>JALPQD010000295.1:1825530-2197479 GCA_023101885.1 Typhlomys cinereus | reverse complement strand
AATGATGAATTATTGGAATTTGCCGGGAAATGGATGTCATAAGTAACAATTATATTAAGTGAAGTATCCCAATCCCAGAAAGTTAAGCGCCGTATGTACTCCCTTATAGGTGGCTCCTAGTACCAAACTCACCCAGCCCACATTGAGACACTCAAAGGTAAACCTATGTAATACAGTAATTGCAAGGATTATGAACAGGAGGGATTGGGTTGGAGGGCCACACAAGACACAAGGAGAGAGGGGACCATGTTACAGCAGAGAAAATAGGCCTCCAAGGAATGCAAATAAGTACTGTGATACCTGGTTAAGTTCACAGACGTTCGTTCCTGATCATGTACAACTGAGCGGGTATGATCTCACCAGAAGGGGAGGGCATATAGTCTGGCAGATGAAAGGTGGTCATTTTACAAATGGGTGACTGACCCCTCCCTCACCGAGATTTCCTGCTTTTATTACATCTACCCTTGAATGTGCTATTATAACAAGACTCCAGTTTAACAGCTTTCTGTCTCTGACCAGGGAGTGACATACAGTGCCCATCACGATGGAGTGAAGGGCATTGCAGGAGCAGCAAAACTGCAAAAGAAAATCAACAAACCACAATCCAGAACTTCAGAGACTCTATATCAACCACATAGAACTAGGCCAGCCTAATCTCCCCTGATCCTGAAACTCAGGAACAATTGCAGAACAATTGTAAGAGCATAAGGATGCAAGGAGCAATGATTTGCAAGATTCTCCACACTAGTTAGGACCGAAGTAATCGTAATAGGACTTTGCATGCCCTGCGTAATGTCCAACATACTATTGACCTCACAAAGTCTAGCATCAGCTAAAGGCACCAAGATCCTTGGAGGCAAGGAATTGACAGCCACAGTAGTGTTCCTATGCCTAAGGGGAACACGAGAAAGGGTTCAGGGAAATGCCACTGGGTCCTTATACGTCATCGGAGAGGAGGACGAAGAAGAGAGTTAGGCATATACAATAAAAGACTCTCTGGGAATTGGGGGGGAGGCACTGGAGGATGGGGAGGAAGGGAGGGGGAGCAGGTGGTTCGGAGGGAGGAGGAGGAAGGGAGGGAACTGGTCTACCTATTAAGTTTGTATGAGCAGAAATAATAAAAATATATTAAAAAAATGCGAGCTCAGAAACATGCATTTCCTTTTGTACATCAGGTTCATTCAAGGTTAAGTGTTTTATTTGGTTTTTAGAGAAGCTTTCTACAAAGACTACTTTACCAAGGCAGGGGGCAGTGTAACATCTGCCTGTCTGTTGAAAAACTAGCCATTACATTTTTTAAATAGCCCTGGTTTTGAAGATCCATTGATGTATTTTTTAGATTATGCAATGCATCACAATATGATCAGCTTAGCATTTACAAAAAAATGGGCAAAAATGTCTATATATGTAAATGTATAGAAATCATACATAGTTGTATATATTACAGAAAAACAGAAAGTGAATGAAACAATGGAAATATATGCTGTAACTGCATTTTTGTAAGGGTAAGAAGCCTACACATAAGGATCTTGCCTTGTGCATTTGTATTGTGTGTGATTTTTGTTATTATTGTGGGCTTTTTCTGGTTTTTAAAGGATAAATAGCATACGAAAGCAAGGTACTGTTCTTCAGTGAAAGGGGAGGAGCAACAATACGCAAGATACTCCACACAAGTTAGGGCCGCAGTAGCCATAATTGGACTTTGCATGAACTGCACAATGACTGAACTATCAATGACTCCCCCAAAGTCTAGCATGGATCACTAGGATCTTTAGAGGCAAGTGATTAACAGTCAAAATAGTGTTCCCATACTAAAGGGGAGCACAAGTAAGAGCTCTGGGCAATGCCACTGAGACCTTAAACCTCATTAGACTGGAGGATGGCAGAGGGAAGTTTGACATTCACACTAAAGGATGCTCCAGGGAATGGGAGGGGGAAGGGAGAGGCACTGGAAGCAAGGGATGGAGAAGGGTGAAAGGAAGGGGAAAAGGGGAGAGGGTGCAAGAGAGACTGGGAAGAGGGGGAGGGAGGGAGGCATGGGGTACCTATTGGAAAAAATAAATAAACATTAAAAAAAGAAAATATGATCACAACTTTAAAAAGAAAAAGAAAAGACAGAGGGAAGAAAGCTCAAGGTATGATGGTTGAATTGTTTGTATACTTCACCATTTGGAGAAAAGTCAATAGAAAGTAGTTGAGGTTAAACATTAATACAAGTTGAATCCAGATTTTGAACACAATTCTAGGCATGGAACGTGGCCTCACTTAGATGACCGAAAGTCCAAACCAAAGATGAAACCCATTCTGTGATTCTGGATAAAACTTGCCAACATCTTTAACATGGGTATTTTCTAATCCCTTTCAGTACTAAAGAATGGAGCACTCCAATGGGGAACAATTGGAAGCATTCCCACTTCGATCAGGAACTAGACAAGGCTGTCCACTCTCACCACTTCTATTCAATATTGTACTTGAAGTCTTAGCTGAAGCCATAAGACAAGAAAGGGACATAAAAGGTATTCAAATCAGCAAGGAAGAAGTCAAGCTATCCCTATTTGCAGATGACATGATCTTATACCTGAGGGATCCCAAAAACTCCACCAGGAAGCTCCTGGAACTAATTGAGAAGTTCAGCAAGGTGGCAGGATACAAAATAAATGTGCAAAAATCAGAGGCCTTCCTATATGCCCAGAATGAAAGAAGTGAAAAAGCCTTGAGAGAAACAATCCCATTTACTGTAGCCCCTAAAAAAATGAAATACCTTGGTATAAACCTAACCAAGGAGGTAAAAGACCTTTACAATGAAAACTTTAAAACCGTAAAGAAAGAAATTGCAGAAGACATCAGAAGGTGGAAAGACCTCCCATGCCCCTGGGTTGGCAGAATCAACATCATAAAAATGACCATCCTACCTAAGGCAATATACAAATTCAATGCTATACCAATTAAAATCCCAAAACAATTCTTTAAAGAAGTTGACCAAACAATCTCAAAATTCATATGGAGGCACAAAAGACCCAGAATAGCAAAGACAATCCTGAGTAACAAAAACACTGCTGGATGTATTACCATACCGAACCTTAGTCTATACTACAAATCCATAGTTATAAAAACAGCCTGGTATTGTCTCCAAAATAGACACACAGACCAATGGATAAGGGTTGAGGACCCAGATATAAGCCCACAAAAATACAGCCATTTGGTCTTTGACAAAGGGGCCCAAAGAATCCAATGGAAAAAGAACAGCATCTTCAACAAATGGTGCTGGCAAAACTGGATCTCCACATGCAGAAGATTAAAGCATGTACAAACCACAATCCAGAACTTCAGAGACTCTATATCATGTACAAGACTTAATTCCAAATGGATCAAGAACCTTGATAACAGGCCAGAGACTATAAAAACCATAGTTGAAAGGATAGGGAACTCCCTTGAGCTGATTGGGCTAGGCCAACATTTCCTAATCAGACATCCAATGGCACAGTCACTGCTACCAACTCTCAACAGTTGGGATCTTGCGAAATTAAAGAGCTTCTGTTAAGATAAAGAGATTATCACACGAGCTCAAAGGCAACCCACAGAATGGGAGAAAATCTTCACTAACCACATATCTGATAGAGCTCTACTGTCCAGAGTGCACAAAGGACTTAGAAAATTAAACACCAAGGAAACCAATGGCCCAATTAAAAAATGGGCCCTGGAACTTAAAAGAAATTTTACCAGAGATGAAATTAAAATGTCTAACAAATATCTTAAAAAATGCTCCACTTCTTTAGCTATCAGGGAAATGCAAATCAAAACTTCCCTGAGATACCATCTCACCCCGGTCAGGATGGCAAAAATCCACAATACAAACAACAACAAGTGCTGGAGAGGATGTGGAGAGAGGGGAACCCTGCTACATTGATGGTGGGAATGCAGACTCATACAGCCATTCTGGCGAGCTGTCTGGAGATACTTAAAGAAATTAAAGATTGAAATGCCATATGACCCTACTATTCCACTTTTGGGAATAACCCCCCATGCAGCAGAGGTTCACCTCGATAGCACCAGCACGACTATGTTCATAACAGCACTGTTTACAATAGCAAAGTCATGGAATCAACCTAAATGTCCAACAGTTGACGAGTGGATAAGGAAACTGTGGTACATCGATACAATGGAGTACTACTCAGCCATCAAAAATGATGAATTACTGGAGTTTGCTGGGAAATGGATGTCATTAAGAACAATTATATTAAGTGAAGTATCCCAATCCCAGAAAGTTAAGCGCCGTATGTACTCCCTAATAGGTGGTTCCTAGTACCAAACTCACCCAGACCACATTGAGACACTCAAGGGTAAATCTATGTAATATGGTAATTGCAAGGATTGTGAACAGGAGGGATGGGGTTGGAGAGCCACACCAGACACAAGGAGAGAGGGGAACATGTTACAGCAGAGAAAATCGACCTCCAAGGAATGCAAGTAAGTAATGTGACACCTGGTTAAGTTCACAGACATTCGTTCCTGATCATGTACAACTGAGGGGGTATGATCTCACCAGAAGGAGAGGGCATATAGTCTGGCAGATGAAAAGAGATCATTTTGCAAATGGATGACTGATCCCTCCCTCACCGAGGTTTCCTGCTTTTATTACATCTATCCTTGAATGTGCTATTATAACAAGACTCCAGTTTAACAGTTTTTTGTCTCTGACCAGGGGGTGACATACAGTGCCCATCAGGATGGAGTGAAGGACATAGCAGGAGCAGCAAAACTGCAAAAGAAAATCAACAAACCACAATCCAGAACTTCAGAGACTCTATATCATCCACATAGAACTAAGCCAGCCTAATCTTCCCCCATCCTGAAGCTCAGGGACATCTGCAGAAGAGGGGCGGTAAGATTGTAAGAGCAAAAGGATGGGGGGAGCAATGATTTGAAGAGTCTCCACACTAGATAGGGCTGAAGCAATCATAATAGGACTTTGCATGCCCTGCGCCATGTCTGTCACACTATTGACCTCACAAAGTCTAACATCGGCTAAAAGCACCAAGATCCTTGGAGGCAAGGGATTGATGGCCACAGTAGTGTTCCTATGCTTAAGGGGAACACGAGAAAGGGTTCAGAGAAATGCCACTGGGTCCTTTTACGTCATCAGAAAGGAGGACCAAGAGGAGAGTTAGCCATACGCAATAAAGGACTCTCTGGGAATTGGGGGGGAGGTACTGGGAGATGGGGAGGGAGGGAGGGGGAGCAGGGGGTTCGGGGGGAGGAGGGGGGGGAGGGAACTGGTCTACCTATTAAGTTTGTATGAGCGGAAATAATAATAAAAATGTTAAAAGAAAAAAGAATGGAGCACTCAAAATTTTACATTTTGGGGATCCAAACACAAATTAACAACATGACAACTAGAAACATGTCTGCCACATAGATAGCATGTTTCCTCAAATTCCAGCACAGTTTTATATCAGGGCTGCATAGTTATTTGTCCATGTACAAAATAAGGTTTTGTCAATCCTTTCTCTGCCTCTTCCCTGAAAACTCTTCATGTGGCCATTTCAACATGTCTACATTCTTGAGAAGCAAAGCACATAAAAGTAAGGGAAGCATGGTAGAATATATATAGTTGCCACTTTAGTTGGTTTCATCTAAATCTAGCACTTTCCCCAGGAAACCCCTTAGATCATTAAAGTACAACAAAATTTATGTGTTTGAGGATTTGCCAATAATATTTTTCTGTGTATCCATATATTATAAAGTATATTTTATACTTTCTAAGTACTAGCTATAAAGAATTCGTGTGTTTTTGGTGAGGAGAATAGAGAGTAAAGAAGTGAAGATAAGGAACAGTTCAAAAATTGACTTACATTTCTATAACTCAAGGTGAGTGTCATGGTTTAAAATGTGAGTCGTCCCCCACAGGCACATGTGTTTGAATCCTAAGCTGCTACCAGTATTTGGGAAAGTAATGGCATTTTTAAAAGATGGATCCTTGATGGAAGAAGGTAGTCACTTGTGGTGGGCCTTGTGCTTGATTAGCCTTCCCCTACTTGAGTGAGTTAGTTTGCTCTTTAGCTTGCAGCAGTTCTCAGCTTCCATGATGTCTGCAGTGACTTAAGCCTCCTCCAGCTTCTGTCAGCCAGCCATGCCTTTCCTGCCATAACAGACTATATCTCCCTTCTGAAACCCTAAACTGAATAAATTTCTTTCTCTCTTAAGTTGTTTGAACCTGAATGTTGCCTCACAGCAGCAACAGAAAAAGAGTAACTAGCACAGTGAGTATCTCTAGAAGCCAATATAAATATCCCCAATGGCAGGCATACTCAAAAATGCACTGAAAATCTTGTCTTTTTTGTTCTTAATTCAGTATATAAAGGTAGAGAGACCTTATCCTTTGAACCTTAATTGCATGGGCATATGAGCAACTGTAAAGAATAAATTCTCTCCTATGGTTTAACTGATATTACAGGCCACTTGTTCCTATTTCTAAACTACAATAGTGGTATATCACCATCATGCACAATCTGCACAATGCATTCAGCATGAATCTTTCATTTCTTTCAGTGGTCTGAGGAGATAGCTCAACATGTAAAATGAATGCTGCAGAAGAGGGAGGACCAGAGATTAGATTCCTAGATATTATGTAAATGTGGATGTAATAGTATGTTTGTAATCCCTGAAACCCTACAGGGATATGAAAAGTGGAGAGTTGAGACATTCTTCAGAAGTTCACAGGCTAGTTATGAGTATACACGTTAAAGAATACACACTATTGTGATAACAGAATCCTTTACCAAAATGAGATAAGCTATTTTCTTTGGTCATATAACAGAACCCTAGATAAAAGGGATCCAAATTTGATGGAAAGAGAAAGACTATAAACAACTTCTGGTGGAGATGCATTATAGGAAGGTAGCAGTGGGAATAAGGTATGGAAGCACCATTTAAGAATAGCAAATGTTACATAGGTTTACTTTTGAGTGTCTCAATGTGGGCTGGGTGAGTTTGGTACTAGGAGCCACCTATGTAACACAGTAATTGCAAGGATTATGAACAAGAGAGATGGGTTAGGAGGGCCACACCAGAAACAAGGAGAGAGGAGACCATGTTACAGCAGAGAAAATAGGCCTCCATCAAGGTCTGCAAGTAAGTAATGAGAAACCTGGTTAAGTTCACAGACGTTCTTTCCTGATCTCACCAGAAGGGGAGGGCATATAGTCTAGCAGATAAAAAGTAATCATTTTGCAAATGGGTGATGGACCCCTCCCTCAGTGAGGTTTCCTACTCTTATTACATCTACCCTTGAATGTGCTGTCACAACAAGACTCCAGTTTAACAGCTTTTTGTCTCTGGCCAGGGGGTGACATACAGTGCCCAGCAGAATGGAGTGAAGGGCATTGCAGGAGCACCGAAACTGCAAAAGAAAATCAACAAACCACAATCCAGAACTTCAGAGACTCTATATCAATCACATAGAACTAGGACAGCCTAATCTCTCCCCATCCTGGAGCTCAGGGACATTTGCAGAAGAGGGGGGCGGTAAGATTGTAAGAGCAAAAGGATGGGAGGAGCAACGATTTGCAAGATTCTCAACAATAGTTGGGGCCAAAGCAATCATAATGGGACTTTGCATGCCCTGCGCAATGTCCAGCGCACTGTTGCCCTCATAAAGTCTAGCATCTGTTAAGGGCACCGAGACCCCTGGAGGCAAGGGATTGACAGTCATAGTAGTGATCTTATGCTTAAGGGGAACAAGAGAAAGGGCTTATGGAAATGCCACTGGGTCCTTATATGTCATCGGAGAGGAGGACCCAGTGGAGAGTTAGGCGTACACAATAAAGGACTCTCTGGGAATTGGGGGGGAGGCACTGGGGGAAGGGGAGGGGGAGGAGGGGGGAGGGAGGGAACTGGTAAAAAATTTTAAAATGTATAATTAAATTTAAAAAAAAAAAAAGAATAGCAAATGTTGGGCTGGAGAGGTGGCTCAGGGGTTAAGCCTCTGCCTTACAGGCAGAAGGTCCTGAGTTCGGATCCCAGATCCCACATATAGACGCCAGGTGGAAGCGGGGGTGGCCTGCGCTTCTGGTCCTGGTAGGGCGGAGCCTGTGAATCCCCGGGCAGAAAGAGGTGGAGACGTCCATGGTGGTTCCCGATTCATCCGTGGTTCTACACACACACATACACACATGCGCACGCACATACATACACACACACACAATTGAATAAATAATAATAAAAAAATTTAAAAAAAAAGAATAGCAAATGTTGCCAAAAGACAGAAGATAGGCAGAGATGAATACCATTCCTAACTAGCATAGCTTGACATTTTCAGGATGTCTGATGAAACATCAGAACCATACAAAGTTTAGTTTTAAATTGAGTCAGGGAAGGGAGCTGAAAAGACTGATGAATCCAATCCTTGTTCTAGACCATTTAACAGATCAGCATCAGTTAGCAAGTTCCACCCAATATTCATCCTCTGATGCTAAATGGTACACAGGCCACTCTCTTCGTTCATGATCTATTCACCTGAAATTCACTTACTCCTGGTGGAACATGGAAACAGATTAAAAAGATACCCCTTTCGAATTCAGAGGATTGAATTATCTTCAATGGAATTTTTAGTGTTGAGCTGCTTGAAGAGACAAAATTAAAACATATTGAAGTATAAGTGCTTTAGAATTTAATATTTGTGATAGATGATAGTGCATCATGTAAAGTCATACAATCTAAGTTGCAATTTAAGCAATCACAATAGTTTCTGGAGTTTTCATTTTTGCACTGGTTCTCAATTCAATCCAATCCATAAAAAGATATTTCAAGATGTGTATACATATAAATCATTTCCACTGATGCGTAGAGAGCAAGGACATAAAGCAAAAGGTACCAGGAAAATTGAGGCTGAGAAATAAGAGGTGCTGACAGTGACCAAGATAAGCAGATATTGAGCAGACTGACATCTTTGTATTTTGGCTTCTGTGATGGAGAAAATTATGTGACAAAGTGTTGAACTTCATCTAGGTGCTTAGAAATTATTTGAAAAAACTCTTTATAGTGTATAGATAAAATACAAGATGACACAGAAGGCCACTGAACTAGCCCAAAAAATGAGGAGCACTGAGATATTGCAGCTCAAAGCAACATGTAACATGCTCACAGATTTAAGTCTTATCGCTCATACCAGTAGGACATTCACAATACCAAGTCAGTTCTCTGAAGGTTCAAACTATTGATTTGAAGTTGTGCAAATTAAATGCAGTCAGATTTGTTCTACAGTTTTTTTTTTTTGTTTTTTTGTTTTGGATCTATGAAGACAGAGACTTTTGGCTGTGTGTACAAGTAGCTCTGAACCTAAACTTATCTGCAATTTGTGTTCACTCTTTCTCAGATAAAGACAAATTAATAGCACATTATCAGGGAAAAAAAGGCATTTTTACAAAGAACTCAAGCATCTGGGTCTCTAAAAGGACAAACACATAGTAAGGATGGCACAGGAAATGCTGCCATAGAAAGAAATAAGAGAAAATTAGTCAAGAATTTTTCCACTGTAGCAAGGGCGGAGATAAAGAGTGCTTGCCTGGAATAACTGACATACTGCATTAAACCCTAAGTACTGCCACAAAGAAATCTTCCTTATAGATTCTTAAAGAAATTAAAGATTGAAATGCCATTTGACCCTGCTATTCCACTTTTGGGAATAACCCCATGTACAGCAAAAACTCACCTCGATAGCACAAGCACAACCATGTTCATAGCAGCACTGTTTACAATAGCAAAGTCATGGAATCAACCCAAATGTCCAACAGTTGATGAGTGGATAAGGAAAATGTGGTACATCTATACAATGGAGTACTACTCAACCATCAAAAATGATGAATTAATGGAATTTTCTGGGAAATGGATGTTATTAGAAACAATTATATTAAGTGAACTATCCCAGACCTAGAAAATTAAGTGCTGTATGTACTCCCTAATAGGTGGCTCCTAGTACCAAACCCACCCAGCCCACCTAGAGACACTCAAAGATAAATCTCTGTAATACAGTAATTGCAAGGATTATGAACAGGAGGGATGGGGTAGAGGGCCACACCAGAAAGAAGGAGAGAGGAGACCATGTTACAGCAGATAAAATAGGCCACCATCAAGGACTGCAAGTAAGTAACGAGACATCTGGTTAAGTTCACAGACTTTCGTTCCTGATCATTTACAACTGAAGGGGTATGATCTCACCAGAAGGGGAGGGCATATAGTCTGGCAGATAAAAAGTAACCATTTTGCAAATGGGTGATTGACCGCTCCTTCACTGTGGTTTCCTACTTTTATTACATCTACCTTTGAATATACTCTTATAACAAGACTCTAGTTTAACAGCTTTTTATCTCTGGCCAGGGGGTGAAATACAATACCCATCAGGATGGAGTGAAGGGCATTGCAGGAGCAGCAAAACTGCAAAAGAAAATCAACAAACCATAACCCAGAACTTCAAATCTCTATATCAACCACCTAAAACTAGGCCAGCCTAATCTCTCCCCATCCTGAAGCTCAGGGACATTTGCGGAAGAGGGGGCAGTAAGACTGTAGGAGCGCAAGGATGGGAGGAGCAATGATATGCGAGATACTCCACACAAGTTAGGGCCGAAGCAATCTTAATTGGACTTTGCATGCCCTGTGCAATGTCCCACACACTATTGACCCCACAAAGTCTTGCATTTGCTAAAGGCACCAAGATCCTTGGAGGCAAGGAATTGACAGCCATAGTAGTGTTCCTATGCTTAAGGGGAACACAGGAAAGGGTTCAGGGAAATGCCACAGGGTCCTTGTATGTCATCAGAGAGGAGGGCCCAGAGGAGTGTCTGGCATGCACATTAAAGGATTCTCCGGGGATTGGGGGGGGGAGGCACTGGGGGATGGGCAGGGAGGGGTGAGGAGAGGGGGATCAGGGGGGTAGGGGGGAAGAGGCAGGAGGGAGGGAATCGGTGTACCTATTAAGTTTGTATGAACAGAAATAATAATAAAAATATTAAAAAAGAGAAATCTTCCTTATTTTAAATTAAAAATATTTATGTTGAAGGCAAAGAGCCACCCAGAACTGGTGCTCACCTTAACAAAAATTGACACTTCCTTCTGTCACGTTCTGCAACAATTACTTTTGTAGAAAATCCAATACTGGTAATGAGTGAATTAAAAAAAATTCAAATTTAACTTTTAGATTCCTTAGAGATTCTTGACTGCCAAAATATTTAAGAGATCGTGTAGGGTAGCTTTAAAAACACATTAGTAATTTCCAATTTCATTTCTCACTTCGCAAACAAAAATTGTCAGTAAAACAATCAGTCTTTTGAATGATTCAGAGGGTTTGAGTATTCTTTCATTAGCCACATACTAATCACTGAGGATGGACACTGGAAGTAATCAGGATTATTGGCGTGTTAGTATCTAAACCATCTGGAATGCTGCTTCTGGGTGCAGAAACTGGATGATTATTTTTTAATTTACTTTAAATATACTCCTGTAAGCTAATAAACTTTATAGCGATTTCACTCTTTCATTGCAACAAAGGAAAGTTTAGTTAAAAGCAAATTGATTGCCTTAGGGAAATATATTCATATATCACTTTTTTCCATGTTAGAAATTCTTTTTGAGAGAGAGAGAAAGAAAAAGAAAGAGAGAGAGAAACTGAGACCTCATGGGTGATATAGTGAAAATGAGATGGATGATGGAGACACAGTGAAAGTTATAAAAGCCAGTATATGAAGATGGCAAACAACCAAGAGAGAAGAGCACACATTCAATTCATTAAAAATTTGTTTGCAAAACTATGTAGAAATCAAGTTAAAATAAAATGCAAATGTTTCACTGGGGTGTAGGCCTAACATTTGTGCTAGAATTTATGAATAATAACTCTGAATCATGAATACTAAAATTCAAAGAATCAAATGTCATCTTCAATGTTTACTTGTCATTATACAACTTTCATGGACAATACTCAGCTTCATTCTTTTGCTATTTTCTTTAAAATGCAGAGAATTATTCCTTTGGGACTGTCCATTTAAGCATTCAAGTAGAAGAAACCAAGTTGTGTTATTAGGTGCTACCTCAAATAGCAATTACCCAAATTAAGAGATAGACTAATCTATTCTTTGAGAAAGGCTGATAATATGAAGGAATGCTATATTTTTCTCAAGTTGTTATTGTGAAAAAAATGACCCTTACATATGGACTCAACCTCCTGATTTTTCACTCTTAACAGCTCCTCATTCATGCAGTGAATGAATAAAGCATCACAGAATTTTTAGAATCTATTTGGGTTGTGAGGCTTTTTCTGAGTTAGCTCAAGTCTTAGCCTGTAGGATAACAGAGAGTTCCTAGTTTGAGACAACCTCAGTTAAAACATTGATGTGGCATCTGAACATGAACTTATGCAAAATAAACCTATATTGTATCCTCAAAATCTCCCCCCCCCACACACACACATTTCTGTTCACAAATGGAAGCAGTGCAACTCATCAAAAGATAACTGAAAGCCACCCTGATGAATTTAAATATATTGTCCATCTGTGGATCATGTATCTCTATCCTCTTGGAATAATCTCTTTTTCCAAAACATTGCGTCTCCTGAACTCCAATTTTACTGCATTTGCCCCTTGTTGGTTAAATGCCTATCTTTCATGACTGGTTTGTGAAACATGGGGCTAATGAATGAATGTCATGCTGTGGTGGAGAAGCCCTGAGGAATCTAGTTCTGTATACAGAAAACAAAACATCACTGGGAGTAGAGAATTGGAAGCTTCATTCAAGCCTGCATGATTTCCATTCACTAAGATTCCAATTTGGCAGTTAAAAAAGGAAAGGTGCAGATTTGTTTAATACAAGATGTTGGAGTCTAGCATAAAATTATTCTAATAACAAATTTAAATTATTAATTTTAAAAAAAACGCTCTTTTGGTCCTAGAGCTTTCTTATCCCTTTAATTCCACTTTGCGATCTTTTTTTAAATTTTCTTCTATTAGTTAATGAACAGCAAATAAGCTGGCATTTTATTAAAACTGAAGATGAGATAATCAGCTTTTGGCAAAATGCAAATGGCACCTAACTAAAGAGTTAATGATCATCATTTGCTCATATATTAACACATGACATAAGTCCATTATCTATTCTAATAACCATGGACCATGGGTTGGGCTGGGAGGAGAGAGCTTTAAAAAAAAAGAGTGGGACAGAAGAAGAATGGAATTTTAACATGCACACACCCTTGTTGGTATTCATACAAAACTCTGCCCTTAGTTAGGGAGAGTAGGAGTGAAGGAGGGAAATATGGAAGGAAGGAGAGAGAGAGATTATAATATTGTAACTGCACAGCTTCCAGTATAAGATGCTCATAGAACACTAACAAGCAAAAAAAAACATTGACAAATGATTTTTTTCTCCTAAGGAATCTTTGTCCTCTCTCATCTAGAGTTTATGCAAACTGAAAAGCTTATATTTTAACACTCTGTTATCTGTTTCAATATAAAAGATCAGTGATATTTCGACAAACTACTCATGAGTAATGATTTTACCAAGACAAAAGTAGGAAAACAAACTATTCAGAATGAGTCTAATTTCTCCCATAACAGCTAATAAAAAGAAACATATGAATCCAGTGCTTGAAAAGCGTTTTTGTACTATTTAACAGACTGAAAATAATAGTTTGTTTTCTGATCTGCATGACCATTAAGAAGAGCCTTTCCTCTGGCCATGTCTGTTCACAGACGGAGTAAACATAGATCCAAGAGTTTGCCATTCTTCTATACTAACCAAATAGACACAGGCTGTCTAGACAGGCTCTCTCCTCTCTTCTCTCTCTCTCCTTTGTGTGTGCGGGTGTATACATATGCATGCACACAGATAAGTGTACAAGAGGACACTTGAATGAATGTGTGTGGGCCTGTGGAGGTCCAAGGAATCATCCTGGATTGCTCTGTCTCCCTATTGCTTTGCTATTTTGTTCTGGTGTTTCTCAAGCTCTGCATTCCAGGGTCAGAAGTGCAGGTTAGTCATTGAAATTTCTGCCTGTGGTATCTGGGATATGAACTCAGGTCCATTCGTTTGGGAGACGAAGCCTTTAACCCCTAAACCATCTCTCTAGCCCCAGATAGTATCTTCAACATAATCCAACATTAATTTTTAAGAAAAAGTATTAACAATGTGTAAATGTTCCAGAAATTACCTAGGAACTGTGAAGAAGCCAGAAGATTTTGAAGGTCCAGAAAGTAACTGTGCCTGAGTGTGATGACTCACAGCTATAGTGTCAGCACTGAAGAGGAGGTTGAAAATTCTTAAGTTCAAAACCAGCCTGCACTACATGGCCATAACCTGTCTCTAGAATAAAATTTAAAAAACCTTCACAAATGAAAATTAAAAGGTGTATGTTCACATCTTGTCTTAGTTTAAGGAAGCTACAACTCTTTCTCAGAGGAAAGCATTCATCAGTTTCATTTATTGTCTCCAAGCCGTACCCCATAGTTTCTCTGGAGCAGGAGAATAGTAGCCTGATTGTTCACTAGACAGAGAAATCCACACATTACATGTCACCAGCTCCCTCGGTGTATTAATACGGAATTGCCTTCACAAAATTTCACCATATTCATTCAAAGACATTGTGTAAAAGACGCTTCCACTGTTCAATGAACCTTTTATTCCAAACCATAAATAATAAATCTTGTCATAAATTAATTCCCTTTCCTATTCTCATGTCATCTTCCTTGTCTCCATTCCATAATGTTCAGCTCATCTCTGCCGTGAACAAAATATCCACTCATCTCACCATCTCTCTTATAGACCTTGCCTTTCTTCTTTGAGTTTTGTGTGGCCTTTGTACATCACATAGCAGCAAATCTTTCTGCCTAAAAAACTCACACTTCATTAAAGCTACAGCAAGTCAGGGATAATAGCAGTGAGCAACTGTCTGCCTGGAACACCCACTGATATATAGAAATGGCCTATTCTCTGGGGGGTCATTGCCTCCTTCCCACCAAAGAATTCTGAGTAAGTCTAACTGTTCTGTGGGGCCCCTCCTATTATTGGAAACAGCTGTGTATGGAATGTCATTAGCAGGATATTCTACCAACAATCCTTACAAGAAAAAACAAGTAAAGACAAGAATATTAAGTGTGCACTTCCATAGTCTGCATACTCTTTAAAATAGCTCACATGTCACCATTAAGAGAATGAATGGTTAACATTTCCTATAAAACAAAAATTTAAATCTTACCAATACTTTCAAATTCTACTACAAAGCTATCATGAATTTTATATTTAAAAATCAATATGCAAGATACTCCTCAATGATTTGCTCATCGAAACTCACAGCTTAATGTACCACTGGCCCTCTCTTGTCCTTCATGTCAAGATCACTGGGCTATCAGCCAAAGCTTAGAGAAGCCAGCTTCATCTTGGTGAATTGGAATCTCTAGTGTCAGATACAGTCAGCCTAACTAATGGGAACCACAGCTTGCCAAAATCCACAGCCTCCCTGTCTGTTCCACCCATCAAATATGCTTAGAAGTCCCATGGCACAAACCCAGAAGTCTACAGATCCCCATCAACTATCAATGGCTTAAGTGTAAGTGATTGTGGATGAAGTAAAAGCCAAATGTGTTTCCTTTTTAGTTGCAAGAATTCCGATGCTGCTGTAGCACCCATAACACTCAAGCTTAATGATTAAAACAGGCATCTACCAGCTACAATTACAGCATGCAGCACAGCATTAAAAGGTATCCCAGTCTTAAATTCCAGAGACTACAAACTGGTAATGCTGACGGGACTTTACCAATGATGGAAGACAAGAGAAACCCCTATATCCCTTGCATATACTTTGCAAGCATGCTTCTTCCTCCTCAAAATCCTACAGCTAGTGAACAAGGCAACGTACATTTGCATGGAACTCCAGAGCACCTCTTATATCGCTTACAGTATAAATCTACATCAACAATAATTTACTGAATTCTTTCCGCCTTCCTCCTCTTGAATACTTTTAGTGTGATTCAAACACAGTGCTCCATCAACGAAGTATTTCTTTTCAATCCAGAGATTCTACTTCTATACTAGAACACTGACTGCTAAACTGAGCAGACCTATCATTATATATACTTACTAGCAAGGGTATAATGAAAGGATCAATAATATCTATATTTATTATGGATAAATCACACTTATTTCCATTTTAATAGTACTTGTATATTAGAGGTCTTTAGGATTGTTTAGCAATTCACAATTAAAATAAATCTCAGGAACAAAGCTGAGTACAGATACTGTTTAGAATCACAGATTTCTCCATTTAACTCAATATTACTACACCTTTGCTTCCAATGAGCACAGAAAGAAAGAAATGGGATATAAATTGAGCTTCAACTTCAGCAGACATTTTAGATTTTTTTGTGTTAGCAAATATTATACATTTCCCTATTTTGTCCAACACCTTCTATTTCTTTGTTTCCTACCACCATAAGTGCAGTATCATGAAGATAAGATTTTAAATTTTCCTAACCCTTGCTTTGTTCTTATCCCCTACTTATACAAAGCTATAAAACAGTATAATTAACTCCAGCTGCCCCATCTTCACTTCTGACTCCAGGAGCTGAGCAAGCCAACCCCGCAGGGTGTGGACTAAAGTGGGTGGAAGAATGTCTGGCTTCATCCCAGGCATGGTGTGCTTCTCTCAAATTGCAATCCTCCCCCACTAGACAATACCTAAGTTCTGCAATCATGTTTACACAGCTGGAACTGTGGGACCCTGCAAATCATGCAAAGAGACTAAGATTGCTCCCTGCTCCATCCTGAATTTAATCCTTTTTCTTGAAAGAAGAATAAATGAATGTATTAAATTTCCAGTGTCATGGTAAGGGCAGTAGGGAAAAAGCTTTAGTGCTCCCCTTCTGAACAGAATTTTCATTACCATGATTGCAGCAGCCCACAGGCGTGAAGCTTTCTGTCTGTTAGTAAATAAGTGGCAGTCAATGAACATTTATTCCACAAGGAAAAGCAATACTAACTGGACACAGGACCACCCACCTCAGCAAACAATTTTCAGTGTCACTACCTGGAAAATGACTTACAGAAGAGCTGGCTCAGTGGGTACAGTGGTTGGTGTGCTAGAATGAGGATCTATATTCAGATCCTCAGCACCTTTTCAAAAGACAGGCATACTGGTACAAGCCTGTAACCTCAGTATTGAGGAAAAGAGAGTTGGACAGATCCCAGGGACTCGCTGGTCAGCCAGTCAAGCCAGAACAGTGAGCTCCAGGTTGAATGAGAGACCTTATCTCAAAAAATGAGGTAGATAACTGGTTGAGCAAGATATCCTGATGTCGGGCTGGAGAGGTGGCTCAGGGGTTAAGCCTCCGCCTTGCAGGCGGAAGGTCCTGAGTTCGGATCCCAGATCCCACCTATAGACGCCAGGCGGAAGCGGGGGTGGCCTGTGCTTCTGGTTCTGGTAGGGCGGAGCCTGTGAATCCCGGGGCAGAAGGAGGTGGAGGCGTCCATGGTGGTTCGCGAATTCGTCCGTGGTTCTACAAACACACACACACACACACACACACACACACACACACACACACAGACACACGTGCGCACGCACACAGTTGAATAAAAAAAAAAAAAAGATATCCTGATGTCAATTTCTGGACATAACTGATGCCCACTGGTGGTGAGCACACCTGCACGCATATACATGTACAACAACATACACACACAGGGCACACACACACAAATATAACTCATACTGAATGACTTGAGTGAACAGACATACTTTCCAGTCTGAACTTGAGAGTGTGGATGAGCTCCCTTTCCCCTTCATGGAAACCCTACCCAGAATCTTTGACATTTCTGCTCCCCAACACCAATGATCACTCTCCCCACAATCCCAAAACCTCCTAAGTATAAGTAAATAAATAAAAGAATAGAAGTTTGATCCTACTCTGACCATGATCCCACCAGAGATTCTGAAAACACAGGAATTGGTGATGAAAGTCTGTAACATTGCTAACTGTTAAGATACAAACAAGCAGAGGCAGAGGACAAAATATTTTGTCCAAAGGCAAACTTCTTTCAAGAAAAAATAAGGTAAGAACCAGATTTACTTGTGTCAATCAAGTAAATTCCAATCAAAATAAACTATTCCTACCCTATTCCTCATCAAAAATAAACTCCTACCCCATGGAACACCAGAAGCCATTTCCTATCAGGGAAATATACTAGTACATATGGTACCAGTCTTTTAGATGCAGTGTAGCAAAGTATCTAAAACTATGGGCTTTAGAGCAAGACTGCCTTTCAGACCCAGCCCTTTTCTATAGAAGAAATTACTTAAAGTAACTAACTATACTTTATTGGTTTTCTTTTCCATCCATATGAAAGGCTAAAACCATGGCCTCCTGGGATCGATTATATGATTAAACAATGAAAGACATGTAAACAGAGCTAAAAAAGTGTCTAGCACAAAGGAACAAATCGACAATGTTAGCTCTCACTATCTTAGCTAGAGATACACAGAGAAAGGCCTAACTGTTTAGGAGGGTTAGAGTACAAACTGGCTTTATCCTTCACTAAGTAGCCAACCATTTGTAGAATAAGAAGGCAAGGATGCTGGAAAAAATGTCTCATCTGAATGACATCACTTCATTAGGCTATAGTAATACCTTAAGCCAACATGGATTATTCTTTTAGATTAGCTTCACACGAATATACAAATGTTTCTTGGAAAGACAGGGCAGTTTAACAGGCCCTTGGAAATAATCAGGATCTTGAAGAAACACATCGAACATGTAAATTTCTATGTGGGAACAGGAAAGAGCAGACAAACACTATAAGAACAGGGCCCTAATAGAAGGGATTTTGGTGAGGGGTAAATAAGAAAACTCAAATGATATCTAATAACTGTGCTCCCAAATGGAAGGGAAGGCACAGACAGATAAGATGTAGAAGCAGTATTCACAGTTATCTCAAGAACTGCTCTTTGTGTGCACCTTCTGAGAATGTGGAAATTCTCTTTTACTCTATGCTTTACTCCTAGGCACAGAGCTAAACTTGCTGTTGCAGATCTCATCATTAAAGAAAACAAAAACATACATACAGAATGCATTCAAATTTAAAAAATGAATCCCAGACAGGAAGCACTGACAAGATGCCTAATATGCTAAGTATGCAGAATTAAATTGAATGAGGCACTTGGGATAAAGAAACAAAAGAGACTGCACCACACACATTTGGAAAGGCAACACTAAACTGACAGTGCAGAATGCTTTGGGTTGATTAACAGTGAGCATAATATGAGAAGGGAAGTGGAGTGGAATGAAGAAGTAGACTTTTCATCCATTAAATGTAAGAGAGAAATAAAGGAGAAAATTCCCATGGTGGAAGTTTAATCTTAAAATTAAAGGCCAGAGAGGTAGGTAAAGGCAAAGCACCTAGAGAAATATAGCAATCACTTTCTTAAATACAGGTACATAAGACTAAAGCAGAAAGATAAACAGGAAAGAAAACCATTTAAAAATCAAAGTGCAGAACCTGTGACAAGTAAGGGCTATTTAATTCATGGGCAAAATGCTTTGAGGATGTCGTGTCCCCCATTTCTCCATGAAAATTGCATCATGGATACCGGGTTAACATCTCATAGACTGGCATCTCACAAGGTTGAACAATGGAATCGCTAGAGACAATAAGTTAAAATACAGTTCATAAGATTGAAAAATCCAAAATACTACTTGAATTAAGTCCCTGAAAGATTGAAAGGCCCTAAAGGTAAATTGAAATAACTCTGGCCATAGAATTCTATGGTTCTATCACACAGAAAATGGACTAGTAGTCCTGAACTAATAGCCAACTAAGAAATCAAAAGGAAAAGTTAATCATCCCATTTATGGAAAGGCAGAGGCAGCTGCCCAAGCATCAGAGGGGAAGCAGCTGTGTTCTTCACTTTAGGGGAAAGACCTAATTAAGTTGAAAATTGCAAACTATTCAGAAATGGATGATTCTGTAAAGGAAAAGGAAGATGTGAACCTGAATTGGGTATACAAGGAAAAGAGGGCCATTTTTACAAAAATATACACACTTGAAAACTAAACATATGCAAACAAAAGACAAGCATGGTGAAGGATCTCAGAATGTTTAAGACAAGTCAGCTTCACCAATTTCTCATCCCCGTCCACCTTACATACACAATGGAAATGTTGTTTTTTCTTCAGGGCCAAAATCCTGATGAAGAGTCATATTTTCCAGCCAGCTTTGTTCTTTAGACATATACAGGAAAATTCAATTCTCTTGCCTACCAGTTTCCCAATAATCTTTTCATGATAAATGAACTATCGTATACTAGGTATAAGTACATCACCAATGACGAGTCCTTATAAATCACTGTAGTGTGGACTCTTTGAAACAGATGAGGCAACTTGGATCCCAGAGAAAGGAAGTAAGGTGCTTGAGGTAGTATGTGGTGTTCCTAGCAGATCTACAACTTCATTGCCAATACTTGATCACAAATTTTCTCTAAGCAAATATAGTAAAAATTCAAGCTAGAAATTTTTATTAATTTATTTTTCTGCTCATACAAACATAATAGGTACCTCTGTCTCCTCCCTTCCTCCACCCCTCCCTGAACCTCTCCCTTTTTCCCCTTCCTTTCCCCCCTCCCTCCCATTCTCCCAGTGCCCTCTCTCCCATCTCTGAAGCATCCTTTAATGTGTATATCAAACTTTCCTCTGGGTTCTCCTCTCTGATGAGGCGTAAGGACTCAGTGGCATTTCCTAGAACTCTTTCTTGTGTTCCTTTTAAGTATAGGAACCCATTGTGACTGTTAATCTCTTGCTTCTAAGGATCCTAGTGCCTGCATTAACTCACCAATCAAGCTAGAAATTTTAAAAAGGGATTAAAGAAATAACCACTGACAAGTGAATGATGATCACAGTGTGGTTAAGCATTGTGGAAAATATTTTTAGGTCATCATTGGAAAATGACCATCCATCTCCAAAACTTTCAGATTTACAGTACCACAAAAAAGATTGGCTTGGTGGCCTATTCCTATTCCAACACTAGGTAGGCTGACACAAAATAATAGGATCATCAGTACAAATCCATTCTGGGTTACATGGCAAGGATTCTTCTCAAACAAAGACCATATCCTCCTCCAAAATCTTCACCCTAACCTTCCTTCCCCACTTTCCCACTCATTAGTCCCTTCCAAATATTCTGACATAGGTCCTAGGACAAGAGCAGACTAAAAATCTTTAGCTATGTAGGCTAAATCCCAACTGCTTTGTAAATATCTACTATTGTACTCATAGATTGGAAAACACTCAGCACTCAATCCAGAAGCCTCCTTCTAAAGCAGAAGGAGTTTATTACTGAAAAGCACAACTCACGAAAATTTAGAAAACAAATGACTCTGGGCTACTTGTCCTTAAACAGGACATACATACCTCACCCACACCCACCCCAAGACTCGGAGAATATTGCAACAGAAGGAGCAGTAAGATTTTAAGAGTTTGAAGTGAGATAGTGGCAGGTCATACATTTTTCTCTTGGACATAGAGAGTTGTGAAATACAAGATTTCATGGCACATACATATACTTATGCAAGAATTACATTGGATCTGTCTCAACATCGCATGATGAAAGTAGAAAGATCTCAAGAAGAGGACTGAAGTTGATGGGGATAAAAAGGAGGATGCTATCATAGTTAGACACAGGTGTCAACTTGACTATTGAGGTTTTGAGCTCTGGGCATACTTGTGAAGAATTAGTGGTTGGGTTAAGGCCAACGGAAACCTGCAAAAGACTGTCTAGCTTATTGGGAAGGACCAGCCTATGGTGGATGGGACTAGGTCCTAAACAGATGAATAAAATACTGAAGCCAGTTGAGGAAGTTGGCATCCTTGTGTATACTTGGCCAGACATGCTGGTCTGGCAAGTAAGGATGGTCCCTATTTCAGCCATTATGTAGAGACAATGTGGCCATTCCCTCAGCCTGGGTGTTGGTGCATTCTTTCCCATCAAGCTGGACAGATCTTAACCTGACTATCAGTAAGAAAATAAACCTCTTATTCCCTTAAGCCATTTGATGGTCATTTATCAGCAACCATGCAGGCGGATTGCCACAGATGCTTTTGTCAATGGTATGCCCACTGATCTATTATGCTTGTTGGAGCATAAAGCATGTCAAGCATATGTGATCAAAGACAAACTAGATGAAACACAGTTGGGCCACACAAGTTACAATATCTGAAAATAGGAGGGAGTTGAAGAATTGTAAGGAGAAAAGGAGAAGGGATGGAACTTGGAACTAAGAGGTGAAAAGTGAAAATATTATGAGTTCACTATATTCATGTATGCAACATTAAAAAATAAAAGAATGGAAGGAAAACATGTAAAAAATTTTAAAATCTAGAATGACTGGACCTCAATAAATCTATAATCTAATAAACTGAAAGAATAAAAACATTTGAACCAAAATAATCCAGATTAGAAGAAATGACAAAGGGAACCAAATCTAAAGACTGTTTTTTGTATTTATGTGTATGTGGTACATGTATATGCATATGCATATTCACAAATGTGTATAGGTAGGGGTACATGCACATAAATATGCATGTATGTGGAAGCAAGAAATTGACAGAATGTATTTTTCTCAGTTGCTCTTCACTTTATTTACTGAGGCAGTGTTTCTCAGTCCAACCCTGAGCTGACTCTAATCATGCTCCTTATTGTGCTCCTCGGGATTCTTTGTCTATACCTCAGAAATGTTGAGATTACAGGCAACTGCAAGCCTTGCTTTTAAGTTGGTTTTGGGGGTTCTTTTAAGTTGGTTCAAACTTCCAGTTCTATAGTTTGTAAGACAAGCACCTTATCTACTGAGTCATCTCCTTAGCCTCAATCAGACCTTTTCTTTTTAAAAGAAATAGTTTTAAATATCAACAGAAGTAAGAAACCAACAAAGTTAGAGAGAGAGAGAGAGAGAGAGAGAGAGAGAGAGAGAGAGATCAAGAAAGATAAAAAACAAAAAGACTAAAGTTGTGATTCAGTTGGAGTATTGTAGGCAACAGAATTGACAGTGGCACAGATAAAACAGCAGACCAACTTATAGTAAAATGTAAGAAAAGAAAGATCAGAAACTATACAGATGCCAATGCTAGAGATACACCTGATATGACCAAACATGCTCCTTGAGCTACTTAAGCACACCTATTAACTCCTTTTATCTCATAGTAATACCTCTCACTCCCTGATCCTTTTAAACTCTCTGCTAAATTTGACCACACTTTTCTGAAAAAAAAAAAATCTCTTCTAAAGTACAGGAGGTAAACCTTTAGTGTGGATGATAAAAACTTCCTGGCCAATCTCATAACTTTCCAGATTTCCAGTGGGAAAACAATACCCTCGAGTCACATCACACACTGAGGAAGCACAAACACTCTTCTGATGTGTGCCCTATCTCACAGTAAATCATTTTACCTGGAGCATTGTTCCCAGGGAACAAACATTGATAGATGGCATCAACTGTTTAGGAGCGTTTAGAGAAATGAGTTGATGAACAACACTCATTCACTAAGGATCTCTTATACCTTGTGAAGAAAGAACTAAAATGTAATAAGGAAGTTAACTCTACCAAATGAAAAGAAGCATAAAAATCTTTAATAAAGATTGAACTAAACAACAAGGCAAATAAATCATAAGAAGTCCTGCTTAAGCACTGTTTACAATAGCAAAGTCATGGAATCAACCTAAATGTCCAACAGTTGACGAGGTGATAAGGAAAATGTGGTACATCTATACAATGGAGTACTACTCAGCCATCAAAAATGATGAATTACTGGAATTTGCTGGGAAATGGATGTCATTAGAAACAAATATATTAAGTGAACTATCCCAAACCCAAAAAATTAAGTGCCGTATGTACTCCCTAATAGGTGGCTCCTAGTACCAAAATCACCCAGCCCACATTGAGACACGCAAAGGTAAATGTATGTAATACAGTAATTGCAAGGATTGTGAACAGGAGGGATGGGGTTGGAGGGCCACACCAGACACAAGGAGAGAGGGGATCATGTTACAGCAGAGAAAATAGGCCTCCATCAAGGACTGCAAGTAAGTAATGTGACACCTGGTTAAGTTCACACACGTTCATGCCTGATCATGTACAACTGAGGGGGTATGATCTCACCAGAAGGGGAGGGCATATAGTCTGGCAGATAAAAAGTAATCATTTTGCAAATGGGTGATTGACACCTCCCTCTCTGAGGTTTCCTAGTATTATTACATCTACCCTTGAATGTGTTCTTATAACAAGACTCCAGTTTAACAGCTTTTTGTCTCTGATCAGGGGGTGACATACAGTGCCCATCAGGATGGAGTGAAGGGCATTGCAGGAGCAGCAAAACTGCAAGAGAAAATCAACAAACCACAATCCAGAACTTCAGAGACTCTATATCAACCACATAGAACTAGGCCAGCCTAATCTTTCCCCATCCTGAAGCTCAGGGACATTTGCAGAAGAGGGGGTGGTAACATTGTAAGAGCAAAAGGATGGGAGGAGCAATGATTTGCAAGATTCTCCACACTAGTTAGGGCCAAAGCAATCATAATTGGACTTTGCATGCCCTGCACAATGTCCAACACACTATTGACCTCACAAAGTCTAGCATCAGCTAAAGGCACCAAGATCCTTGGAGGCAAGGGATTGACAGCCACAGTAGTGTTCCTATGCTTAAGGGGAACACGAGAAAGGGGTTCAGGGAAATGCCACTGGGTCCTTGTACATCATCGGAGAGGAGGACCCAGAGGAGAGTTAGGCATACACAATAAAGGACTCTCTGGGAATTGGGGGGGAGGCACTGGGGGATGAGGAGGGGGGAGGGGGAGCAGGGGATTCAGAGGGAGGAGAAGGGAGGGAGGGAACTGGCCTACCTATTAAGTTTGTATGAGCGGTAATAATAAAAAATGTATTAAAAAAAAGAAGTCCTGCTTAAGAGGAAGAATTAGGATGAGTCTATAAAGGGGATGTTTAGAGGAAGAACTACATAAGCAGCATCAAGGAGTAAGTATATGTAGAAAGGAGACAGGAAAAGAAGGGAAGAACCTAGTTCAATTAGCAGTGTTCAAGTGGTCTCATAGAAGAAAATACATGAGATTTGATTTAATGTTTGTTTCAGAAGAACACATGAACTCTGAGCAATGAAATCTGTTAGCCAAGAAGAAGTTGTCTTAATCTTTAAGGAAAAACAGTTAACAACTAAGAAAGGGAATGAATCAGGCCAGCCTAATCTCTCCCCATCCTAAAGCCCAGGGAAATGTGCAGAAGAAGGTGTGGTAAGATTGTAAGAGCCTAAAGATGGGGAAGAGCAATGATATGCAAGATACTCCACTCAAGTTAGGGCCAAAGTAATCATACTAGGATTTTGCATGACCTGTCTAATGACCGACATATCATTGACTCCCTAAAGTCTAGCATGGGTCAAGAGCACTAGGATCCTTAGAGGCAGGGGATTAACAGCCACAATAGTGTTCCCATACTAAAGAGGAACACAAAAAAGAGCTCTAGGCAATGCTACTGAGTCCTTACACCTCATCAGAGAGGAGGACCCAGAGGGAAGTTTGACATGCACACTAAAGTATGCTCCAGGGATTGGGGGGAGGGGACACTGGGAGAAAGGGAGGGAAGGGGGGTAAAGGAAGGGAAAAAGAGGGGAGGGAGCAAGGGGATTCAGGGAGGGGTGGAGGGAGGGAGGGGACCAGGGTACCTATTAAGTTTGTATGAGTGGGAAAAAAAAAGAAAAGGAATGAACAGACTATTAAGTCCATTGTACCATTAAGACTTATTCATTCCCTAATACCAGGGTTAAAAGCCCATTCCTTGGTGGAAATTCACTAGTTCTTAATCTAACTGAATTTTTTTTCTGATACACAAGTGACCTGTTACTTTAGTTGGCTTTTTACCCCAAGTTTTATGACATTGCCATTGAGTTGTTTCCAACAAATGGACGCCAAAGGGAGGAAATTAAGATGAAACAGCAATTACTCCTCAAAGCAAGCACTCCATACCATCGTTAATGTGAATGTGGCCCTCATTACAGAGCCACTGGCAAATGGCTATGTGTTCAGGAATCTGAAAACATTTTGCCCTGAACCCAAAATTAGATAAAAGGATGGTGAGAAATACGAGGGTCTTTAACAATTACCAACCATTTTTCTACAGTTTAAAAAAGGCAGCACATGAATTAGCATGGGAACAGGTGAAGAATGTCAAGTGAGGAAGAGATCAGCCTGAATTCATACTTAAACAGGGTTATATGGAGGACTTTAATTTTGCCCATAATTATAAAGTGAGAAAGAGATGTGGATAAGGAGGAGAAGAGAAAATCAAGGAGAATACTTTGTCAGGATTAGCTCATCAATTCCATTTTAAGTACTTACCATAAACTAGGCATTGTGCTAAATGTCTGGCATGCATAAATACCTTATTTAATCCTTAACACCTTCCTCCCAGGCAAATACTACCAATAGCTCTCTCTCTGCAGTTGTGAAATCCAAACTGGGAGGCCACACATAGCTTTTAAACTATGGAATGCAATGAGAATTTAAAGTCCCTGACTCTTAGGTCAGCACCCCTGCTTCTAAAGGGGATCACACTGAGATGAATGAAAGTGCTTAGGCTAACAGGCCAGGAAAGAGAAGTGAATGGAATGGCAAGAGAATAGATTCCAACAATCTGATTCACAATAATGTTGTACTAAGAAAAAGTGAGACACACAAATATCACTTTGATTATAGATCCTATCACACTACTCATCATCCCATCTACAAATATAAACTGAAATTTTGAGAGATTACTGATTTAGCTAAGACAGTGATGTGAACAAATATGATATGAACAAATAACACAGAAGATATTATATTTCTCAGCTTCTACTGAGCCCCACAGCTTAAAACTATTTCAAGGACTACAATGATTTTTAAAATTTACATATAGCATGTGGATTTAGAATTTTAGGACTATAAATGGACTTCCAGGTTTATTCGTCATGGAAAGTTCAATGAAACTGTGAAAACATTTATTTTCGAAATGAATCAATCTTTTTCAAAACCATGGTGCTTACCCTGTGCTCCAGGTCCTTTGCCCAAATCCCTAATTTTACGTAGTTCTATCTGTCCTTGTCTTCCACTTAGATATTGAGAAGCACAAATATGTTATAATGTCCCTTACAAGTCAAACATTTTGTGCTTCAAAATTATAACCTGTTCGCTAGCTTCAATAGAACTTACCCAGTAAAGAAAAGACACCTAATTTACATTAACAAATTGGCAAACAGCTCTAAACCAGGAAAAGAAAAAATTGTTTTTTTCATGTATCAGCAGTGTGGCTGAGTATCTTTCTCCTGGGATTTTAAAATTTTGTAAAGACCTGTGTTTTTCCAAATGCTAGAGAGGATATGGAGAGAGGGGAACTCTCCTACATTGCTGGTGGGAATGCAGGCTCATACAACCACTCCGGCGAGCCGTCTGGAGATTCTTAAAGAAGTTAAAGATTGAAATGCCATATGACCCTGCTATACCATTTTTGGGAATAACCCCCCATAGAGCAAAAATTCACCTCGATAGCACAAGCACGACCATGTTCATAGCAGCACTGTTCACAATAGCAAAGTCATGGAATCAGCCCAAATGTCCAACAGTTGACGAGTGGATAAGGAAAATGTGGTACATTTATACAATGGAATACTACTCAGCCATCAAAAATGATGATTTAATGCAATTTGCTGGGAAATGGATGGAATTAGAAATAATTATATTGAGTGAAGTATCCCAGACACAGAAAATTAAGCGCCATATGTACTCCCTAATAGGTGGATCCTAGTACCAAACCCACTTAGAGACGCTCAAAGACAAATCTCTGTAATACTACAGTATAAAGATTATAAACAGGAGGGATGGGGAAGGAGGGCCCCACCAGAAACAGAGGGGACCATGTTACAGCAGAGAAAATAGGCCACCATCGAGGACTGTAAGTAAGTAATGAGACATCTGATTAAGTTCACAGACTTTCCTTCCTGATCATTTCCAACTGATGGGGTACAATCTTACTAGAAGGGGAGGGCATATAAGCTGCCGGATAGAAGGTAACCATTTTGTAAATGGGTGATTGACCCCTTTCTCACCGTGGTCTCCTACTTCTATTCCATCTACTTTTGAATAGACTCTTATAACAAGACTCTAATTTAACAGGTTTTTATCTCTGGCCAGGAGGTGACATCCAATACCCATCAGGATAGAACCAAGGGCATTGCAGGAACACCAAAACTAAAAAAAAGTCATCAACAAACCATAATTCAGAACATCAGAGACTCTATATCAACCACCTGGAATCAGGCCTGCCTAATCTCTCCCCATCCTGAAGCTCAGGGAAATTTGCAGAAGAGGGGGTGGTAAGATTGTAAGAGCACAAGGATGGGAGGAGTCATGATATGCAAGATACTCCACACAAGTTAGGGCTGAAGCAATTGTAACAGGACTCTGCATGATCTGCACAATGACCAACATATCGTTGAACCCTCAAATTCTACCATGGACTAAAGGCACTAGGATCCTTAGAAGCAAGGGATTAACAGTCACAATACTGTTCCTATACTTAAGGGGAACACAAGAAAGAGTTCTAGGAATTGCCACTGAGTCCTTACACCTCATCAGAGAGGAGGACCCAGAGGAAAGTTTGATATACTCATTAAAGGATGTTTCAGAGGGGGGAGGAAGCACTGGGGGAAAGGGAGGAAGGGGGGAAAGGAAGGGACAAAGCGGGGAGGGAATAGGGAGGTCCAAGGAGGGGTGGAGGGAGGGAGGGGACAGGGGTTCCTATTATATTTGTATGAGCAGAAAAATTAAAAAAAAAAGACCTGTGTTTTAGGTTTGATGTTTTGTTCCCCAATCATTAAAAAATTCATTCTTTCCACACAAAAAAGTAGGAATCCAAAGTCATATAAATTCCCACCATTTCTCCCATGACAGTGTCTCAGTGGACATGCTGTGAGCTCATTCATATGGCAAGAAGATATGACCTTTCAGGTAGAAGCTGAGTATTTTTCTGGGTATTGTTAAAAGAAATAAAAAAATATATAATGGATTCTTTCTACATATGCCTGCACATGCATGTATTATACACTCTCCCACATTCAAAACACACATATGCAAAAAAGGAAAATAATATATTATGTGCTCCTTGTGATGATTCCATGATCATAAAGCCTTTTAGGATTCAAACACTCTATAAGGATGGCAGTGGAAATTTAGAATATTGAAGGAACCTTCAATAACTCTGCAAGTTGGATACTAGGTATTTGGCCTGAATTTCTAGTATATGGATATTAATCTAATCTCTAAAGTATCCTAGATGATTAATATTACTCTTCTCAAAGATGTTCTCTTCTTCTGTATCAACTAAGGCACAGTCTATCTTCGCAAATCTCACTTAAAAACAACCAATTTCTCATCTAGAGATTCTGTATCATGGAATCATCTAAATCATTTATTTTAGATGACTTTTACAGAATTTAGGAAAGAAAAATAAGGCATCAAGAAGTACTAGAGATGGATAAGCAAAAGCACAGGCTAAACAGGTCCAACATGCTTCAAATAGGATGATAACTCTCTAATGACACTTTAGCTACAAATATTGGAAATAGCTCAGGGAACGGAATGTGAAACTAGAACAGGCAATAAGTGCTCCTTTTCCATCTTCATCATGCAGCTATATTTTAAATTTATGATTTGGCCCATTTTATAACCTATAATCTCAAGTTAAAAAGCACTTCAATTTTGAAGATATATCTAAAAGTAAAACATTCATTTCTTGGATCACTTTCCCACAGAAGAGAAACAAAGCACACCTCCAACCTCTCAAGCAGTCAGGAAAAATTCAGTCCAGAACATAAAACAAACAGGCAGTCTCAAAAAGGGTTATGATTATATCTTGCTGTATTAGCAAGAGCACAGTGTAATTTCGTATATCTAACAAACAACAATCTGACTGTAAACCTTTAAAATTCCTTTTTTGCCTAGATATCATATTTCTGAATTCTTATTTTGCCACAAAGCAAAATCAACCAGTTTATGAAAACTCAAGCTTAATAGAGAATCCACAGATAATCACTAAACTTTTCTAAAATATACGAACAGTTTGATGAGCATTGAGTCCAGGAAAATAATTTGTACTTTGAGTTGCACTCTGGACTTTGCCATCAATTTATACTCTGACATTAATACAGCTGTTAAACTGTTTTGTGCATCAGTTTTTCTGGGCTCAGAAAGAAAAATGGAACAGATATTTATATGCAGCATGTCTCTGGGAAGCTATGAATACTTGAATGAAAAGAACTAAATTTTCTAGCTAGTAATGGCAATAATAAAAGTTCCCCAAGTTTAAAATAGTTTAATTTTTCATTCGAATGATGGTTCAGCTTCTGCAGCTGATTCGCCTTGGTTTACCAAGAAGAACAACCTGTCTCTTAGAATCTGGAGGCATTTTTGCTCCAATAAGCTGATTTTAAAATTAAATTAAAATCAAAACCATTCTTTTCTTTAACCTCACAAATTAGAGCTAACTGACAGCCTCATTAATGATTTAAAAAACAGTAGTGATGCCTTGGAACCAGTCTAAATATCTTAGAGCCAACGTCATTCCTTTTCTCCCCTTTTCCATGTATTAAAATAGAAAGATTCTGTTGTTCACACAGATTGGTAGCTCTACATACTAAAAGAGGAGGAAGAAAAGCAAGTTTTCCTAACTCTATCAGAAAGGAAGAAAATATATGTGCTTAGAAATAGAATGTAAGACATATCTCTGGCAATGAATTTGAATTTGCAAACTAATGGTTGAGAATCTACCTTATTGCAATCAATTCGGATCACTAAGTTTTTCCAGGTAATTAGAGAAATGTATGCTTGCAGATTTTCATTTAAAATAGATAGATTTATATGCTATCTTTTTATTCAAACCACATTTCAATTATACTTCCATAAGACTTATAGACTTGATGTTAGACCATAGCTTAAAAAGACTCAAAGTCTTAACTGACTGGGCTAGGAACAGACAAACATATTTTAGGGTTCTGCTTTCAGCCAGGCTAAAAATCTTTCTGTTAGACTGAAGCAAGATTCTAAGGACTTATCTGTCATTGAAGTAGATATTACTACTGTTGAAAACAATGAACCTTACAATAAGGTAATGTCTTATTTCAGATTTAATGACTTGCATGTTCGCGTTCTAAAATTGTGAAGAGAAACAGTAGAACTATTAGTTCCGATTACCAAGGACTTTTAAAAGATAAAATATATCTCGAGTGGCCTCCTCAATGCATCAGTATGAATTCAGTCACAAAAGTTGAGTTTCTAATAAATTTCTTTAGACTTTTCTAAATTCAGTGCCTTCCAAATCACCTCTGCTACATGACATCTTGTACAAACTTCCAACCACACAGAATATTTCTGACTTGCCTATTTTTAAGTAATCTCTAAAGTTCATTGTAAAACCTAAAATCCCACAATACCATTCACTAATTCATCACCTATAGATAAATCTATTTCCAAATATATAATCCATAAAAATTCTGGGAAATTATTTCACTTATATACTTTCTAGCCAAATCTGTGAAGACCTATCTTTTATTATCTCTGCCTGGCTCAAAATTAGATGTGCTTCTTCCCAGTATAATAGGGTTTATTATGTCCATCTACCCTAAGTTTTGAAATGTCATGTATGACCAATGACTAGACTGTGTAAGAAGTTTTAAAACATATCTAGAAAAACCTGTACATAACCCACTAGGAAGCAACATTTCTTTTTTTTTTTAATCCTTTTTTTTCTCTTTCTTTTTTTTATTAAAAATGTAATTATACATTTTAAAATTTTTTACCAGTTCCCTCCCCCCCCGAACCCCCTCCTCTTCCTCCTCTCCCTCCCCATCCCCCAGTGCCTCCCCCCCAATTCCCAGAGAGTCCTTTATTGTGTACGCCTGACTCTCCACTGGGTCCTCCTCTCCGATGACATATAAGGACCCAGTGGCATTTCCATAAGCCCTTTCTCTTGTTCCCCTTAAGCATAGGAGCACTACTATGGCTGTCAATCCCTTGCCTCCAGGGATCTCGGTGCCCTTAACAGATGCTAGACTTTATGAGGGCAACAGTGTGCTGGACATTGCGCAGGGCATGCAAAGTCCCATTATGATTGCTTTGGCCCCAACTATTGTTGAGAATCTTGCAAATCGTTGTTCCTCCCATCCTTTTGCTCTTACAATCTTACCCCCCCCTCTTTTCTAATGGCACTAAGGACTAGCTTAAACCTTGGTTGACCTACTGGTTGGTGTTTAACATGGTTGGTTTTTCCATGCTACAGTTTCATCTAGAAAGAGAGAGTGAAAAGATTTCCTTGTAGAAAAGCCAGTGTTCTAATGCATATGTTTCAAATAAACTTCTCTTGGCCCAAAGTATCCTGGAGATAAGCCACTTAGTGAAGAGAGAGATTGAAAGTAACAGGGAAATATTTGAGTCTTGGGAACTTGAGTTCCCAAGAAAGCCATCTCACCAGTTGCCACACAATAAAAAATGACATAATTTTGATATACTTTAAGCTTATTCTTAAAATATGACTGGACTTAATACCACATATTATTCCATAATAAAAGTACTAAAGGAAAAATAATCCAAAAACATAAATAACATGTTTAGATTAGTGCTTTTCATCCTGATAAGAGTTTATTTATGATTCTTCACTGTCTTATTGTAAAAAGAAATACTGTGACATGAAAAGAAGACAGGTAAAGTTCTTGTTATTTCATTGGACTTTCTGAGTATGTAAAGCAGTCAATATCACACTGCATGCAGGTCACAATCCTACAATATTCATATAACTGAAAGTGGGAGTTGTGATTTGTCAATAATAAAAGGTTTCTCAACACACAGCCATGAAAAATTGATTCTAAATCAACCACATGTTAAATTTAGGGTGTTTTCAAGGCAGTGTTTTAGTGTTGCTTTACACAGCTTCACTGCAGCTGTGGTCCTGAAAACACAACATGAGACTGCACTAGGCATGCCCTCAACCATGCGACAACAATGACCATGCTTAAAATGACTGAACATCTCAACAATCAAACATCAGTTCAAGTCGACTGGATGTTATGAACTTTAATATGCTTACTGAAATGTTCTTGTTAAAATGGTTTTAATACAGAAAAAAAAGATTTTTTGGAATTTTCCCAACACCATTTCTCAGCAAGTAACTATCAATGAGTTATCCCTGAATTTGATCAGATTAAATTAGAATGTTTTATCAAAAATTTGCTATTTGATATGTGAAATGAGTTTTATAAAAAATAATTATTAGGGCTGGAGAGATGGCTCAGAGGTTAAGACTCTGCCTCGTAAGCAGAAGGTCCTGAATTTGGATCCCAGATCCCATGTAAAAACACCAGGCAAAAATGGAGATGGCCTGCACTTCAGGCTCTGGTGGGCAGAGCCTGGTAAATCCCAGAGTGAATAAAGAAGAAGGTAGAAGCAATTCAGGATGATTCCTGAAGTCACCCTTGGTCCTGTATAGGAACACACAGTACTCTCTCTCTCTCTCTTTCTCTCTCTCTCCCCCTCCCTCTCTCCCTCTCTCTCTCACACACACACACACAGTAAATAAACAAAAAAATATAAAAATTATTAAATGAAACTTGACTTGAAATAAGAAGAAAACTCTGAATAATTCCTAAATAGCTTAGCACATACTTCTGTCATTCTGTAACACATATTTTAGCAAAGCAGTGATCTCTTCATTGAGAACTGTAAAATCAAAACCATGGTCAACTCTGAAAATACGTTAAAAATGTTCTGTGTTTAAGCACTGCATGTACTCTCTAATAGGTGAATCCTAGTACCAAATCCACTTAGAGACACACTCGAAGATGGATCTCTGTAATACCTACAGTAATTGCAAAGATTATAGATGGGAGGGAAGGAGAATGAGGGCCATGACAGCAATGGGGAAAGAGGGGATCATGCTACAGCCAGAAAATAGGCAACCATCAAAGACTGCAAGTAAGTAATGAGATATTTGGTTAAGCTCACAGACTTTCCTTCCTGGTCACTTGCAACTGTTGGGGTGTGCTCTCACCAGAAAGGGAGGGGATATAGCCTGGCAGATAGAAGGTAACCATTTTGCAAATGGGAGACTGAGCCCCCAACTCACCACGGTTTCCTACTCTTATTCCATCTACCTTTGAATCTACTCTTATAATAAGACTCTATTTTAACAGACTTTTATCTCTGGCTAGGGGGTGACATCCAATATCCATCAGGATGGAGCTAAGGGTGGTGCAGGCTCAGCAAAACCAAAAAAAAAAAAATTCAACAAACCACAATTCAGAACATCAGAGACTCTATATCAACCACCTGGAATCAGGCCTGCCTAATCTCTCCTCATCCTGAAGCTCAGGGAAATTTGCGGAAGAGGGGGGCGGTAAGATTGTAAGAGCACAAGGATAGGGAGGAGTAATGATATGCAAGATACTCCACACAAGTTAGGGTCAAAGCAATCATAATAGGACTTTGCATGACCTGCGCAATGACCAACACATTATTGACCCCCAAAGTCTAGCATGGATCACAGGCACTAGGATCCTTAAAGGCAAGGGATTAACAGCCATGATAGTGTTCCCATACTAAAGGGGAACACAAAAAAGTACTCTAAGCAGTGCTACTGGGTCCTTATACATCATCAGAGAGTAGGACCCAGAGAGAAGTTTGACATGCACAATAAAAGATGCTCTAGGGATGGGGATGGGGACAATGGGAGTAAGGGAGAGGGGGAAAGGAAAGGGAAAAGGGGGGAGGGAGCAAAGGGATCCAGGGAGGGGTGGAGGGAGGGAAGGGAATCAGGTACCTATCAAGCTTGTATGAGTAGAAAAAAATGAATAAATATTTAAAAAAAAGTTCTGTGTTCTGAAGCATCAAATATTCAGCCAAGCTTTAATTCTTTAGATAAAAATAAATGAAAACATTTATCCCAGGCATATGCAAATTAGCATTTATCCTAAATAAATAGTAATAATACATGTAGGCAAAGGAAAATAAAAATGCTTTAAAATAAATTCTTGATTTATTATAAGTAAATATTTAGCTTATTTCACCTGGGGTCATATAAACATTCCTTGCATGAAAAGAGGTTTTAAGTGGAAAAAGTTTAAAAGGCCCTGGTCTGTTACATCTGATCTCATAGGAAACTTTGACTTCCCTCTCATCTGCTATCCTGTCAGTATTCTATCTATTCATCCTAGCCTACCAGAACATAGTTTTCCATAAAATATCTGGAAAGCATTTATCCATAAAAGCATAATATAATCTAGCATACATTTTGGGAGTCCACTTTTCACTATTTCTCCAATGAGATCAAATTACACTGAAGTGTCCTTTTGAATTCATTTTGCTTTCCAAGTAAGTTTCAAATGACCTTGAATATGAGACAATTAAAAGTTCCAAATTGGTCATAAAAAACATTTGTGGGGTTGGAGAGGTGGCTCTGGGGTTAAGCCTCTGCTTTGCAGGCAGAAGGTCCTGAGTTTGGAACATTGACCCCACTTATAGATGCCAGGCAGAAGCGGGGGCAGCCTGGTCCTGGTAGGGCGGAGCCTGTGAATCCCGGGGCAGAGTAAACAAGGAGAAGGTAGAGGCGGTTCATGGTGGTTCCCAAATTCGTCCATGGTTCTACATACACACACATACATGCACACACACACACACACACACACACACACACACACATACACACACAGCTAAATAAATAATAAAATAATAATAAAAAAATTAAAAAACTTGTGTATATGCAAATATTGTCCTTATCTGAAAGCTAATAATAATTCCTAATATCTTACATAGAAAAACTGATAATAAGCTGTATTAAAAAATTTCTCTGTGTGGTCCCAGCCGGGCCTCAACGTGCACCTAGGTAAGCTCCAGCCTCCCCCACCCACCCACTCCCAGAACGCCAGGCAGCCAAAGCTCCTCCCACCATCCCTCCAGAGCCCGGCAGGGCGTGGGAGGAGGAACACCCCCTCTGCGCCCTGGGACCCGCCCCAGGTACCCCCAGGTTAAATAGCGCTCCACGCCAGTGCCCCATTCTCCCTTCCCCCACTCTGCCGCCCCGGACATGCGCAGTCCAGCCGGGCCGCACCGCGACCTAGGTAAGCTCCGTCCCGGCCCACTCCCAGAACCCCAGATCAAATAATTCAGTTTAGTGAAAAACGCACAGAAATTGAAAGAAGATCTTAAGAGTTAAAACAACAATGCCAAAGTCAAAGTGCAAATACATGAGAAACAACACTCAAGTAAACAAATCTCCCACTGAAGGAATTAATCCCATAATGTTAGATTCCAACCAGAACAAACCGACGGAAAATGGCCATGAAAGCCTGACCCAGAATAAGGATGTTCAAAATATGATCATTACTATGTTCAATACTATCAAAGAGGAAATCAAGGAGGAAATAAATAATCAAATCAATCGCTTTGAAGAGAAACACAACAGACACTTGGAGGAGTTGAGAAAAACAGTGCAAGAAACAAAAACTGGCATAGAGGAGTTAAAACAGACCCAAACAGAGTTTAAAACTGAGCTAAAAGACAAGTTATCTTCAACCCAGAACTCCACAGAGAGTCTTATCAGCAGAACTAACAAAGCAGAAAACAGAATTTCAGACCTTGAAGATAAAGTGGGAGTATTAATCAGCTCAATGCAAGAGGTTGTTAAAGCCAAAAAGATACTTGAGAGAAATATTGAAGAGATATGGGACACCCTGAAGAAGCCTAACATGCGTATTCATGGAATACCAGAGCAAGAATCTCAAAATACCACCCCTGAGGAAATTTTTCAAATGATCATCAACGAAAACTTTCCTCATCTAAAAAAAGAGAGGCCCGGGGGCTGGAGAGGTGGCTCAGGGGTTAAGCCTCCGCCTTGTAGGCAGAAGGTCCTGAGTTCGGATCCGAGATCCCACGTATAGACGCCAGGCGGAAGCCGGGGCGGCCTGCGCTTCTGGTCCTGGTAGGGCGGAGCCTGTGAATCCCGGGGCAGAAGGAGGTGGAGGCGTCCATGGTGGTTCACGAATTCGTCCGTGGTTCTACACAGACACACACACACACACAGACACACACGCGCATGCACATACACACACACATGCGCACAGTTGAATAAATAATAATAATAATAAAAAAAATTTAAAAAAAGAGAGGCCCATCCAAATACAAGAGGCATTCCACACCCCAAACAGATATGACCAAAACAGAAGCTCGCCACGGCAAATAATAGTTAAAACACTCCACATTCAAGATAAAGAAATGGTGCTGAGAGCTTCAAGGGAGAAAAAACAAGTCACTTTTAAAGGTAAACCTATTAAAATAACAAATGACTTCTCAGTCGAAACAGTAAAAGCAAGAAGAGCTTGGAGAGACATACTTCAAGTATTGAATGAGCAAAAATGTCAACCCAGGCTGATTTACCCTGCAAAAGTATCAGTCATGATCGAGGGAGAAAGAAAAATCTTCCAACACAAAGACAACTTGAAGGGATACATGCCCACCAAACCAGGCCTTCAAAAAATGCTAGAAATGATACTCAAGCTTGAAGAAAAAAACAGGAATATCCAGGAGAACAGAAGGCAAATATAACACCATTAAAAGCGAAGCAATATACTTATAAAAACCACTAAACATAATAAATGTCTGGAATTAAAAATAGTTTCTCCATTATAACACTAAATGTTAATGGAATTAACTCACCAATCAAGAGACACAGATTACAATCTTGTATTAAAAACAACAATCCATCAATCTGCTGCCTGCAGAAAACCCATCTACCACAAAAGATAAGCATGCCCTAAAAATAAAAGGCTGGTCAACAATTCTACAAGCTAATGGAAGCAGAAAACAGGCAGGGGTAGCCATTATGGTATCAGACAAAGTGGACTTCAAACCAAAGAAAATTATAAGAGACACGGATGGATACTACATTTTAGTCACAGGTACAATTCACCAGGAAGACATAACAATACTGAATATATATGCACCCAATACGGGCCCCTCCACATTTATTAAGAAAACCCTACAGTGTTTAAAGCAAGAAATCAACACACAAACGATAATTCTTGGGGATTTCAACAACGCCCTCTCAACATGGGATAGATCAAAAGGTCAAAAGCTTAACAGAGACACTTTGGAATTTAATGAAACCCTGAAAGAAATGGACCTTACAGATCTCTATCAAACTTTTCACCCACGCACCAAAGAATACACATTTTTCTCAGCAGCACACAGAACTTTCTCCAAAACAGATCACATATTGGGCCACAAAAGGAATCTACACATATACAAAAAAGTTGAAATTCTAACCTGTGCCCTATCAGACCACCACGGCCTAAAGCTGGATATCCACAACACAACAAACAAGAGAAAATGCACTAACTCCTGGAAACTTAACAATATGATGCTGAATGAGAACTGGATTCAGGAAGAAATTAAAAAGGAAATTCAAGATTTCCTGATAGCGAATGATACTGAAAATACAACTTACAAAAATCTCTGGGACAAAATGAAAGCTGTTCTAAGAGGTAAGTGCATAGCTCTTAATGCCTAAATCAAAAAAAAATGGAAACATCAGAAATAAACAACTTAACAATGCAGCTTAGAGCATTAGAGAAACTAGAGCAATCTGATCCCAAAAGTAGTAGAAGAGAGGAGATTAGCAAAGTAAGGGGAGAAATATCTGAAATCGAGACTAAGAAAACGATAGAAAAAATCAACCAGTCAAAAAGCTGGTTCTTTGAAAAAATCAATAAGATTGATACACCCCTAGCTAAATTAACCAAAAGCAACAGAGAGAAAACCCAAATTAAGAAAATTAGAAATGAACATGGAGTAATCACTACTGATACCCAAGTAATCCAGAGAATTATAACATCATATTTCAAAAACTTATACTCTGTGAAGTTTGACAACACAAAAGAGATGGATGAATTTTTAAGTAAACACAACTTACCTAAATTGAATCAGGAAGTTGTGAATTATTTAAACAGTCCTATAACATATAAGGAAATTGAGGAAGTAATCTTGAATCTTCCCACCAAAAAATGTCCTGGACCAGATGGATTCAGCACAGAGTTCTACCAGACATTTAAGGAGTTAATAATACAAATACTCATTAAAATGTTCCATCAAATAGCAAAGGAAGGAACACTGCCAAATTCCTTCTATGAAGCTAATATCGTTTTAATCCCAAAACCTAATAAAGATTCACTTAAAAAAGAAAACTATAGGCCGATCTCTCTGATGAACACAGACAAAAAGATTCTCAACAAAGTCTTAGCAAATCGGATTCAAAAACATATCAAAAAGATCATTCATGGGGAACAAGTAGGCTTCATCCCCGGTACACAAGGTTGGTTCAACATACGCAAATCAGTAAATGTAATTCATCATGTAAACCAGTCCAAAGTCCAAGACCACATGATACTCTCGATAGATGCAGAAAAAGCCTTTGACAAGATCCAACAGCCTTATATGATCAAAACGCTAGAGACAGTAGGAATGGAAGGAACCTTTATCAATATAATAAAAGCTGTATACGACAAGCCCACAGCAAGGATTATGCTCAATGGGGAACAATTAGAAGCATTCCCACTTCGACCAGGAACTAGACAAGGCTGTCCACTCTCACCACTTCTATTCAATATTGTACTTGATGTCTTAGCTGAAGCTATAAGACAAGAAAGGGACATAAGAGGGATTCAAATCAGCAAGGAAGAAGTCAAGCTATCCCTATTTGCAGATGACATGATCTTATACCTGAGTGATCCCAAAAACTCCACCAGGGAGCTCCTGGAACTAATTGAGAAGTTCAGCAGGGTGGCAGGATACAAAATAAATGTGCAAATATCACAGGCCTTCCTATATGCCCAGAATGAAAGAAGTGAAAAAGGCCTGAGAGAAACAATCCGATTTACTATAGCCCCTAACAAAATGAAATACCTTGGTATAAACCTAACCAAGGAGGTAAAAGACCTTTACAATGAAAACTTTAAAACCGTAAAGAAAGAAATTGCAGAAGACACCAGAAGGTGGAAAGACCTTCCATGTTCCTTGATTGGCAGGATCAACATCGTAAAAATGACCATCCTACCAAAGGCAATATACAAATTCAATGCTATACCAATTAAAATCCCAAAGCAATTCTTTAAAGAAGTTGACCAAACAATATCAAAATTCATATGGAGGCACAAAAGACCCAGGATAGCAAAGACAATCCTGAGTAACGAAAACACTGCTGGAGGTATCACCATACCAAACCTTAATCTATACTACAAATCCATAGTTGTAAAAACAGCCTGGTACTGGCTCCAAAATAGACACACAGATCAATGGATAAGGATTGAAGACCCAGATATAAGTCCACAAAATTACAGCCATTTGGTCTTTGACAAAGGGGCCCAAAGAATCCAATGGAAAAAGAACAGCATCTTCAACAAATAGTGCTGGCAAAACTGGAACTCCACATGCGAAGATTAAAGCTGGACCCATACTTGTCACCATGTACAAGACTTAATTCCAAATGGATCAAGGACCTTGACATCAGGCCAGAGACTATAAAAACCATAGTTGAAAGGATAGGGAACTCCCTCGAGCTGATTGGGCTAGGCCAACATTTCCTAAACAGACATTCAATGGCACAGTCACTGCTACCAACTCTCAACAGTTGGGATCTTGTGAAATTAAAGAGCTTCTGTTCAGATAAAGAGATTGTAACACGAGCTCAAAGGCAACCCACAGAATTTGAGAAAATCTTCACTAACCACATATCTGATAGAGCTCTACTGTCCAGAGTGCACAAGGAACTTACAAACACCAAGGAAACCAATGGCCCAATTAAAAAATGGGCCCTGGAACTTAAAAGAAACTTTACCAGGGATGAAATTAAAATGTCTAACAAATATCTTAAAAAATGCTCCACTTCTTTAGCCATCAGTGAAATGCAAATCAAAACTTCCCTGAGATATCATCTCACCCCGGTCAGGATGGCAAAAATCCACAATACAAACAACAACAAATGCTGGAGAGGATGTGGAGAGAGGGGAACTCTCCTACATTGCTGGTGGGAGTGCAGGCTCATACAGCCACTCTGGCGAGGCATCTGGCCATTCTTAAAGAAATTAAAGATTGAAATGCCATATGACCCTGCTATTCCACTTTTGGGAATAACCCCCCATACAGCAGAGGTTCACCTCGATAGCACAAGCATGACCATGTTCATAGCAGCACTGTTTACAATATCAAAGTCATGGAATCAACTCAAATGTCCAACAGTTGTCGAGTGGATAAGGAAACTGTGGTACATCTATACAATGGAGTACTACTCAGCCATCAAAAATGATGAATTACTGGAATTTGCCGGGAAATGGATGTCATTAGAAACAATTATATTATGTGAAGTATCCCAAACCCAGAAAATTATGCGCTGTATGTACTCCCTAAAAGGTGGTTCCTAGTACCAAACACACTCAGCCCACCTTGAGACACTCATAGGTAAATCTATGTATTACCTACAGTAATTGCAAGGATTATGAACAGGAGGGATGAGGTTGAAGGGCCACACCAGAAATAAGGAGAGAAGTGACCATGTTACAGTAGGGAAAGTAGGCCTCCATCAAGGACTGCAAGTAAGTAATGTGACACCTGGTTAAGTTCACACACGTTCGTGCCTGATCATTTACAACTAAGGGGGGTATGATCTACCAGAAGGGGAGGGCATATAGTCTGGCAGATAAAAAGTAACCATTTTGCAAATGGATGATTGACCCATCCCTCACTGAGGTTTCCATCTTTTATTACATCTACCCTTGAATGTGCTCTTATAATAAGACTCCAGTTTAACAGCTTTTTGTCTCTGGCCAGGGGGCGACATACAGTGCCCAGCAAGATGGAGTGAAGAGCATTGCAGGAGCAGCAAAACTGCAAAAGAAAATCAACAAACCACAATCCAGAATTTCAGAGACTCTATATCAACCACATAGAACTAGGCCAGACTACTCTCTCCCCATCCTGAAGCTAAGGGAAATTTGCGGAAGAGGGGGCCGTAAGAGTGTAAGAGCAAAAGGATGGGAGGAGCAATGATTTGCAAGATACTCCACACAAGTTAGGGCTGAAGCAATCATAATTGGACTTTGCATGCCCTGCGCAATGTCCAACACACTATTGACCTCGCAAAGTCTAGCATCTGCTAAAGGCACCAAGATCCTTGGAGGCAAGCGATTGGTAGCCACAGTAGTGTTCCTGTGCTTAAAGGGAACACGGAAAGGGTTCAGAGAAATGCCACTGGGTCCTTGTACGTCATCGGAGGGGAGGGCCCAGAGGAGAGTCAGGGATGCACATTAAAGGAGTCTCTGGGAATTGGGGCGGGAGGCACTGGGGGATTGGGCGGGAGGGGTGAAGGGAGGGGGAGCAGGAAGTTCGGGGAGAGGAAGAGGGAGGGAGGGAACCGGTCTACCTATTAAGTTTGTATGAGCAGAAATTATAATAATAAAAAAAGATTGCTCTGAACAAAAAGCTAAATAACGCTAAAACTATTTAAAATATAGATATTTGCATCAGTTACGAACATCATTTTATTGCAGTGTCTTGTCAATAAAATGTAAATAATGTTTTGGTGGGAATCTGATGCTATGGCACAGAAACATAGATGAAATTAAAAAAAAGCGCCACCTGTCACTTCTCTTACTGTTCACTAAACTATACCTGATATTGAGAAAGGATAAAATTTCTGGGCATCAGCAAAAATGGAGAACTATACATTGAGTGTTGGTAAATCAAAAAGATAATTGGACATAGTATGATACATTTAACCAAAGTTGAACAGGAAATTCTATCTCAGAGCAGATGATTTTTTAAACTTTTGCTAATATTACATTTTTTCCAATTAGAACAGCAAGACAAATTTTTCATGATATCTTCACTGAAAATAAGATACTGATTAATCTTTTGTATATTTTTGATTAGTGCAATATTAATAAGATTTTCATATGCTTTCTAAACTTAAAGTTACTCATTTTATCGCTGAGATGACCTTGGTCTTCTCAGCAGACCTCAAAATAAAAATATACATAACTGTAATTAATAGCCAACAACAGTAATAGTGACATATTAAATTTCCAGAGACACATACCTACAGGAACTTGAAAAATATTACTGAATGAATGAATGTGTATGTTTATGTATTATATTTGTTTCATATTAGAATGCTATAATATATAAAGCAGGATGGAAGAGGGCAAAAGACAGATATTGAGAAACACTGTATACACATTCCTATTTTCAAGCAAGTAAGCATTTCAGTGTGTATATTTGCAAAGAGATGAAGATATTTTTAAAAGCTTCTTTATGAAGAAAACTGAGCACAAAATAACTCCATGAATTACAAAATAGTATATCTATCCTCAAAGATGCTAATTCAGGTCCTGGGGGATCTAACCAACCTCTTTATTGAGGTAAAGATAAAACTTTTTGACAGCAAATATTATTCTGATAAAATGGAATTTTCAATTACTCTATGAACATCTGGTCCTTGTTACAATTTCTGAAGCCCAGCAGCACACTGCTTTGCAATGTCACAAAGCATTCTCCATTGAGAACTCCCTGCTTTTCCAAAGGATTAATTGAAATGAATGTTTAGAAATTTAGTGAAGTGAAGTTGAGTCCAGGGATAGGTAAGAAAATAAGAAAGAGATGTTCAGTCACTGAATCATAATTCCATTAAAAACCTACAGAAAATGAAATTACATATTGTTGCTAAAATGTTGAGAGCTTGAATATCTTAATATATCTGTTGTTGAAAATTAGTTTATGCACAGAATCCAGAGCATAGAACATTTTCATGGCTAATTTGTAGCAGAGGTCATATTAGATAAAAGTGATGAAGAGAAATCATATTGAGTGATATTTAAGTGGTAAATCTAGTAAATAAACAAGTGTAGTAAAATAAAGAACCTGTACTTCCAAAACAAAACAATGATTGTATTGCATTTATGTGCTTTTGGATGGAAAAGCAGATAAATGTTACTATAAATTTCTATACATTGCTTCCATTATTAAAAATTTGCATGGGAGGGAAGTCAATCCAGTGTTATAGTAAACTCCAAATTGGATGCATATTAGACCAATTAAAGTCAACTTTTTCCCAGATGAACTTATAATCAATAATTAAAATCATAAGGAAAGAAACTGAATGTGATTTGAGACATATTAGTTGGGCTTGGAACTAGTGTTCATTCTATGAAATAATCTCCATAAACTTCAGTTTCAAATCAAGATTAGATATTTAAGTAAGCATAATAGGATATCTCTGTCACCACAAGTGGTCATGCAAGGAAGTGAGGGGGAGCCAAAAGTCTATAAACCCCAGCTTTCAAATTCAAAGGCTGAAGCCAGGTGTTTAATCACCAGTAAGTTTAGATTGTGTTTTGATTCTCCATTCAAACACATGTGTGAATTAGCTCAGAGTGGCAATAAGGGAATAACCTGTTTATCTTTTGCATTACTGCAAATCTTCATATCTATCTTATTAAACTGTAACCATATCAGTAGGTAGATGAACTTGATGAACTGAATTTCCCAACTTCCAACTAAATTACAAATTCGTTTGTCATCCACCATTCCCATGAATTAATATATCTCATCTGACGTTGTCTCTAATAAAGTGAATCTTTTCATGACTTCCTAGAAAACAAGATGAGGGAGACATTCTATGTTTTTTTTCCCTGACATATGGTACTTTTTTTGTAATGTTGTCTCTCAAAATGTCTGAGTATCTTGAGAACAAGTAGGTGTTGTCAGTTTTGTCACGTTTATCTTCTGCCTTGATTCCTGAGGTGATTTGTGCTGAGCTTGGGAGTCACAATCTCATACTTTAACCAGTACCTTCCCTGTCTAAATTTGATAAATTTACTGCCCTCTTGAAGAGATAAGGCTTATTTGGTGAGAATGGCAGGGACTTATTTAAAGAAATTCATTATTTATTCTCTCTCTCTCTCTCTCTCTCTCTCTCTCTCTCTCTCTCTCTCTCTCTCTCTCTCTCTCTCTCTCTCTCTCTCTCTTTCACCATCATACATAGGTGGAGGTCCAAGAATGGCATTCAGAATTTAGCTCTTTACAGGTTGAACTCAGGTCAACCAGGTTTGTGAGCAGGCACCTTACCCACTGAGCTTTCTTGTTGATTCATGTTTTTGTTGCTCAGTTGATGGCACCAAAGGGTTTGAATCTCTTTATATACATTTTATATCTGAAAGCTTTTTAAGTATTCTCCTTTTTTCATTTACCATAGTGATTCTGGGTCCTTATGCACAGAAAAGTATTTGAAAATTAAGACATTTGGGCATTTACTGAAGCCACAGTTTTTTCCTTGTCATTCAAACTGAGAATTATCATGCTCTAATAAAATTATAAAAACAAATATTGAAGAAATTTGTTGGCAGATGGAAAACTCTAGATACCCAGATGTCCCTAGAAAGAGTGGAAAGGGGTAGGGAAATGACTCAGTATTTAAAGCACTTGTCACACAAGCAAAAGGACAAAGGTTTAAATCCCCAGATCCCATGTAAAATTCTGGGTGGGTGTGACAGCCAACCTGTAATCCCTGACTTGGAAGTAAGAGACAGGAAATCTGTAGACCAAGCTGGCTAGCCTGACTAGTCCTGTTGGCAAGCTCTGGATTTGATTGGAGACACTGTTTCAAAACAACAGAGTTGTAAAGTGACTGAGGATGATTTCTAATGTCTATCTCATGCCCCCACATGCACACTCATACACATGCACTTGCATCTGCATATATTGGTGTGCCCCCACGCATGAAAATGGAAAAAGGAGTTCCTCAAATATAATTTGTACCTTCTCAAATAGTGATATATCAATCTACAGTCATCAGACAAATCATTCTTACTCATGGAAAAAATATTATCTTTATTCTGGACTTTTCCATTAAAGGTGTCATTGGTATACAAGGAAAAATGCAATACTAATATTTTAAACTAGAAATGTCATAGAGAACCATAATCATGAAATCCAGAGTGAATCAAATTCCTCAAAACAATAGTTTAAGGTAAAATTTAAATAGGATTTGGTGAAATTTTGTGCAATGGTTCTCATAAAAAAGAACCCAAAAGATTCAGAGTTCTATATAAGGAATCCAGTGAAAGACATTCAGCCACTATAACATACAACACTTATGAAATAAAAGTTTGAGACAATAAATACTACAACATATTCATTGCTGGAACAGTTGATATTTAGGGCAGGGGTAGTAATAATTCAAGTTAACTGATTGCACATCTAAGTGGAAAGACTGGAGCTGACTTAGAACACACAATTACTTATTATGAAAAGTGTCAGAAGTAGTAGGATGTCACAAGGTAGACTTTGCACCTAAACTACAGTCACATTAAAATAAAACAACTCAAAGATTGGCTCAAGGTTTAGTCATTGCTAAAACTGTCGAAAGATCAATATGTAAACATGTAAGCCAAATACTGAGAAACAAAATGCAAAGGTGTTGCCAAAAAAGAACAGCAAAAAGTGCCTGGGTGAACATGTGCCTGTGACCATTATTTTGTATGTTAGGGAATCTTAGTATATGGTCACACATTTGCTTTCTAATACTCTCACTATTATGTAATATACACAGTATATAATACAACCCATCTGTAAGAAGCACTGGATAGTCTAGCTGCAGCCCACTGATACTGTTTTCCTACACAAATGTGACAAAAAAATTAAAGCAGATGTTGTTCTAGCCAAGCATAAAGTGAGAATCAATTATGACTATTTCCTTTTCTGGAGTCATTTCATTTTAGAGAACATCTAACAAAACACTTTCTGATATAAATGAAAAAACATTCCTTTGAAACACAGACAAGTAGTAAATGATACATATCAGCCTGCATCCTGCGACACAGTGCTAATCCTCTGAGAATTAAATTGCCTCTGTTTCAGTTCTATAAATGTTTAATTTTTTTCCATCCTCGGTCATAGTAAGGTTTCCCGGAAAGTATATTATCTCTGAAGATGTCACCACTCACCAATTAAGGATGGCAGCAGTGTACAATTGGTACTGACCTCTCTATATTATAGTGTTTGACACTTGGGTCTCCTGAGGAGGGAATGGACTAGAAAACTTAATAGGATCTACAGTGACTAATTTATTCGGTGGAAAACATTTTGTGTTGTGAATCATGCATTTTTTTGGATTCATTTACAAAACCAAAACAAAAGCATTTAATGATGTTTACAGTGAAGTGAGACAGCTGAAGACCAATACATAATCACCATATTTTGTTTTCTCATCTTTAAAACTTTAAGACTTAAAACTGTGGAGTTTCCAGTTGAGCAAGAGTCTAGCTTTTCTCAAGAGATGGACAAGCATTCTGAAGTTTCACTTGGCCTAAACACCAAATTGAATTCATACTTCTTAATTGAAAATGACAGGCTGATTGTATACCACATTTTACATCAGTAAAATATGGAAATGGCATTTGTGCCTAAGTACAGATTCAGCCTTAGTTGAACTGCGCTAATGTTTCTATACCCTGGTTTCTCCCTAGCATAGTTTTAAATAGTTCTTCTTCCTAAAGGATGTGTGGCTGGTTCACAAAAATAGATTCTTCTTTATATATGAGGATACTACTTTTGACATATACTTCGAGGTACATTTCACAATAGCTGAATGCTTTATATCAACTCAAGCACATTTTCTTAGCCTGTATCTCCCATGACCAATGGCATGAGTTTGTGTAGTAGCTAGATTACTTTGACACAGCAACCCTGGAGACAGAATGGGAAGTCTGATATTTTCTATCCTTGGTAAAGTGTATACAATTTATGATCAGAGTCTCTCTCTAGTTAAAGTTAACCCATTTTGGTAGAGAAATAAAATCCATCCCTCTGGTCTCATTAGACACTCAGCTGATGAGCAAATTACAAGTTTGATAGTAAAGAAAGGACATTTATTTCTGGGAAGAAGACGCCTGCTCATTTTTTAACTGCTCAATGTAGTGATTATTGATGACAGCGGATACAATATGTATACATGATCAGCTGATAAAGTGCCCCAACATCATCCAATCCTATAGGACCTATTCAGGAAGAGAGAAGAATCTGGCTAGGGGCTATAACATGTTAAAATCCTGTAGATGCTGCTCCGATGAGAACTCAGTGGACACCTCGATAATATATGCAATATAGTAAAGTAGACAATGTAACTAGAAATGCTCTGGATTCTTTGCAACATAAAATTGCAACATAAAATTGACTCTTACCATGGTCAGGCATCTGAGATCCCATGGAGGTCACGCTGGTATTCAGCACATCGTTGACAGCAGTATCACAATACAGGCTCCTCTGAACATCATGCTCACTATCAGTCTGGTCACTCTCCTCATGGCCACTATCCTTCAGGCTGTTGCCCTCTAGGTCCTTGAAGGTGGAGCTGCTGGGTTAAAGAAAGAATGTTAATTTACATCTGTGATAGATTGGATTTGTAAAATTTTTCCAAATGAAGATGATGTCAGCTTTGTAATGAGGCCAACAGGATCTAGACTTTCCAAAAAAATAGAAAGAGGGAAAAGAAATATTTCTGTTTAAGAATAATTGAACTTAACATTACAGGGAGGTTCTCACTAATGGTTGCTAAGGCCACTAGTATTTTCATTTGCTTCTTTTCAATGTATCAGTATAGACAAGGTGGAAGAAGAGATTCACACATCTAAAATCATCTCTAAAGAATGTCACCATTTCAGATTTTTGTCTATTTTTATGCAGTCAATATAAAACACAAATAGTTAATGTTTACTGAGATACTACTATTTAAAAGTCCCTGTTTTAAGTGATCAACATCAACTTTTAAAGTAATAATGACTTTATGAGATAAAGGTGCTTCTGTTACTACTCCTATTTATAGGTGAGATAACAGAGATGCAGATGTGACTAACTTGTCCAAGGTCATATTGCTGGGAAAATGTGTTGTACATCCAAAAATCTCCTGTTAGTCTGGTTCCAGAACTATAGGTTCCTGTATTCATGGCTTCTGCAGAAATAATTACTAACCAACTATAAAGAGAAAAAATGGAAGAAATTGGTATCCTGCAATTCAAACACAAGTTTTATCAAGATTTGAGAAATGAGGTCAGTTTCTTTCTTTCTTTGTGACTTTTTTACAGCCATTTGATCTTTGACAATGGGATCTTTCTTCGTGATTTTTCCCCAGGCTGGTCAAGAACTGGCCATGTAGCTTACTCTGGCCTTGAACTTGGGATAATATTCTTGCTTTATTCTCCTAAGTGCTGGGGTCACAGGCCTGAGTCACAACACCAAGATCCAAGGACAATTTTGACTGAAAATGGCAGAGGGAATTATTCAAAGAAAAAGTGGACAAGTAAGAGCTAAAGAAAATATTGATACATGGAACATGCGATGGTTAATTGTAGGTGTCAATTTGACTATAGCCAAATAATTAAGCCTTATTTCTGGATATTCCTTTGAATCAGTTCACACAAGAGACTAATATTTGGATTGAAGAACTGAGTAAAACACACAACTTTCCCCAGTATTTTTGGAAGAAGATTGAATAGAACAAAAGGCTTGAATTTGCTCTCTGCACTATCACTTGAGCTAAGATATCAAAATCTCCTCTACTAGATGTTCTGATTCTTAAGCCTTCAGGTGCAGATCAGAATCTATAAAATTGGGTTTATGGTCCTGAGGCTTTCAAATTATACCACCAAATTCCTTGGTTTTCAAGTTTACAAGTGACAGATCACAAAACATCAAGAATTCACAACTGTATGAACCAATGTCTTATAATAAAAATATTTCAAAAAAGGTACTGATAAACATACCCCACACATAGATACAGATATTTTAAGAGCCCCAATACAAGAGGTTAAGATAAAAATGAGAGCCCAAAAACAAACACTAATAAGACTCTTAATATAAGTATACTAAGAAAATGGAGTGAATAAAACTGAACTCATATTTATTAAACCCATCTACTACACAGTGCACAAAGAACTTGACACTTTTCCTTACACAATAGACAATAAGACATGAGGTATAGTTTACAGGACCCACCTACTACTCTTTGCAATACATTTCATGTCTTGCCTGAGTCTACAACTATGATCTACCATAGAAAATAACTTATGCCTGTGAAATACTAAGTGATGAAAGGTGAACACATTCCCTATTTAGTGAGGTTGCAGCAAAAGCTAATTTCAAGAACACATGTGGCTTCCTCAACAGGGGAACATAACAGGCTTGTGAATTAGATAAGCCCCAGCAGGTCTACTGTGCCCCGGTGAAGGGAGCTCTTTAGATATGACACTATATTCTCACTTGGTCTGTTCATTCTGAACATTCACAGTTCTGGGACTATGAAAAGAACATTCAGCAATGTGATGAATAGCTATGCCATAGACACTTTGAATATACTGTCACTCTCCACGCTTGTTTAACAGGAATCACAGCATATTTTTACTTGATGACCAACCTATGTTAAATGCTTGATGAACTAAATATAAAAAGGAAAAGATCCAAGGACAGTAACTGAGAAGTCATAATTATGAGAAAACAAGCAATCAGCTGGAGTAAAGCATCAGCCTGTTAAGTAATTACTTTCAGAAAGGGTATCTGATCCATCGACTTTACTAAAACAAAAATCATTCAATAAGCCATCTCACAAAGCTATTCCAAATTCTATGGCAAATTTATCTCCACCCTACGAATCCATAAGGATGTAGTTGTATTTTTTTATTTCATGTTCCAGTTCTTTCATGGTCAAGAAGAGCAATGGGAAATATGATTTAAAATGTTTCATCATTAAAAGCTTCAGGTCAAAAATTCCAGAGATTCCTATAAATACTAATCCACAGTTTATGTAGAATGAAAATTTGTATTTTAGAAACAAAAATTGGTCCTGCCTAAGAACACCATATACCTCAAGGGAAAAGAAATGGCCTGCCTACATGATATCATAGGTTGCCTAAGTTTTATAGCAAATACTAATTTTTCAACTTAAATTATCTGGTAGCTGAAACATAATGAAAAGTTCTTTAACATTTTCAGCACAAAAGTTGTCACTTTAAGCTGAAGAATCTAAGTCTGAATTGACTACATTTTAGCAGTTGCCAAAACTTGCATAAGATAAATGATGATGAATAATATAGTCTAAAGACAAATGTAATCAACCATCTCTTAAGAGCAATACTTCTTAAGTTTGGCTCTATCGATTTTTAGATTGCAGAATTCCTTGTTGTATGTGCTCTGTGTATTGTGAGATGTTTAGCAGGTTCCCTGGCCTGTGCCTACTAAATGCCAGCAATGATACCCACACAAGATTAACAATAGAAAATGTCTCCAGAAAGAAATTGCTTGAACCACTGAAAACAACTGCTCCAAATTCTTTCAATTGTACTCCTGTAACATAGCATCCTGGGAAAGGGGAAATCACTGAAGTTGAAGTCATTAAGACAATCCTCACTTCATCTACGTGACTCTCACCTCAGAACTAATGCCTGCCATCTCAATTTCCTTGTCCATAAAATGCACCTGTGAAAGACTCCCTTGTAAGATCATACTGATGAGTCATTCTGAACGCTTTGCACAAAGTACCAGATACAATACATGCTCAATTAATGAACATTGCTTAAAATCATCATTATTTTTAAATAATAATGGTTCCATTGCATTACAATTAAATTATTGTAGCCAAGGTCTTTAATCTGGTGGGTATAAGAATTTTATATTTGAAAAATATTTTTATTTCATAATAAAATAATTGTTTTAAGGTGCATATTATTGTACTTTGCTCCTAAAATTTAGGAACAAAAGAAAATAACTTCTATCAAATATGTATCCTTCTTCTATTGAATAATGAGAACTATGAAAACTAATGTACTTTTTCATTTTGTCTTGGCTTCAAAGCCTTTAAGGTAAACATGATGTTTAATTGCACTGAGTTACCTTTCTGGATGCCAGTGATCTCAATTTCACTTCTAATTAGTTTTATATCTGCCTTTTAAAAATTTGATCATCCATTTTGTATGCATTTGAATGGTAGGAACCACCTCAGAGCTTCTGAGCTTTTCTCTTTTTAGACAAAAAGGATGGAAATGATAAAAATGTGACAGATTAACTATTGGGCAAAGGGACTGCCTGAGTGAGCATGAGAAGTTGCATATTCTCAGAAGAAAAAAAATTCCCTCAGATCTGAAAATAGTTCACTCATTTAAAGATCAGTTTGTCCATCTGACAAACTAAGTACCACTTACTCTAATGTTGTAAGGACATTTAGTGGCTTACTGAATGAATCTGTGTAAGGCCATTTAAGACCCAGCGAGCAAGATGCTGGGAATAGTAAAACAGCCTGGTAAATGACTACTAACCCAAAACAAATAACAATTTATGCTAGGCATTTAAAAATGCTGATTTCACTTGCTTTATTACCTGTGTACCTCTTGGGAGATGAAAGACTTGTAAAACAACTTTTGTGGGACAATAAATTAAGGGTACCTGTTTCCACTGGTATTATAAAGGGATGACATGTTTCTATTATTGCTCCGGAAACCAATGGAGGGACAAGTTCATTTTAAAACGCCTATAACACACAAGAGCTGTCCCAAAATTACTTGAAAGAACATTGCACAAATTTGCCCTTTAAAATGTTACAGCTATTTTCCAAAAGACAGAAAAATCTGAAAGGAAATATGTCATATCTCCTAGCAGGAGATACCACACACTCATGGAATGTCATTTATGACTAGGAATGGAAAGTCGAAAGAATACCATAACTATGTTTTGGAAAGAGTACTCTAGAGTGTTTTCTGGAACACCTCTAGCATCTTGGGAACCTGTTAAAAATGGAAATTGCAGGCTAAAGAGATGGGTCAGCTGTGAAAGCGCCTGCTGCATAAGCCAACGGACCATAGCTCATGTGTCCATATCCCGTGCAAAATGCTAAATAAATGTCGAAGTCTGCCTATAATTCAAGCCTAAGAGGACAGAGAAGGAATCCCCAGAGTAAATTGGTTAGATGACTAGCACTATCCTCACGATGTGGGTTGATTAGGGACCTGTCTCCATGAAAGAGAAAAAATGGAGGGTCTCTGGAAATGGAGCTAAAGACCACCTTATCAACACTCTCAGAAGGTGATTCCAATGCACAATGGCATTCAGAAATCTTTGCTTTAAGGGGAAATTTATTGCTAGTTTTTAAATGGAAAAATATTAACTTTTCCTTCAACTTCTTTCTTCCATTAATCTGACACACATGTGCCAAGCATTTACTATATATCTTTATATACCAAATACTACACATCTCTAGGACAATTTACTTAGTAAAGGAAAGCATTGTCTGTGTCTTAGGAGCCAATGCTCTGCTTCCTTTCCACGCTGCTTCAAGAGCCTTCCTCATTTACTGTTGTATTTTCTTTGAGATACAACCTTATGCTCTGCTTGATTTATGCACATGAAGCCCTCTTGCACTTTGATTTTTCACTGGTATAAGTCCATGGAAGAGAGATGTTAGGGTATTGACTGTCTCTGCTGTCATACTGCACGACTCCCTACTCATGACCAGAAATCATGCTTTCACATGTATAGTCTTTTCAGAATTATCTTCAACTCTTGTTCTTGTACCAGAATAATGCAGTAACCCTTGCCCAAGTCTTTGCAAATAGTCATTTGTAAATGAATTTTCATTCTAATTTGACTGTATCAGATGTTCAATATAGAAACCCTGATTGATACAGCAAAGGACCACAGGTTGTCAGTGATAACAGTTGCTCAGCTACCAAGAAGAGATAGGTTTGAAAGAGTAAAAAGTACCTGTGAATAAACAATCTGGCTAATAAGGTCCAAAACAAAGTTATAAGAAATGTCCTTGGAGAAGTAGAAATTGAATAGAGGTTGAGAAAAACAAGTTATCCAGGCATGTAAAAAAAAATCAGGGATTTGGTAGTAAAACTAAGATTGGTGTACAGATTTAGAATTTCCTTTCAGGAGCTTTTTTCAAACATGAAAATAGGTTTTCAAGAAGCCACATACAGTGCACACACATTTCAAAAACTTCAGTGAGTTACATGTACACTCTTGGAATATTTTGGTTACATGTTAATCAAGCTCTGATTTATCATTTTCCACAAATTTTACACTTATAATGTCTAATCTCCAGAAAAAGGTAACACACAAAACATCCTGTGTCTTTCCAGGTACTGAGTTTCTCAACTGACACCATAAATTCCAAGATGTTCATGATTTTTTCCAAACCACTTACACTGAAACTGGCAAAATTGTGTGCATTCCTGAACTTTTAGACATTTCCTCTTAATCAGGGGACCCCTAGATTTAAAAAAAAAAAAAACCTACTCTCTTTGATTTCAAGGCATATCTGGACACAGTTCATCCAAGAGCCCATTTAGTCCAGGATGTACTGTGTGCACATGCATATGTGTGTCTGTGTGTGTGCATGGGTGTGCATGGGTGTGCCTATATGTTTACATGTGTGTCTGTGTTAGTAGTGATAAATCAAAATTGGAGGTTCTCAGTCTCAGATTATTGTGGGAAAATGTGAATCCAAGAATCTGTATGTTTGGATGTAGTCTTTATCTCATAAGGCTTATAAGTTGGATATTCAGGGCTGATCAAAAATGTGTGGGTCCCCAGGAGTCTTAGCTTTCTACAAGACTATGAAAATCAGGATCATATTATCAGTTTAATTTGGTCATAGAATTCTCAAGAACCTAGAAAAAGTTAGCCCTAAGGATCTGTAACAATAAGGCAAGTCACTGTTTTTACCAGTTCACAAAGAAACTTCAAAAATAACAGTCTTGATGCAGAAAAAAAGCAAGGTTTTCTTTCCTGAATAGCCACTCTAATCGGTACGTTTAAAGAGGATTTTTCTTTCTTACTAAAATGAATTTGTTAGATAATTTTCAATTCCTTACATTTTATTAACTGGAATCATCTCAACAAATCAGAAAATTTTCAAATTATCCTATGTCTGGTAATACAGGGATAGTCTTTTTCAGATGACTAATGATCATCACTTAAGGTCACAAGCTATCCCAGATTAATAAAGATAAACCTACCATAGTTTTATGTGTTACTGGAGCATCATAAATTAAATTAGATATGAATTTGAGTTATTTTGTACAACAAACTATTTTTTGACTACTTCTCTTATGATGATACAAATTTATGGCATTAGAGCCAGCAAAATAACAGAATTTTCAGATCTTTTCCACAGAAGCTCTAATATGCTCTGCTTCCTTCTCTGGTTTATTGCTATTATTTTAACAAATGTACCTAATGTTCAGTTTTAGCTGCAAAATAACCCCTGGACCATTCAAGAGGTTATTTACATGAAACAGTAATAAAGGTATCATCTGAATGGTCAAGTTCTGAGTTTTTCGTTTTGTTTTGTTGTTTTTTGTTTTGTTTTGATTTGTTTTTGCACAATAATTTCTCTCTTTCTGTAAGTTCTGCCTAACCTCTGTGCCCTACACCCCTTCTTCCTTCCACTGGATGACTTTGGGCATCACTACACCCTGCACCTTAGAGTGTCAGCCTTCCTTGTCAGCCTTCAGCTCCATTCTGTACTCACATGCATTATAGCTGAGTTGTAACCAGTCAATCACACATATCTAAATTTCATCCAAAACACTTCAAAACACCTTTGACAAGTGTTAAATCAGACAATTTTCTTTTCCTCTCTCATTTAAACAGTATTATGAATGATATTTCATCTGTCATTAAATTACCTTTAAAATTTCGAAGTTGTCAAAATAACAGCAATTTCAGAACACCCTGGAAATTCCATGAGAGAATAAAATTTGAGGCCTTCTTTTATTAAAGGCAGATTGCACCAAAATTTGGAAATTGATATTTATGGTTTTGAAAGTTTCTAATTTTCCTATATTTCTAATATTAGTTTTATATATCAACAAGGAAATGTTATTTTATGTCATCTCAACTTTATTTTGTTGTGTAATTACAAATACATTTTAATGGAAAGAAATATGATAAAATGCCAACAGTGATTACATTTGTATAAAATAATTTCCATTGATAATCTTTTTTTGTAGTTTTGGAATTTTCCAAACGTTCTACAGTAACAAATAAGTATTCATCATGTTGGAGAGATGGCTCAGGGATTAAGCCTCTGCCTTGAAAGCAGAAGGATCTAAGTTCGGATCCTGGATCCCACTTAAAAACATCAGGCAGAAATGTCAGCAGCCAGCACTTGTGGCCCTGCAAGGCCTGAGAAACTCCAGAGCAAAGCAAAAGAGAGGAAAAGCAATCCAGGATGAATCCTGAAGTCACTTTTATTCCTCCACAGGCACACACAGTGCTCTCTGTACATACAGACACACATAGATGCACAGAAATGCACATACACACACACACACACACACACACACACACACACAGAGAGAGAGAGAGAGAGAGACACATACTGAGAAAGAGAGAAATGCTCATGCAAAATGAAAGATAAGCACACATCTTACAATCCAAAATGTCATAGCTTTTTAAAAAAAATAATGTGTTGATATTTATATTAAATCATGCTTAGCTAAGAAGTACACAAGCAAACATACCTTTTGATTAAATGGGCTCGGCTATTCACATAGTTGGAGTCAAAAGAATAGTTTTCAGTCTACAATGACAAAAAAATGAATGATTAATAAACATTCATAAGAAGAGTCTAAAACTTACATTAAATATAACATGAAATACACAAACAAGGGTCTAAGACTTGAGGAGGTTATTTAAGAAGCAGTAAATGAATCAGACTGCAAGGTCATGGTGAGACAACAGCTTAATGACAGCCTTTTTGGAGACCCTTCAGTTTTCTCTGAAGACAGCAGTTTACCCTTGAACACCAGAATCTGCTTGACACAAACATCCTTAGAATATGGCTACTTGCTGACCATTTATGGAGCAGAGACAATCCTTACAGAAACTAATTGCTTCCCATTCCCCAGTGGAGACAATTTTATGCCCATCAAATTGACTAGAAGTTCAAAGGTATTTTTATTAGTAGTAGATAATTAACATGTTAAAATATTTATTCCAAAGATATGGAAATGCAGGAGAAGTAATCCCCCACTGTGGACTTAAACTTTGCACTTCCCTTTGTTTGAAGACATTTACTCAGCACTGGTTATGCACGAGGGCTTTTGTTTCATCAGAGATACAAAGGAAAACAAGTATCATGCCTAAAACAAGGTGAAGGGCAGTCCACAGGGGGTGTCGAAGCCTTTCATGTGAAACATGAAGTTTGCAAGCAAACCCTTGTCTTAGCTTCTATCAATAAAACAGGACTGTCTAATCTGGTTACAGTAGACTGCTGGAGCCACAGCTTTACAAAAGCAAAAGCAGAATACCTGCCAGATGAAAGAAATAAGAATACAGCTTATAAAAAGCCCTTGAGGCTGAGGAATTAAAGAGGGTACCCTTAGAATAGGTGGAAGCAAGGGAAGAGTCTATACAGAGTCCTAGAAAAATCGACTTTACATCCAACTCTAAAGTGCAACTCTTGAAACAATGTGTAAACCAATACCACCCAAACATTTCCCTCGCCCTTCTGCTATTCTACCAGAAAGTCCCACCATTTCCACCATTCTTTCGGGGCTTTCGACAAAAATCACTTCAACTGAAAGTGCCTAGAAAATGAAACACGAACACTGTCTAGCGAACAAAATAGCAGATTCTGTTCAGATGACTACCTGTCGGGTATTAATGGCACTAGGCTCTTAATCCTTGCTTTCAAGGACTTCACAGTTTGATAGAGGAGAAAATGAGCCAGGAAATAGCAGTTCCAGCTACCACAGGGACACTAAACTGCCAACAGTCAGAGTAAGGACACTACATATCTAGAATAAGTAAGAAGTGGGCAAGACGGGAGTGAATTGAAAAGGAAACAGAACCAAACAATGTCCTGTAGTTACTCAGACATGTCCATGCCCCTGTGCCCTCACGCCTCTCACTTGAAGACGAACACTATAATAGCCATTTACACTGCTTTTATCTAGTTTCCATTCCCTTTAGTGGAAGCCACAAGTAACATTTGCTGTTATTGGAAGAAATGACTTAAAAGAATAAAAATCAAAATTCAGAAGAAAATGAATGCTGAGATTATGGCACATGTAATTAGAATAGAAGATGGTAAAATTGAAGCTGTGTTGGGTATACAATCTAAGTATATGCTGTGATAACATCACTAATCAATCAACAAACATTTAACTTAATTCATTTTACCAACACAATTGGCAAAACTGGTGTTAGCTAAATGTGCTCTTATATGATAACTAGTACAATATATAATGTAGCAACTAAAAGCTCCCCACCTGGTAAAATTCATATCCCCCCCATTAACATGGATTTAGCACTCAGTGGGTCATTCATTCATTTCATAATATAGTCTTAGTAAATTATGTAAACTTTGTGTGACTCTGTTTCCTCCTCTTTAAAATATTAACAACAGAAATGTAAATCCAAAGGAGAAATTCAGTGTTGTTTTCCATAACTCATGATGAGGCTCCTTATCCATTTTTTCTACAGAACTCATAGTTGAAAGCAGGGCTCATTCAAGCAATAAAGCAGTAAGTGCCTCCAAAGTTATTGAATCATTTTTTGCTAATAAAGGGACAGGTATACATGCAGATGTAAATAAATACAAAATATACATGCATGTGAAATAAAAATAAATGATATTAGCCTTTAAGGAAGATCATGAATTTCCTATCATGCTAAAGAAAGCAGGCTTCAAATAAGAAAGCTTTGTTCAGTTTTGCAAATGAAGTCATCTAACTTGTGTGCACTATGCTGTAAATGTGGAACTCTGTAGAAACCAGGCCATCAGACATGGTGCCAGTACCACATGTTTGCACAAATGAAAAAAATCATACACATGTTATCTCTGATGAATGTATTAATTCTTGTTTCTAATGAAATAATTTAACTCATTGTGAGGTTTCTCATTCCCAGACAATGAGTTAGGAGATGAAAATGATCTAGCATGGCTGATTATTGTGACCCTGACAGTTCTCCCTACTCTACCAGGTACACAAAATGGACACATGCAACAGGCATAATATACTACTCTAGCTTAAAAAAAAGCATCGTTGAACTTTATCAGGTTCCTTTGTCTATTTCTATCTCTTTAAAAGTATATTTCCAAGCCTTGTGGGTTCTGCACTTCGAATGCCAATTATTTCATCTCAAAATCAACTGATGTCTCATGCTACATTCTAATGAGGCAGATTCTAGAACTTACTTCTTTCAGAGTGAATGGGAGCTATGCTAACTCACACATTACCTTTACAATCAGTCTCAGTCTCTTCTCAATGTAGCATGGTTGCAATTATGGGAACAACCTATGTAATAAAATCATTTTAAGTAGAACAGACTCCACTATTTCAGTATTACATTCTGAACAGCTGAGTTAATTGCCATAGATGACCAATTATATTACAGGTCTCTATATTCTGGGTTCAGGTGTGTACTCAAGCCTAATTCTTGTGCAATGATAAAATATTTTTTTTTCTCACCTTTGGTAGAAAAAAAGGATTATACTCAGAGCACCCTGAAGAAGGAAACACTTTTGTCTTAAATAATGTGTGCATTATAGATCAGTGGTTCTCGGCTCTAAGTAGACATTAGGATCATCTCAGTAACTTATTAAAAAGCATTGTCACTAAAGATCTATTCCAAAAGATTCTGAGATAATTGGCCTGGAGTTGGACTCTGACATTCACATTATTTTTAAAGTTTCTCAGGTAAGTCTAATGTACCCCATGATGCAGAACAAGTTTCATGAAGAAAGAAGTGGCATAGACTTTGACCTAATGTACTCTGTTGTCTAAGGCGAGCTCAGCTACTGAGATGATGGCATTTCTGTCAGATTATCTGCCAAGGTGATCTCAATATAGTATAAAAAACACAGAAGAAATGTACCTTTTAAGAAATAATAGCAGGGTTTTTCTTTTTCACATGAATGTGTTGGCTTATGGTTAGCCTTATTTAATCAAAATTTGCTTGACATTATTCCAATCCTATCTCTTAAGTATTCTAAATGGCAAATAACATGAAACATTTGAGAGAGGAAATTTTCTTTAAATGTCACATTAATTTCACTAGGAAATGTCCTCATCTCTAATGAGACAGGCAGGTTAGCACAGAAACACAGCAAAGGGACTAGAACAACACTTGTTTCTGAAAACACTAATTTTGACATTAAAAATGTGTCTATAGTAAACTTTTACTTTTAGTCATATTGGAAAAGAAGTCATATTTTTTGTAATTCAATATACTCATAAACTCTTTCTCTAACTAGAAGTATTTTCCCACCATGAATTCACTGATAGCAAGCTTCTTAGTTGAACTAAGCTTTAATAAAGCCTCAATATTTTTTCAAAAACTCTCAAAGAATAAATAATTGTGAATAATTTATATGTACATTGAAATCAGGACTTTTGCCTTTAAGAACTGAAACTTTGGGGCTGGAGAGGTGGCTCAGGGGTTAAAGGTCCTGAGTTCGGATCCTAGACCCCACGTATAGATGCTGGGCGGAAGCGGGGGCGGCCTGCGTTTCTGGTCCTGGTAGGGCAGAACCTGTGAATCCCGGGGTAGAGTAAACAAAGAAGAGGTGGAGGCGGTCCATGGTGGTTCCCGAATTCGTCCGTGGTTCTACACACACGTACACACACACACATGCATACACACACGCACACATGCATACGCGCACAATTGAATAAATAATAAAAAAAATTAAGAACTGAAACTTTGCTGCCCGCCCAAGAAGGGACTCTCTCCCGATCAGTCGGTCCTCCATTCCAGGTGAGTTACCCAGCCCCCAGGTCGCCCCTTGTCTCAACTTCTCTCACCAGCCAGCCCGGGCAACACCCAGGCTGCCTGGGGTTTGTGCAGCCCCTTTTTTCTTCCTGCCTGCCTGCCCGCCTGACTAGGACAGGACTTGCCTGGGTCCTCCATCCCTGGAGCCTGGGGAGCCATGAAGCCAAGTACCAGGTCCCAGGTGAAGACTTCTGCCATCAACATCAGCCCCTCTGCCCCTCTGAATCACCAGGGACCCTCGCTCATGGTCCATGGAGGACACACTGCTACTCAGAATTCAACAGAATCCAAAGAAAACCCAAGCAAAGCTCTAAGGGACAAAGGCCATACATCTGAAGTCCTCTAAAATCATCCTATCACATGGGAGAGATTCTTCACATCCAGCCCAAAGATAAGTAAACCTCTTTTTTTAATCATACTGCTCCTTTTTAGTATTAATCACTGTAGATTAACTTTTCCATACAGCCACCCCAAAAATATATACAACTCCAGGGATTATACCACTCACCCTCACATATCACCAAGATACTAAATCATGAAAGTGCACTGCCATACTAATATTCACCCCCTGTCTACTTAAACTGACTTAACTGATGTACTAACAGCCTGATAGCCTCATCTAGGAAATAATACTAACAACAGACAAACAAACCCAAGAGTAGTAACACCAACAAAATCAGTTCAGTCAAAAACGCACAGAAACTGAAAGGTCTTAAGAGACAAAATGACAATGCCCAAATCAAAGTGCAGATCCATGAGAAATAAAACCCAGAAAGACAAATCTCCTACCAAAAGAATTAACCCCATAATGATAGATTCCAAACAGAACAAATTCACAGATAATAGCCAAGAAAACCAGACCCAAGATAACGACTTTCAAAGTATGATCATTACCATGATTAATACTATGGAAGAGAAAATCCGGGAGGAGTTAAACAACCCCAACAACCACTTTGAAGAGGAACACAACAGACACTTGGAGGAGTTGAGAAAAACAGTTCAAGAAACAAAAATAGACATAGAGCAGTTAAAACAGGCTCAGGCAGAGTTTAAAATCGAACTAAAAGACAGGTTATCTTCAACCCAAAACTCAACAGAGAGTCTTATCAGCAGAACTAATGAAGCATAAAATAGAATTTCAGATCTTGAAGACAAAATGGGAGAATTAACCAACTCAATGGAAGAGATTCTTAAAGCCAAAAAGATACTTGAGAGAAATATCCAAGAGATATGGGACACCCTGAAGAAGCCTAACATGCATATTCATGGAATATCAGAGCAGGAATCCCAAAACACCACACCTGAGGAAATATTTCAAATTATCATAAAAGAAAACTTCCCTAAACTAAAGAACGAGAGGCCCATCCAAATACAAAAGGCATTCCGCACCCCAAACAAACATGACCAAATTAGAAAATCGCCACGGCAAATAATAGTGAAAACACTACACATTCAAGACAAATAAAAGGTGCTGAGAGCTTCAAGGGGAAAAAAAACAAACAACTTTTAAAGGTAAACCTATTAAAATAACAAATGACTTCCCAATGGAAACAGTAAAAGTAAGAAGAGCTTAGAGAGATGTACTTCAAGTACTAAATGAGCAAAAATGTCAACCCAGACTGATATACCTGGCAAAACTATCCGTCATGATCAAGGGAGAAAGAAAAGTTTTCCAGCACAAAGACAACTTGAAGGCTTACATATCTACCAAACCAGGCCTTCAAAAAATGCTAGAAATGATACTCAAGCTTGAAGAAAAAAACAAGCATATTCAGGAGGACAGAAGGGAAGTATAATACCACCCAAATCTGAATGTCAAACAATTCACTGACAAAAGCCACTAAACATAAAAAAGTCCAGAATTAAAAATAATTTCTCCATTATAACATTAAATGTCAATGGTATTAACTCACCGATCAAGAGACACAGATTACAAACTTGGATTAAAAACCCAACCCATCAATCTGCTGCCTTCAGTAAACTCATCTCACCACAAAAGATAGGCACATCCTAAAAATAAAAGGCTGGTCAAAAATTCTACAAGCTAATGGAACCAGGAAACAGGCAGGGGTAGCCATTATGCTTTCAGACAAAGTGGACTTCAAACCAAAAAAAATCATAAGAGACACAGATTGATACACATTTTAATCACAGGAATACAATTCGTCAGGAAGACTTCACAATATTGAACATATGTGCACCTAATACGGGCCCCTTCATATTCATTAACCAAACCCTCCAGCATCTAAAGTGAGAAATCAACCCCCAAACAATAATTCTTGGGGATTTCAACACTGCCCTCTCAACATGGGTAGATCAACAGGCCAAAAGCTTAACAGAGACATTTGGAACTCAACCAAACCCTTGAAGAAATGTACCTTACAGATCTCTATCAAACTTTTCACCCATGCACCAAAGAATAAACATTTTTCTCAGCAGCACACAGAACTTTCTCCAAAATAGATCACATATTGGGCCACAAAATGAATCTCCACATATACAGGAAAGTTGAAATTCTAGCCTGTACTCTATCAGACCACCATGGTCTAAAGCTTGACATCCACAACTCAATAAACAACAGAAAATACACTAACTCCTGGAAACTTAATACTATGATGCTGAATGAGAATTGGATTCAGGAAGAAATTACAAAGGAAATTCAAGATTTCCTGAAAACACAACTTATCAAAATCTCAGGGACACAATGAAAGCTGTCCTAAGAGGTAAGTTCCTAGTTCTTAATGCCTACATAAAAAAATGGAAACATCACAAATAAATAACAATGCAGCTTAAAGCTTTAGAGATACTAGAGCAATCTGATCCCAAAAGCAGTAGAACAAAGGAGATTAGCAAAATAAGGAGAGAAATATCTGAGATTGAGATTAGGAAAACAATACAGAGAATCAACCAGTCAAAAAGCTGGTTCTTTGAAAAAATCAATAAGATTGATACACCCCTAGCTAAACTAACCAAAAGCAAGAGAGAAAAAACCCAAATTAACAAAATTAAAAAATGAACATGGAGTTATCACTACTGATACCCAAGAAATTCAGAGAATTATAACGTCATATTTCAAAAACTTATACTCTGTGAAATTTGACAACACAAAAGAAATGAATGAATTCCTAAGTAAGCACAACTTACCAAAATTGAATGGTAGTTGTGAATTATTTAAATAGTCCTATAACATATGAGGAAATCGATGAAGTAATCTCGAGTCTTCCCACCAAGAAATGTCCTGGGACAGATGGATTCAGCACACAGTTCTACCAGACATTTAAGGAGTTAATAACACCAATACTCCTTAAACTGTTCCATCAAATAGCAAAGGAAGGAACACTACCAGATTCTTTCTATAAAGCTAATATCGTCTTAATCCCAAAACCTAATAAAGATACACTTAAAAAAGAAAGCTATAGGCCAATCTCGTTGATGAACACAGATGCAAAGATTCTCAAATGGGATTAAAAAACATATCAAAAAGATCATTCACGGGGACCAAGTAGGCTTCATCCCCGGCACACAAGGTTGGTTCAACATACGCAACATTAAAGGATGCTTCAGAGATGGGGAGGGGGCACTGGGAGAAAGGGAGGGAGGTGGGAAAGGAAGGGGAAAAGGGGGGAGGGAGCAGGTACGTCCAGGGAGGGGTGGAAGGAGGGAGGAGGTACCTATTACGTTTTTATGAGTGGAAAAATAAATAAATTTTAAAAAATTGATATAAAAAAGATCTGAAACTTATTAAGTTACCCTTATGTCTTATTTCTGAAATGTATCAAAACTTACCATGCAGGTTTTACCTGTACACAATGACCCCATAATACCAGTACTATGTTTTCTGAGTTCTCATCTTTTAATTTCCAATACAAGTTCATCAGTCAGCTTGCATTTCAATATTAAGTGTTGCTAATTCTCAGAAGAGCAAAAGCAACTCCTCTGCCATTTCCACCTTGGTGTTTTCACTCTACTGTGTTCTTAGAAACTACAAAAATATATTTCTGGGAGGAATCTAGAAAATTAATTATTAACTTCTGAGTAGAGACTGACATGTTACTATTCTAAAATAGCAATTCTATGCTTTTAATACACAGACTTCCATACAATGTTTTGGGTCATGTAGCTGGTTTGTGATTTGCCTGTTTAGGTACCTTCTTTGCTTACTTCTTTCTGTTCTTAGCTTTTTCCTGAATATATGAAGGTTTCAGTGAGACTTTGATGTGGGTGATACGTTAGGATATTTCTATGTTAATAAGTCTGGCACATCAGAAGTCAAATACTTCCACTTTGTCAGGCCCCAAAGGTATCAGAAAATGCCCTACTTTAATTGTCATTTTGCATTACTTTTACAGTTCACTGAATTGTGCCCTAGTCACTGAAAAAGTGACTGCAGCTCTCTAAGATTCACATTTATCACCAGGAGACACTTCAACCCTGAGGAGAAAGTAGCCTAATAAATGCAAATATCCAGGACGAAACTCTTTGCCCAGTGGCAAACATGCCCCAGGTTACTGAACCAAGCTAAAAAGCAAAGATTGCAGACTCTGGGAATAACATAGAGATTCCTCAAACCTTAAGCTTTTTATATGAAAATGAACAATCTTTTTTAATTATACTTTTGAGTTCTCACTAAACTGAAGATTTCAACTGCAATCTGCCATTTTAAAGTTCTTAACTATTAAGCCATTTTAGCAATACAAACAGAAAACTTGGAGCCCCAATATAAATATATAGAAAAGTGATTTTAAAGTGTTGACTATTTTTTTTCGCTGCTAATTTCCAATAGTGATCTTGCCTACTAATCAATGATGGAAGGAGCTATGGTCTCTTTTAAAAATAAAATGGTTACTGTTTTATATATTTAAATTATCTACCCTTCATTTTCTAAATGAATTGACAAGTAAGTTTTTTCTGCTTCATATGCTTAATGCATAAAAATTAACATGTAAACTCTATATAGTGATAAAACCTCCAGCTAGAATGTATATTCAAAGACTCATCCGTCCAGACAGCAGCAGTTGGAACAGGAATAATTGGCAGTGAAATAAAAGGTACCACCCTCAGAGTAATTATCACTAGAAACATCACACCCTTAACTTAAAAACAAGCTTACATACTATATGTCTTACATTTTCTACACACCCACAAAGCTCCAAGTCTGATATCAAACATATGCTTGAGTAGACATACACGTGTGTGTGTGTGTGTGTATGTGTGTGAATGCTCACACACACTGTTTGACTACAGAGTACAATGTGGTACAGCAGGGAAAGCTGGATTCCTTCCCTGTGATTTTCACTATTTCACAGATGACCTTGAATCAATCATCTTCTCCCTTGAGACTTTAATCCATCCATCTTTAAAATGAGAGTAACTAAGTTATGTGAATGCTTTCTTTCAAGTTTCAAGAAGTCTAGGCTTCTAAGAATGTATTTCTTATTAATCAATTCATTAATTCATCCATTCAATAGATGTTGTACAAATGCTATAGATAAAAGTAATATATAACTCACATTCTCAAGGAGCTTACAATCTAAAGGACTTCTCGGTGATCATCAGTACTTTCGGGAAATACAAACTGAGATTTGTATATAGACAGTTACCAGCATATTCGTGAATATATTTGTACATAGGACACTGTAATGCAATCTTTAAAATTATTCTGATGTTTTATAGAACTAAATAATACCTTAATGACTTAATGAGAGTAAGTGACTCACATAGAGAATTTGTCTTAATATTTGTTACATGTACATAACTCACACCAAAAATGTGGAAAATATATATCCTGTCAATAGATTATAAAATTCTTATGGCTACTTGAAATATTTCCTGAATCATTTCTTAAGTATCATTTGAGAATTTCCATCTCCTTCTGCCACTGTTACTTCATCCCCACCTTAGGCTTCAACCCAATATGTAAAATGTTTGGATAATCTTTCTCATCCACCGCTGTCATCACAATACTCCTGTTTTCAACCTACAGTTCCCTGCTATAATTAGTATTAAATTTAAACAAAATCCTTAGCAAACCAGTTATCCTATATAAGCTGTCTGCTTCTTCACATCTAATTCTTCTCATGTCTAATATGTGTCTGTCACTGATAATCTCATATTGCTTAGCATTTTCTCAGTACTTGTATGTAAATTAAATGTGGAATTATATATTTTCTCAGGTTCTGTGACTACTTCATATGTAGTATGTCAATTTCTCTGCCAGCTGGACTGCAAACTTTCTTTTGAAGTCCTTTTCCATCTGTCACAATCCTGAGAACTTACCAAGTACTCATGAAGTGAAACAATGAATGAACAGTACAAAGGTTGGACAAGGTTAAGAATGAAGCTACTTACAGAATTAAGGTAGATGACCAAAATGGTCCCATTTCTTCAAAACCTTCATTCTACATACTGTCTTCTACACTTATAATTTATGTTCTGTTATCAAACCCAATCCTAACCTTATAAATACACAACAGTTTGTATATTACCATCAGGGATAATGTGAGTTATTAACATGAGTAGTCACATATTTTATGTCCATCTAAAGCCAGCGATGCCTTCACATCTCTAGAAATGGTGATGATGACATATGATAGTGTTTTTAGACCAGAACACATAAAAATTCTGAGAAAAAAATAAGCATCCATCAGAATATAGACCTCTGAGACACAGACTGACAGTGTAGCAGCTACTTTTTTTCTGTTATACAGAACTGCAGGCCTCCAGCGGGCTTCAGGAAAGGGCTATCAATGGGAAACACAGGCCCCACAGTTAACATCCATCACATTAAATTAAAAGAGCTTCCTTCTCTGTGGCCTTTCATCATCTGTCCTGAAGTTTCACCGGTATCATTAATGTGGTTAGACTACCTAGATGTGACAAAGATGGCCTTGGGAAAGCATTATTTTCTTCTGGTCAAACTTGTACCTTTCAAAGAGCAACCCATTAGAAATTTCACTCCAAAGATCTCCTTGACTAACCTGAGCAGTTTTCCACAGGAATTAATACAATTCAATGAAACAAACCGGCTGAAAAGCCAGGTTAAACATGGTACTATCAAATTAGTAAATACAGGCTTCTGAATCATCCCCTTGGAACTGTTCTCTAAGTCCTTTGTGAGACATAGTATACTGTGTTAGAGTATCTGCTTAGAGAATACTTTCTGGAACCAGCTACTGCTTAGCATATGTAATCATGCAATCAGTAAGGCCTTAGTGTGAGTTAAAGTAGGTAAGGATTGAATAAAAGTCATGTAAGTCAAATACATTATCTATCACACAAATAAAACTCAAATAAGAACTACATAGCTAATAACCAGTGAGTAAATCCTGGAGTTAAATCACCATCTCAAATATGGAGCTACAACACATTAAAACTATTTTGCAGGCACAGGCAGAGAGTGCCTTTCATCTCTAAATATCAAAGCCTTTTAAAAGCAAGTGCCAACTGTCATCCCCCACTTCTCTAACAGCCAAGAAAGCAAGCATGTAGGTTAAGTACTATAGCCATGTTAAATACTGACTCAACTGGAACATGCCATGACAAGCAAACCACTAAGAACACTGTTCTTGGCATTATCAACTACTCAGGGGAAAACAAATAATAAGACTAGTGACATCATGGAAGTGACCAGACTGTTTCATACCTGTTTTATTCAGAATGATATTTCTTGACTACTTCCTGAGAATGGGTAAAGATAGTATAGTCTAACACTTAAGACAAAGGAAAAAAATGACACTTGGCACATACTATTTGAAGATAGTTTTCCAGATCTTGCTGAAGGACCTAGTTACATAGCCCAAAGGATCCAAGAATGAGTGAATTTGTTCTGTGGAAACATGGTAAATATTTCAATTGTCTTTTAGAGACACTGGCAAATATCTTTAGCATGTAAATGAAGATCACTGTTGATGATATATGATGACTCTCATTGCATAAGCTATGACTTGATAAATCTGCATAATTTATAACTAATCCATTTGATCACCAGTACTTTCAAAAAAGGAATAAAGAAAACAAAACAAAACAAAACCTATATGAGACCTCACATAAGCAATGGGACCCAGTAATCCACAATATAATTTCTATTGGATCCAGCTAATCTTTGAGACCTCCTTGCTCAGAATAAGCCCAGCACTGTCAGAATCTAAGTTGCTCTGTTTTTGTTTTCCTAATTCTACTATATCAGTGCCTCAATTCTCTGTTACTTAGCAGCTATAGAGTTCTGACTGCCTGCAGAGTGCAATTTCTACAGAGCAAGCCGTGTCAGCTGAAAAGACTTTCAAAATATTTGGAGAGAAAGCAGCAAGTGGTCCTGTGTCTGTGAACCAAAACACCACCCCCAAATTCAGTTCCCACTCCAATCCCATTATTTTTAATATACATCACTTAAAATCCAGTTGCCTCCACAAAAGTGAAAGAGTAACAGCCTTTGGCATATCAGTCTAAACTCGTTTCCCTTGTACCAGCTTGCTGCTCAAGTCTGTAACATATGATCGTGCTGGGAAGAAACAATGGAGTAATATCCCATTTTACAAAGTTAATGCATTAGCTTCTAATATTGATGTTTTCTAATTAGATGCAAAACAATAGATCATTTTCATATTTGTGGCCAATGAAACCCTCCATAGATCTGTTTTGCTACAGACAGCAAAGCACGGGAGTAACACAATATGCTAGAATGAGTAGAGAAGCATGTACACACCCAGCATCCACATGTATTAGCTTCCACAAACATATAAACACATTATTTATCTCTGACCTTTTACGTACTAATTTCAACTTTAAAAATGGACAAAAAATATTTCTCAAAATCAGGCTGCATGATTACTTAACATGGGAAACTGCTTAATTACAACTGAAGTTGAAATAAAGAGCATTTGGTTCTGTTGAAATTATTAGATGCTGAAGGAAACTCATCATAACCTCTAGTTTTTAGTGAAAAAAGAAAATATGACAGCATATCAATGTTAGATGCAAGAAAGAATGTACACTTTATCATCACTTTGTGAATCATAAATAAGAAGCAACAAGAAAATTCAAAGATGGAATGGAAATGGTAACTCATTCTCCAAACCCCCACCTGTCCTTGAAGATTTCAACAGACCTCACTTTATACAGAATAGAGGGAGATAGAAGAGGACAGATTTTGATCCATGTTGAAGACAGGAATTTACTAAAGGGTTACCATCTGACATAGAGTCCTGGCAGCTACACACAAGAAAGTCATTATTCCACCTCACAAAGTGGCTAATATTATCAGCAGTTGGAAATTATCAAAGTATTAGCCATCTGTAATGCATTTATGCAATACACCAACAGAACAATAATTACTAAAGTACCTTGTATTTTTATGGAACCTTTTATCACAAAGATTTCCAGAGGGTTTAACAGGATGTTATAAAAAGGGATCATTTCCCTCCACAGCTGAGACAAAAGAGTCGTTCTGCACCAGTAACAGTAAATATAAAGGGTTGCTGGAGAGAGAGAGATTACTAAACCTTACAGAAACCATGAAGGAGAAGAATTATTTTTAGATAGGCAGAAAAAACACATATGTGAGTGGGAAACTAGGACTGACAGTAACTACATTTGCTACATTTCTCATAGCACAGAACTGAAGAATTTTGCTTCTCATTCAGGCAGAAAGATTTCTGTGAGGTGCTTAATGACCATAATAGAGCAGGTGCCTCCTATTCACAAGAATTAGCATTTGAAAATGGACTCAATACACAAAAAAGGTCTTTCTTTTCCTCAAAGCCCTTCAGTCAACATGAACTAGTTAATCTTCCTACTACCATTATAAGCTAAATAAATATTATTAACTCCCTTAACGTCACTATTGAACAGGCTAAGAGACCTGCCTTCTACTAGAAAAAGGCACTAAGCATCTGCAAATAGATTTCAAGACTTCTCACACTGGATCCTGTGCTCACACTACCAGCCCACATCTCATTAGGATTCTGGAAAATGTGATGCAATGGAAGTAATAAGGACTGACTGACTGCATATACTATTTGGGGAAAAAATATCATCCCCAGCCTGCTTAAACATGACAGCTTTAACTGGTGAACACAACTTCAGAAATTTCTTCCTGGAGAAAGATTAAGAAATAATGAAGAGGGAACTCTTTACTCTCCCTCTACCATCAGATTCCCAGTAGCAAAAGCCAAGAAAAATTCCAAACTAAATTATCAAAAAAAGAGACCAGTATCAGAACCATAACACCACACTCTGTCAGACAACATAATCCTTTAATCTGGGTGACTGTTTTCCCTTCACTTCCCCATACCTTACTAGCCTCCTCCATCCCCAACTCTTACCTGATCAATTTTCCAAAAAGATTCCAATGTGTATTTCCCTTAATTCACTCTTAGATCTGCTTAGATCCTTCTCTCAAAATGAACTAATGTATGTATTTCTCATCCTGGTGAACTCAATATTTGTGTCTACCCAATTTGTTTCTGTTTTGTGGTGTTGTTCTGGTTTGTTTTGTTTGTTTGATTGTTTTATTTGATACAGAGTCGCCGGTAGCTAAGAGTTGTCTTGAACTCTTGGTCCTCTTGCCTCCCAAGTGCTGAGATTACACATATGATCTACTACCCCCACCATTCATGTGTAGATGAAAACAAAGAAATGTTTTGTTTGGGCTTAAGTCAGTACAATCATATATGGACAGTCACTTATTTCTTAGTTCTCTCTCTCTTTCTCTCTTTCTCTCTCTCTCTCTCTCTCTCTCTCTCTGTCTCTCTCTCTGTTTCTTTCATAATTTTTATAAAAGAAACAATGATACATTTTGTGTTTAGATATGTTAAATTGTTTACTCTTGATATATCCAGTTACAACCAGGGCCAAAAGTCAACCTAGTGATTGTTTTTACAGATAGTTGTAAGCTTAGAAAAGGTCAAAAAATAGTAAAAGAAAAATTCCAGAAATATTAAGATTAAAACAAAGTTTTTCTTAGCTGTGTGACTTGCAGAAATCATGCAGCTTCTCTGACCTTGATTTCCTGAATTATTAATCTATAAATTGGAAATAATATCTGTCCTAACTACATTAAGACAGATATTATTAGTATCAAATACACTAATGTATGTGTGAGTGCTTTCTAAAAGTATTAATCACCAGACATGTGGCAAGTCTTATTGTCAATTCAAAAACTTACTTTCTCTTAGAAGTGTTTCTACTGCTAACTAAGAAGTGAAATACTTATTTCTACTTCCAATTCTCATTAAACATTGTAAATAGTTTGTTTTCTACATTTTTCTGCTAGGATATATTATCTTGTTTTTATCATATTTCTTCTTTCAAAAAAAATACTGTGGTGAACAGTCTTGCTTTAAATACAGAAAGATAGATAACTAATAGATGATAAAAGAGGAACATACTTTTGAGTCTCACATCACATAATTGATTGTTGATAAGAGAACTAGCTTAAATAGAAGTAGAAATGACCTCACACTATCTAAAATTATATGAGAGGCAAGATTTGCGATTTTTAAAAACCTTGATGAACTAGTTCTCTTTCACCCCGTTTCCTTACTTTGTTATGATTGAACTGTCACAAAATATCTGTTCTTTAAAAAGAAATTCATCCTAAGGTTAAGTAAAGCACATTAGCATGCATAATTCAGAGCTGTCAGCTAAAATGAGCTGCTGCAAGGCTGGTTTAGTCTGTAGCAGGGAAACAGAACTAAAGGACTGGACAGCTGCACTAGCTTCTACTTAGGATGGATTGTGAGCCCACTCTTTTGTTCTTTCAAAGTCATACTGCCCAATAGCATAAACATATATCACCATTTAAGTTTAAATAAAAAAGACTACAAGTTCAAGATTTTGGTCCCTGTCATAGTAGTTACATTTCAGTAGCTCAAAAGCTACATATGACTATGACTATTGTTCTAGATATGGAGAGAGTACACTTATGTCATCACAGAAGATTCTTTTGGTAGCAGTAACTTAGAAGAAACCTGTGGACCTATGAGTCAGCATTCTCTAGTCCTGCAATGAGACACACTGAATGTTCTGGGGCAAAATGAATCTCATATCACATAACCTTGAATTCCTTATTTTCATATTGTACCCACCAGATCAGGTGTTGTTTAAGGCTAAGACTGTATTTTCCATGCTTGTCATGTTGCGGGCACAGATTCATGGCAGCTAATACCATGATCTGAGATATGACACCCCTTACCTGTCTCCATAATTGAATCAACAATGCAAAGTTTGACAAGCTCTTTCAAGACTAGCTGTTGTGTTCCAAGTCTGATTTGTGTTTTGAAATTTCTCAAAATTTCAGATAGTAAGGGGAGACTAGGTAAAGTCTAAAACAGAACTTTATGGATCCTCATCCCTGTAATTACATCCTTTTTATTAACTCAAAGTATTATTTATAAACCTAAAATACAACTAGAATCTCCATTTATACATACTAAGATGCAAGTGGGCAACACAGATAATTTCAAATGTGAAATAATCTTTCAAAGAGGGTGTTTCATAATTTAGCACAATGAGAAAACCCTTTTGGATTATGCATCTTAGTGACTGAATTTTAAAAATTACTTTCTAATATCACATCTTGTATCAGTATGGTTATTAATATTTTCAGAGCCCTGACCTATGATCTCTTCCAATAACTGCAAGTCTTCAGAAGTACATAGCCAGATATTATTCCCCATTTAAACTGATGAGAAAAGTTAGGATCAGGGAGCTTCTGAGTTCAAGATCAAATAGCCCATTGTTGGGGAATCAGAGCAAGAGTCTGAGATTCTTGCTTACAAAAGCAGGGGGCCTTCTACTGTTTCTAGTTTATAGACAGTAGGAAATGGATTCTCCCTTAGTGGACTAACTGCTTTTGTTTTCAATCTATAGTCCTCTTTGAGATCTATCCTTCATAAATTAAAAAATGCATCCTTTTATGCAATATTAATTATTTCTTTAGATCATACTGGAGACTTCAGTGGCTATACTGCCAAATGTAGCCACTTGAAAAGTTTCAAAACCGCCATTGCAATCTAACAATGCTAGACTGGGCACTGAAGACTTTGAAGAATTCCCTTCTGGGCTCCTGATCACCACAAAATTATACACACATAAAGCATTACAATTCAGTATGACCTTAGCAATTATCTAACATCTAATCTCTATTTCTCCTTCTTTTTCTTCTCTTGTCTCCACTCTCAATATTTTGAATGCATAAAAATGGGCCCAGAGGGTCTTTCAACCATCTTAATGCAACACAACTAGTTATTAGAAACCCAGGCCTGGGTTTTAAATTCATCTTTTCTGACATTAAGCATATCCCTTTACATTTGCTCAGCTTCTTTCTGTTATTTCTCAGAAAAATTAAACCTACCGCTCAAAGTCCTACAACAAACTTTCTCATGGGAAAAAAGTGAAATTTACTACAAATGATGTTTTTATAAATCACTTTTTGTCAATAATCTGTCATTAAGAAAAGTAATTGCTCCTAGGGAAACTGCAGAAAGAGTATATATGATCCACCCAAGGAAACAGACTGTCTTTTAATTCAGTGACTGGGAGATGCAGAATGTTAAAGCTCTGTGAAATACAGCCTCATTCTAGCAAATGAATTGCTTTGTTGCCACTTAAATTGCTCATTTATAATTGTTGGAGATAAACTGCAATCAAAATATAGTATCTTCTATTATTTTTGCCCACTGGGAATTGTTTGATCACAGTGGAATTATCCACAAGGTAAATTTTCTCATTTTTACTGCCTTCATGAATACTCTCTGGCATTAAACCAAGAAAGGGGCAAGAATGGTCGGAAGTGTTGCTTTGAGGAAGCTCTTTTCTTTTCTGAATAGGACTGGGCAAGTAACTCTAACCCTGTTTTTGTGACTAACCACTATGCAGGAAAAGAAAACTCTGTTCTGCCCACTTCCTAAAAACATCCATCTCAGGCTACCTCTGACTATTTGCCTCACCATGTTACAGTCACATTTTTGGAGTTCAGTCTTCACACACTCATATTTGGTGATCATTCAGGTATAAACTGTTTTATACAGTTTTGAAAAGATTCGCTTGGCAAATATTGATGTAAACAATATTATAAGGGAAGTATTTAAACTACTTAAGAGAATAAATTGTTTTTAAGTATTTTAGAAGCAATTTACAAACAATAAATATGTTAATTTAACATCACTTATTTATTCGTTAAGACAGGTCCAAGGACTTCTACTTGGCAACACTTCCTGGCAAGAGCTTTGTTAGTCTACTTCTTATTACTCCATGAACTTGAAAGTAATAAAACTGCATTTCTCTTCTATCTATAATTCTCACTGGCCTTCCCCCAAGTTAGTCTCAATTAATCAGACTTGGCTTTACTACAAAAAGACTGAAGAATATGATGAAACCATCAGCCCCAGGTCAAAAGATATAAAAGCAATAGGACTTTTGTTTGTAAAGAGTATAGGCAACCATTAGTAGAAAGAAGTATATAGGAGCAATGGAAAAGGGTAAAAGGAAAAGCTAAAAAGAGATCAGTTATTCCAAGGCTCCTTTAATGCAGCATTGTGAAACAATGAAAGCAAGTACAGTTCGGGGCTAAAACAATGCAGTTCAACAGACACTGTTAGGTACAAACCCCATGGTCAATGCCAAAGATATGGATTTACATCCTTTTCCACTACTCCTGCCTTCAAGGAGCTCAAATTTTTAGTCTTAAAATGAATGAAGAGACAACTATAATGCAGTGTCCTAAATGCTTCCATGGTGACATCTCAGTCTATTTGTGCTATTATAACAAAATGTCCAAGATTAAGCAGCACATAAATAACAAAGATTTATTTCACAGTTTGAGAGACCAGAAAGTCCAAGATCAAGGTGCTAGATCTGATGTATTGCAGAAACTGATCTCTACTTCTTAAATGACAGCGTACTATTGCATCCTCCAAAGAACATAAACTCTGTCCTCAAATGGTAGAAAACAGGACAAAAAGAAACTAGTCTTTTGAGCCCTACTTTAAGGGCACTGTTTATGGTATTTTCCCCCAGGATATAACATGATGCCATCTAAGATTCTGCCGCAGTCTAACCTAAGGAAGATTTTGTGAACTAACTTGAACCATTCTATCCTGGAGGGAGACTCATGAGATTCAGCAAGTAAATAGATAATAAGGCGCACAAAATTTTTGAAATTCACAAAGCCTCTGTTTAAGGTTATGTAAGAAGCAAATAACTGCTGGGGGGAGACTAAGTTGCCAGTCATGATAAGCACTTCTCTAAGATTACAGTTTACATGAGTCAATAACCTGACTTAGTGGACTTTTGGTGTTGTAGTTGCCTTTGAGTCATCCCTGCTTCAGAACATAACCTCTCACCTGTACTTTGTAAATAAACTCCTTAGATTGCCAACATGGACTTTTGTATAGCTGTTAACTTTAGTGTGCTATCAGATCTGCTATCAATTTCCTATCCGGGGTTAATAGATGTTTGTGTATTAAAAAAAATCACACAACCCACACTCATAAGGACAGATCCCTTGTGATTTAATCACCTTGTAAATGTCCCACTTCTTCAAAATATTTTATTAGGTCTTGGATTCAAACATGAGTTCAAAGTCATAGCTATGGTATATGCAAAGAGGAGACATCAACAAAGAAGAGGACCTCCATCCAGGTAATGTGTGCCATCAGAAATGCCTTTAGGTATATACAATCTATAGTATGATTCAATCAGCAATAATGTTCAGCTTGGAGGAAAAGAGATTTTCTCGGCTCTGATTCTTGATTTCACAGTTACTTATCAGGAGAAAGAGAAAGAGTATAAACCATGTTAAACAAAATCAGGCAACTTCTCTATAGCCTTGTACGAATCCAGCCAAATTTGGATATGTTCTTTTCTAAAGTTTGTAAAACACCTTAGATTCCATACTAGTGCTGGGGGGATCAATGTCTGAAGTGGTAGTTAATTAAGCCACAGAGAGCCACCAAAGATTTTCTCCAGTGGTCAGATGTTCATGATTTTCAAATTCTTTTTTCAGCCTGTGCATAAAGGATGAGTCTTGAGACAAGCTGACCTTAGCTTGAATAATCTCTGAAAATATGCTTGTGTTAAGTTAGGAAAAGGAGATTGTGCTTTTTCTAGCAGTAGTGTGTAGGTGAAGACCTTCTCTTTCCTTAGCAAGTGGGACTTACTCTTAGACCTAGATATAAAGAATACCATAAAATATACACATTTGACAGAAAATCAAGAGGGCAGTTTTTTCCCTCCTAATAATGGGTTAGGAAAGTAGATTTCAACTGGAAGACTTGGTGTGCCTTTTCTACAAAAGAATTTCAAATGCTTTGGGGCCACCTTCTTGCCTTCCAGCTCCCAGCTCCTCTGTCACCCACCAGCTGAATTTTTGTCAGGTCTGTATGCCGCACAATATATAATGTCACAAAACAAGGGAAAGACATAAGAAAAAGCAAGTCTGTAGTCAAAACGATATTTCTGTATTTTCTTCTTGAACAGCAGAGTTTGGAAGACTACAAAGTCAGAATCTTTTTGTCCATTACAGGCCTTAGGCCAACAAAGTGCATATTGTATTACTGTTCAAATATGGATTACTTTAATTTCTTCTCCCATGAAGTTTTCTCTGCTATGCTCAAGAAATATGAAAGGACAGAGAATGAATAAGTTCTCTAAAAGATGACTCATGGGTTAAAACTCCACGTCAAAAGCAGAAGGACCTGAGTTCTGATCCCAGATCACATGCAAAAGTGCCTGGCAAAAATGGTGGTAGCCTCCACTTCAGACCCTAGAGGGCAGAGCATGCAAAACCCCAGAGCAAAGCAAAAAAGACTAGAGCAATTTGTGATGATTCCCAAAGTTACCTTTGGACTATCATAGTCACACAAAGTCAAGTGCCCTCTGGTACACACATACTCTCATTCTCTCTCTCTCTCTCTCTCTCTCTCTCTCTCTCTCTCTCTCTCTCTCTCTCTTTCTCTCTCTCTCTCTCTCATGCATTCACTTGCATAAAATAAAGAGAATAAAGATCTTTTTGCAGTGAATCATTTCATAAAACTTATCTTCTGAAATTCTATTTCCATAGATTAGTATTAGTTATGTCATTTGGGATTATTATTATTATTACTATGTGTAACTTTGGGAAAGGAGCCTATAAAACCATGGAATTTCAAATCCCCATATGTGGAATTATTAGAAAAAGAAGAAAAAAAGTGGCAGTCTGTTGGTGAGAAAGCATGTAGCAATGAAAATCATATTCTAGATGTATTTTGACGAACAAAAACTGCAGGCTACCAAACTATCCTTCATCAACAAAACTAAAGATTGCATTTGTTTTAGCAGTCTCTTTTACCTCTTCTTGATTCTCTTACAACATAGCTATCCTTCCCCCAAAAGACCTCCTTCTTTGTCAGCTCTACTCTAGGTACTTCACAAAAGACCAAACAAGGGGGCTGGAGAGGTGGCTCAGGGGTTACGCCTCTGCCTTGCAGGCAGAAGGTCTTGAGTTCGGATCCCAGATCCCACGTATAGACGCCAGGCGGTAGCGGGGGCGGCCTGCGCTTCTGGTCCTGGTAGGGCGGAGCCTGTGAATCCCGGGGCAGAAGGAGGTGGAGGCGTCCATGGTGGTTCCCAAATTCGTCCGTGGTTCTACACACACACACACACACACACACACACACACACACACACACACGCTCACGCACATACATACGCACACACGCACAATTGAATAAATAATAATAATAAAAAAATTTAAAAGACCAAACAAGTAGTCAGAGCAATTGGAGTTAAAGTCGGCAAAAGTAAAAGGAACAGACCTTTCAAACAAGAATGAATTCAAAGTAAAAGGAACAGACCTTTCAAACAAGAATGAATTCTACTGAAAGGGAAGCACGTTACCAGTGTGTTTGGTTAGAGTAGACAATTGGAGACTGCCAGATAGAATGGTATGAGGAAGACTACTATGGTGTTTCTACTCTACTCTTCGATTTTAAACAAATACTCCTGTTCAACAAAGTAGTTCCATATCCACATGAAAAACAAAAATGGGCAGTATAACAAAGTAATCACTTACTTAAAAATATAGACTGATCCATCCATTTCTGTAATCTCATCCATTGATGGCTGAGTAATATTCCATTGTGTATATGTACCACATTTTCATTATCCATTCCTATTTATGGGCTGATTCCATTTTTTGCTATTGCAAATAGAGCTTCATTGAACATAGATGAAAAAATGTCTCTGTAATAAGATGTAGACTCTCTTGGGAATATTCTAATAAGTGGTGTGCTGGAAACTTTAATACTGAATGAGGTATCTCAGAAACAGAAAGTTAAGCACTACATATTTTCTCTTACATGCAGATGATTGAACTGGCATCCTTCTCAATGTATTTAACCTGGAAGCACTGTGACAGCCAGACAATTAGAAAAAGACCTATGAGTGGGAAGGGATGGTGAGGGTGAAACCTTTTAAAGGAGAGATTTAGGATCCCAGGACAAGGTTGAAGGAAGGAATGATTGGGAAAAATACATAGTGGGGAATGTGGGGATGGGAGATAGGAGGGACATGAGAGATAGAAGGGACAGAAAGACTTACATAACCATGGCACAGGTGACCATAAGTGTAATAATAGCATGAGTACCAAGGAGACAACCAAGAGCTTTCTGATTGGATTCAAGACCTGCTTGTCAGAATGTTACACATCCCTGTTACTGTAAACTAGAACAAAAAGGGAAGGAAATACAGCAATAGAGAAGACAGTCAATAAACCTATAGGTAGGAAAGCAGCACATCAAACTGCTCTGTAAGTAGCTGTTATATCCATAGAATGGAAACTTACAGTGGAAACCTTTGGGTCTAAAGCTGGATGAGTGAAGAGAAATGCACATATCAGTGGGGGGGCCTGAAGAGAGGTAACTTGATATACCATGGAAGCCTGTGCCTTCACAGGAGTAGACAAGCCAGAGTGAACCCTGGATTCCATAGAGGCATACAGGTGGAAGTTTGGGAGGGAGTGGGAGGGAATGACGAAGATAAAGGAGGGGATAGGAGGGAGGAGGGAGGGAAGGAAGGTGAGAAGACTACTCAATATGTAAAAATAGAAAAATAAAAAAACTGAATGGCAAAAATAATGCCAGATGAAATGCATTCCACAGTTGTACATTTCATTAGCCTTGACTAATGTATCTCTGGATGTGTATTCCCTGCCTAGGCCTTTTGTTCTTCCATCATCCCCACTCACCTCTTTGCTCTATTAAGAATTCTGTAAATATAGTCAATTATTCTAAAGGTGCCAAAACTCTCATTTCAACTGGTTTCCCAGTTAATGTACCATAGCAGAGATGAATTGCTATTACAAGGAACTAAAAATAAAAATGTTTCAGAGTCCATAATTGGCTTGTCTTGTAGGACTTTTTAGGGAGCCAAAGTACCAGTTCCAGGCTATTAGCCCTTGGTTTATAGGAGAATAATATATTTCCTCATTAAAATACTTTGCCTTCCAAGGTTTAAAAATAAAAAAGATACCTTTATCCTATAATCTTTCATTTTTAGGTGATTTGGAAGTTTTGGAGGTACAATGAAAGAACCAGAAAAAAATAAAAGGCACTCTCCTGTGAAAATCAGCCAATACCTTCATTAGTGCATACCTTTCTCCTAAGTCTGTTTTCTAGCATCTCCAAAATTCACCACATCATTTGTTCACTGTTTATTAAGTTGTGTGTCTATGCATGTATGTATGCATATGAGTGGTATGTATCAGTACTTCCTATGACCTTTCATCACATTTATGATTGCAGGTAGCTATCTGTGTAATCATTTTTTGCATGCATGAATGTGTGTGTGCATGCACACACACATGTACATACTAGAAGACACTTGAGTGTATGGGCCTGCAGAAGTCCAAGGATAGTATCAGGAATCATTCTGGATTGTTCTATCTTTTATTGTTTTTCTCTGAGGTTTGCCAGGCTCTGACTTCCAGGATTGAAATTATAAACCACTACCATTTCCCTACAGAATGGACTTGGACTCCAAACACAGGTCTTTTTGCTTTCAAGGCAAGGGCTTTAGCTACTGAATCATCTCCATGACCCTTGTGTTTCCTGCACAATATTCTGGATTTGCAAATATAGAGGCATAATAACATCTCTTTTGCATGTAAATGGACACCCTTAGACAGGCTTGGTAAGATACAAGGGCATATAGCATAGTTACTAATAACTAAATGAGCCATCAGCTTAGATGGAAGAGAAAAATCTGTGTGAAACAATATAAAGATTTATTGAAGACATCTAAGTTGTCCATTTAAATTTACAAATTTTCATCAGTTTTCACTGTCACTTTCTTGTCTTATTTTTCTCCAAAGCACTTATCTTGTAAAATACCATAAATTTCACTTACTAATTTATCTCTTTCTTCTTTCTAGAATGTTAGCTTCATGATAATAGAAAAATTTGTGTATTTCTCTTCTTCTTTCAGATCCCTACATTCAGTAACTATCAAAAGTAAGTATTCCATAAATATCTTCCAAATGAAAGAATGGTCTTTCTAAACTAGATGAATGCTTATATTATTTTTAAATGCTAAATATATAATACAATTGTCCATTTTATATTTAACAGTGACATGTCACAGAAATGGGCCTGGAAAACACCCTGCAGTAGTCCTAAGATGTTACCACATGGTCCTGGTATCTGGTTTACTGGAACAGGGATACTCAGATTTTCTAAAACTTCCATCTCCCTTCTGTCACGTGCAGCCTCTGAGTATGATCAGGCCATATCTGACAATACATAACTTGTCTTCCGCAACAGGGCAACTGCATAATAAAATAAAAATAGAAACTGCTTTTTCCTGTTCATAAGACTCTAACATTGCATTGAAAGAAAGTGCTTTGGCCTATTTCTAAGGCATTAACCTAATGCCCTCTGCTAAAAGCTTTTTAGTAAAACTGCCCCAAATCTTGAATTTTATGGGTCAGCCAGAATTCAAGCTTCGTCATGACCTAAAAGTCTCAATTGCCAAAGAGGTAAAGCAACAAGAAAGCACAGGAATTTCCTTTCAATGGGTGTTCGGATCATGAAGAAGCCATCTGGAAATTGTAAACTCCTAGAAGTCTCTCACTTTAGATGAATTCTATTCTAGCTGGTGTACATAAAAGATCTATTTAGAGGGAGAGACTGAAGTCTTGATTATGTGTGACTTAAGAAAATCTACATAATTCACATCTAAATTGCTTCTTCAAATGTAAAACTAAAATCTTAATGTTTTCATTCTCTGGGGGTTGTTGCGAGGTTTAAATTAGTTAATACATGAAAAGAATCTAGCTCCTGTGAAGTGTCATATGTTTGATATTAAATTAATGATGACCTTAGTTCTCTTTGCTTCCTATATCCATATCTATTCTTAGTTTAGTCAAGAAATGTGGAAACTTGCTATTTAAAACTACTGGGATAAGTCTCAAGTTCCTTTCACAGACAATAGTATCTTCTGGAAAAATGACTTCATGAAGAAAACTGAATTCATTTTTAATCTCTCTCTTTGTCTCTTCTTTGCACTAGAATGTAGAAAATTACTGAATTTGTGAAGAGGTGCAGAGAAGAAATTTGAACTATGCACTCCATTTCTTTAGGTAAGAGAAAAAAAAAAGTCTTTAGGGCTATCCCCTCTTCTTTTCCTTGAAAAAAATGAGCAAAACCATCATCAGGCAATGTTAGATGATTCCTAAGGCATTAAATAATAAAAAGCGACCAACAATATTAAAACTTAGAAAAACTCTGAGGAGACTCTATATCAACGACATAGAACTAGGCCAGCCTAATCTCCCCCCATCCTGAAGCTCAGGGACATTTGCGGAAGAGGGGGCGGTAAGAGTGTAAGAGCAAAAGGATGGGAGGAGCAATGATTTGCAAGATTCTCCACACTAGTTAGGGCCGAAGCAATCATAATAGGACTTTCCATGCCCTGTGCAATGTCCAACACACTATTGATCTCACAAAGTCTAGCATCTGCTAAAGGCACCAAGATCCTTGGAGGCAAGGGATTGACAGCCACAGTAGTGTTCCTATGCTTAAGGGGAACACGAGAAAGGGTTCAGGGAAATGCCACTGGGTCCTTGTATGTCATCGGAGAGGAGGACCCAGAGGAGAGTCAGGCATACACAATAAAGGACTCTCTGGGAATTAGGGGGAGGCACTGGGGGATGGGGAGGGAGGAGAGGGGGAGCAGGGGGTTCGGGGGGAGGAGGAGGGAGGGAGGGAACTGGTCTACCTATTAAGTTTGTATGAGCGGAAATAATAAAAAAAAATCACAGCCAACCAGAAAAAAAAAAAAAAAAGAAAAACTCTGAGGAGCAGAGACCTAGGTGAGAAAAACTCACAACTTCTTATTAGGTGAAAAATAAGAAAACTGATAACATGAATAGGTTCCACAGCATGGTAGAAAAGTTCTAGATGAGGGGACAAAAGCAAGGTTATAATAAAAGTGAAAGTCAGAAGGATGGTCCCTTAGGAATTCTCACAAGTGACTAAAAGGAAAGAAGCAACCTCAGGGAACTGACTATTTAGCTCCTCTTCTTAACTACACTTTTTTTCATTGTGGCTTGTGCCTGCTGAATCTGAAACATCAAAAAGTAGGGAAATATTCAATAAAAGTAAGGATTTCTCTTGGGAAGCCCCCTTGAAAAATTCAACAGTTTTCCTTCATTTCCAAAGTTCCTTTCTTACAAGACCAAGTCAAACTTTTATTTGAACTTTATCTCTCTGCTTTTGATAATGCTTAGGCAATACCTTGGGAAAAGGGGGCCAAATAACAGTTATTAATTACCCTAATTAACCCAAATCAAAGACATATTTGTATGGCTGTCATGACAACTGCTCTGACTAAGTTGCCAAGAATAGCTTAGCTGTCCATTCAAATAAATCCTTGATAATTACCAGTCTAGTTTACTGGGCTTCTGTGATAATAATAATTAGTGCTACTGTGCAAAAGGTCGCACTAAACAATTTATGAATGATGTATTTTGCATGGTGATTATGTGAGTCACAGGCAATGTACAGAATGTTCACCATTATGCTATTAATGTGAAAGGGGGTGGTTAAATTTGAAGCAGTGACTGACTCTATGGTCTTTATAGCTAAAAATGAGCAAAAGAGGGAAAGTGGGAAATTTTACTGTTAAATAAGTCATATCCAAAGAAGAGTACAGGGCTTTGTAATTGAATATTTCTCTGATTCCATATACCATAAGTTGGGATGACAATTCTTGGATTCACAAGAGAATTACGTATTAAATATCTGAATTATGAAAGTCCATGCCTTGGAAGGACTAATTTGAGAGTAAGAATGTGCAGCATTATTCAGAAAGAGTTCAGTGAAGGTTTGGGAACAGTGATAGGAAAAAATAAAGCGTATATCAAGCCCTACATACTCAAGGCAAGTCTAGCAAAGGAAAGTCTCTCTATCTTACTTGTGATGAATATGGTCAAATAAAATAGCATTTCATTTGAAGATGAATGTGTTATGATAATGAAACAGTGATGTGATCCAATTATTCCAAATACTAACATACCTTTGGAAAATGAGTGATAAATCTTGCTGTCATATTTCTCTTTACACTACACAATTAGGTTAGTAAATACACACATCTGGATTTTGTACAGATAATATATTTGAGTAGATACAGAAGCTGAGTATATTAAAAAAGTGCTGATCCTGGTCACCTCTTTGTGCTTTATCTTACTTTTGGTTTCTTTCCAGAGATTTTCAAAAGTTTCCAATGTTTTGGTGCCAATAAGAATAAAAAGCCAAATTCTGCATTTTATTTAATGCCAATATCAAACAATTTTAATTATTTGCTAGGTCTTTTGCTAGGCTATGTTTCTTTATAAATCACTGTTTGTCATTTCAAGCCTCAGACTAGGCTATGAGTGCCGCTCACATCAAATTAAAAATTTGGCATTAATGAAGCACTCTGGTTGAGTTGGCAGAAAGAGACACAAAACACATCCCTTTGTTGCCAGTAAACTTGGATGTTTTTAATCTACAGCAAATTCAGAAAAGGAAGACTCCTTTATGGTGAATAATTACTAAGATACAACAGTAAAGCACCTGGAACAGAGCCTGATACATGGTCAGTGCTCAAGGAATATGAAAGCATGTGAGGAAAGAATTAGAGAGTATTCATACTGCTCTGTGACATGAGGTAGTGAATTTACTGCTACATTGAGACAACTGAGAAGACAACTGCTAATGTGTCCTCCACTTTCAGATGACTATGGAAACCACAATCCACTCCATTTTTTGTTCATTTTGGTATCTTCCTTTCAAGGGATTAATAAAATTGAGCAAATTTTGGTGTCAAAAAAAGAGGCCCTGGGGCTGGAGAGGTGGCTCAGGGATTAAGCCTCTGCCTTGCAGGCAGAAGGTCCTGAGTTCGGATCCTAGACCCCATGTATAGACGCCGGGTGGAAGCATGGGAGGCCTGTGTTTCTGGTCCTGGTAAGGCAGAGCCTGTGAATCCCCGGGTAGAGTAAACAAGGATGTGGAAGCAGTCCATGGTGATTCTCAAATTCGTCCATGGTTCTACACACGCATACATACATACACACACATACACACGTGCACACACACATACACACACAATTGAATAAATAATAAATAATAAAAATTTTTTTAAAAAAGAGGCCCTGACCTTAATGACAGGTTAGACAACAGTTCACATACAAATCATTATTTGTCTGTGTCTGAGGGCTATCTCTTAGATTTCTTAGACTTGGTTAGGTCCATATAAGAGTAAGACTGTTAAGAGCATTTTATGAGACCCAAGAGTTTTGTCTTCACTCTGTCCGTATCTGCAGTGGAATCCCATAAATGTTTTCTATTCAATTGTGCTTCTTAATTTTGTTATTGTAAGACAGATGGATGCCACTTTAATGAACAAGTTACCTTCTAAAGTGCTGTATGCCAAATGTAGCAATTTCCTGGAAAGGAATACAGCCAACACTTATGTTTCATGCACTAGTTCTTTGCTTTGTTCATTGCTCTACCCTAGCTCCACCCCTGGAGACTATAACCTCTTTGTCCTTATTCAGCATTTGTTTGTAAACCCTGCAGTGACTGGCACAGACCCCAATGCCCAGGTGTTGGATAGCACACAACTGAAGTAAAATGAATCTACAAGCAGATACAACTGCCTGAGGCACTGGAGTGTGAGCTCAGAGTTTGTGGAGAGCAGTGCATCTGAGAATGTGCAAGAGAAGTGAATCTGCCAGTGTGTAATTAACAACCCAATGACTTCTGATTAAGAAGAGAATTCGATATTCTGCAGCACCAAACACAACTTAACAAGCAGCAATCCATGTAAGGAAATATAATACTCTACACATTGTGGAGAGGAAAATCCTGCTAGGCGACAAGGTATAAGGGAATCTAATCTATGAATGGAAGACAGCCTAATACGGTTTGATGTGATTAGAAATGCAATGTACTGGAGTAGAAGGAAACCCAATACAGACTAGTAGTGAAGATAGAATAAGCTTTGGTGATTAACCAGACTGGTCATTGGAAATTTCCTTTGTTCCAAAAACACAAAACAAAGCCAGATAAGTATTCAGCCCAGGATTGCAAGTCTTTGGGAAAGAACAGAAATGACCCCGACGATATAAACACTTTTCTGAAGCTGTTCATTTATACCACACAAACCAAGGAGCAGCCTGGGCCCAGTTCCCAATCCTACTCCCCCATACTAAAGCCATCCAAAAGCAAGCAAGCTGGCAGCACCGTTTGCTCCATCAAAAACAGTTACTTGTTAAATTCCCTTTGAGTTTAGAGTATTAGTGTTTTGCTGGCACAGCAAGCAAGAATGCTTCTGGTGGGATCAGAAACTAACCTGTAGTCTGCCCACATGGATCTCCGAGAAAAAGGGGACACTCAGAACCCTAGATGGAAAGTTGGAAAGCATTTACATAGAAAATCAGTCTGCTTTTGAAAAAATAACCCATTTTTCAATACAGCTCTTTTCCAAGCTTGTTCACTGTAAGGAAATCTAAATGAAAAATGGCCTTGTGAAGTCATCGCTATTATTTATGAGAAGCTGTAACTGTGCCTGATGTTTTACAATAGGGAGAATGTGTTAAACTAATCCTTGCCTGTTCTGTAGTTATCATTATGAGACTAGCTGGTTATAAAGCACCCTGCATATGGAATGTGCTAGCCAATACAAGCATCAGCAGACAAGCAATTCTTTGTGGCACCAGAACCATTTGAACAAACCAGAACAAAAGCCAAGTTAAGACATCAGAAGGAGATTGACACTAGGGCCAGATGGATATGAAGTGCATGGGTTTTGTCAGAAGAGCGCACAGAGCTACACACCTTCTTACTCCCTGCAGCTGGCCCTGGATGTCTTCTCTGATTATGTCATTGCCACAAACAAGTCTCTACTTTCACCAGCACTGCCATGCCAAGACATTTTAGGAAAATCTCAAGCTAGTTCTCCTCTGCCTCTCACATGTCATCCTCAGATCAGTCAAAGGCATATGAGGATCCTTGTCTGTCGCTGGTGATATTGGATGGAGGCAGGCCACAGCTGTTCTTTGACCTTGTGCAGAGAGATGAGAACACACAGTTAAGAGGGGAAATCCTCTTTGGACTTCAGCAAGGGGTAGATTGAATGAAGAAGTCAGGCTTAGGAAGAAACTGCATCTCTCTTTAGCCACATCATCCTTCTTCTTAGGATATGTCAGGAAGCAGGGCAGCTGCTAGCTGGACAACAGCCTGGGGAAAGCAAAGAGGAGCCAAGACTGTCTGCTTTGCTATTGGCAAAAGGAATCCTTTCCAAACGAGTCACGTAGGATGCTGGCAAATCTTGAGAACTGATCTCTCTCTCTCCCTCTCTCCCTCTCTCTCTCTCTCTCTCTCTCTCTCTCTCTCTCTCTCTCTCTCTCTCTCTCTCTCTCTCTCTCTCTGTCTCTCTCTCTCTCTGTCTCTCTCTCTCTCTCTCTCTCTCTCTCTCTCACACACACACACACACACACACACACACACTCACACACACAGTGCCTCCGGATCACAGAAACAGAATCGTCTCGTATTATCTATACTGTAGCTTTTGCCCACCTTTGAAAAATGGGAGGTAAATGGTTGTCCTTCATGGGATGTTACAAAGAGAAAAAGGCAAAATTCCTGTCCCTGAGGAATGTAAAGATGAGATAAAGACAATGAAATTACTGTAACCAGAGGAGTAGACTGATATTTGGTGCAACCGTGCGCCCTCTGCTGACTATCGTGCAGAACTTCACAGAAAAAAAGTTGGTAGAAAACCGGAGGGTGGGGGGAAGAAAATAAGACTTGAAGCAGAAAGTGGGAAAAGAAAGAAACCTTTCTGGTTTTTAGTATGCTATCTGTGTATCTCGGAATTCCTTTAATTACTATCTATCAAAATCAACTAAGAAAAAGATCCAATATCTCCTTGAATCTACACTGATTTCACATCGTGGATGTGACTATGCCTTACACACATTACAAACACAATTTTACTGCTGCATCTGCACACCACCTACAAATATAGTGGGGGAGAAGGGAATAACATTAATACAAAAGGCCTTCAAACAGAGATTGTAAAGATGGATTTGAGCTACAAGACAGCCATCTGAAGCTGTCTGCAAGTTGCTTCTTGCTTTCCCTTGAAATAGACTTCTTCCCTTGGCTACTTTTCAAGAATGGATTTGCTTTCTGTGGAAAGTGTTAGACTTTGGCATTGCCATTGTAAACCTCCTACCTCAACTCATTTCCTCTTTTGTAACTAATGTGCTGGACTCAAGATGTCAACTTCTGACCATTTTTAGAGAAAGGGGAGAAGAGTTTCCTAAGATCACACCAAAGATTTAACTCCAGATATGTGACTCAAGAATTACAATGCTGCTCCTGTTTGACCTTCAACCACCTTCTCAGACTCATACATTTTGCACTCACCACTCCTGCTCACCTTTAAAGGTTGAGCTCAAATATGATCACTGATTCCCTAGACTGTGTGAATTCCTGTGCTTTTCTCCTTCATAAAAACACAGTCTTTTCCTTGATAGCACTGTAATTTTATGTTGGTGGTGTGTATCTGACCATGAAGACAGAGGCCATATTTGTTTTGCTGGTCTGTGTTTAACCAGTATCTACATTCTAGAAGAAAACCGATAGGATAGACACTGAGAAAAGAAAAGGATAGAATTTTATCACAATGACTACATTTATACCACGTCAAAATAATCCAGTGAACAAAAAAAGATGTGGTAATGTTGACACAATCCTTGAGAAAGTATTCTCCAATATTTCCCCTAAAGTTCTGAGTGTTATTCCACTAAACCACTCATATAAACAGTCACTTTAAGAAATTTTGGCAGAAATTTATGCTGAAGCCAGGTTTCTGCTTCAATCACCTTTAATTTGGTTTTCAAATTCCAAATCAAAACATTTTCACAGCAATGTTTATGCTGTGTTTATTTAATTTTGCAAACCAAGGAATCAATAAAACATTACACTGATAACATAATTTTATTGTATTCTACAAGCAATCAGCTGATACCAAACCAATTAATATTGAGTTCTATGTATTCTCGTTTGATCTAATAGTTACATATAGTGTTTACAAAGTCTATTATGCAGCAATAATAAAGTTGAGACTTATTTGATTTTTCAGGTTCTAAGAAATCTCTTTTTTCCCCATTTTGAAATATTGTCTATAAGGCATCTGATCACACTTCAGTTTGTTTTTATACCATATAAAGTCTGAGATCAAAGATAAATATTGCTATTTTAAAAGCCATCTTCTAACCAATAAGTAACTAAATATGTAATGTTAGCAGCCTTAGAATATTTAACATCAGTTAAGACAAAGTAGATCTTAGCTTACTAGGACTTCACATACCTCATTTAAAAATGGGCTAACACATTCAACCAACAGAGACATTAAAAAATCTTCCTTATGGCCTGCATCTGTCATCATAAAAGTCAACCTAATTTGACAAATAGAAACCATAGGAAGACTGGGATTTTTATGATCACTGGGTAGAATTGTTTTTTCTCTAGTACTCAAGACAGCAAAATTAATTTAATTTGCAAGGTAATGCTGACTTGATGTGAGATGAGTTCCTTCTCCCATCTCAGCTTTTTGTCTGCACTAAGAGAAAGCATAGTCTATGGATATCTATATTTTAGATAGACTATTAAAGTTACAAAATACAATTTATATGATCCACTTCTTCCTGCTCCAGTCTTTCAATCTCTAAATTACCTTTAGCCTGAACAAGAAAACAAGAATAATCTGGGGGAGAACTGTTTATTGGGAAGAACTGTTTATTGTAGAGAACTGTTTCTTGAAGGACTTTAAAGGAACTATCCACCTGATGTGAATCATTAGGTAAGCTTTGCATTTTGTACATTTCACAATAGTTAGGATGATGTAATATGGCCAATTACACAGGAGCAACTAGAAAGATGTCGTCCAAAATAGCTACAGCACAGCTGAGGTTTACTCTAGGTCTGTGGTTTAGAGGAAAGCAACAACCTTTCCTACATACAAAGCCACTGTAAAATCAAACCAAACCCTGAGATGCATTTGAATATCATTTTTATTATGTTTGCATAGATTGCATCTCTATAGTCAAAGAAGGGGGAAAAAACAGTCTGTACTTAAATGAATACAATGCGCTACTCAACTGTTAACTCTATAGGGAATAATATTTAAGAAAAAACTGATACATTAGGACTACATAGAACCTGATTAGGAAATAATTGCAATCCGCCACCTATTTTTGTTCTTCGTTGTTTTTGTTTTTGTTTTTTTACAATTTTGATCATTTATATTTTTAAAGGCACACTGAAGTAGACAGAGTAATATAAAAATACATTTACTCATTACTCATTTTAGATAACAACAAATATTTAAAGAACCATTTTCAAATATATTCTCCTCCAACTCTTTTTTGGACTACAATATATTAAAGCAAACTAAAGCATAATATGGTTCACTTGAAAAATACCAGCTAAGATCCCTGATATGTTAAGCTTTCTCTTTCCTTATTCTTTTTTCTTAGAACATGCTCAGATTTATAGGAAAATTCAGAAGACAATACAGATTATCCATGTATCTAATGTCTATAGTAACTAGCTTTTAATTAGTGTCATATGTTTGTTACAATTAATGAATAATAATACTGATAAATTGCTATTCAGTTACCTATTTTTTGTAAGCAATGATTCACTTACATTGGAAATATTTTCCAGGGTCATATACTTCATTCAAGTTAAATATTATAGTAGATAATAAGGCTTTTGCTCTCTTCCCTACATTAAAAATCCTGGTCCTTCCCTGAAGCCCTCCAAAAATATAAATTGGTCCCCAAGTGACCGAAGTAGAATTCAGGTCCCTGCTCTAAGACACTGCTGCATTTCATCCCAAAATTGAGAAAACAATATAAAAAATCCCTAAACAAGTGTTAGCAGGAACTGGTTCCTGAGGATAGGGACAAAAGGAGATATGCCTGAGACAGAGTAGAGTCTTCACAATATAACCTCCCAAATCCTTCACCATGAAGAGGATATTTAAAATTCATTTGTAAGTCACTTGCATGAAAGCAAGAAGCAAAAGCAGTGACCCTGAAACAGAACCCAGGTCTGTGAAAACAGCAGGTCACAGGAGAAGAAAGGCTTAGGGCAGTATTTATTAAAGGACAGGTCATAGCCCCAAGCCAGTGGTCCATGAAATTGCCATCTCCAGAGCTTCCTGGCTAATGGAGATGCCCAGCACACAGTCACACTGGAAAAATAAGTCTTAAATTGATATTCACTGACTATGAAGAGAAAATACAAGGGGATAGCATCAGAGAAAGGTCTATGGTTTTCTCACCAACCCACAACGCAGCTAGCTCTGATTCATGAAGGACCTTCTCCCCAACTTCACACTGTACTAGAAAAGGACATCAGAGTGGCAAATAATGAGGAACTTTAAAGGAGTCAATATGAATAGGATATTCCATTTTAAAAATAACTTTGTGCAACTAAAGCAGAAACATACTGGGGTGGAATTTATTTGCAGTATTGAAATGAAGTTTCCTTATTTTAATAACTGGATGCTGTTGCCCCCTACAGTACTTTGCTAGAGATGATATTAACTAATTACCTCCTTTCAGATTAAGATGCATAAACTACATACCTGCCTAGATTTATATAAAAAAAAAGCAGAAGCATAAGCAAAAACAGCTAGTAAACACTTCTGGAAGACTCATTAGGTGCCCACTGCTCTAGCACACTCATTGAATATTTGCACAGAGAAAAAAATCTGTCAGATACTCAATATTGCTATGATTTTATAAATGAGGCAGCAGTTCATTCTAACTACTAAAACCAAAGATAGATAACCAAAATAACTATGATATGAACACTCAAAATGTTAAGCCACATCTAAAAAGAAGAGCTTAACACAAAATATAGATGTCTAAATCAAGATTTCTACACAATCTATCAGCTTCATCTAATGTGAAAATGTAAGAAAGAAAGAGTTCACTCTACAGAAAAACTATAAAAGCCAATAACTATCTTAATAAAAATGTAAGAGAATCTTATACACATACTGATGATATTAGAATAAAGATGACTAAATGAAAACATGCCCCATTCACAACTCATGCCAATTCTTCATAAGTTTAATCAATTTGGCTTGCATATGTTCAGTCAAAATCCTCATATAATAATTTTTTAATTAAAAATGACTTTGAGCTTCATCTGAAAGAAAAAAGAGAAAAACTATACCTTATCTTAAAAGATAAAGAATGACGAGAAACAAACTGCATAATTCTTTTTAAAAAAATCTCCTGCACTCAATCATTAAACTAGTGTTGCAAAAGTACCAAACTGGACAGATTATGAAAAAAAATGAGTACTTTAAATGCCCTGTTCCTACATAATATCTTAATGAGTAATTTTTTAAGAAATATCAGAAAACAGAGGGTAAGGAGAAAATATAAATAATAAATAGTACTAAGTCAACCAAGTGATGTTATGAATATCTGTAATTACTATCTCTAGTCATATGCCACAATAAAATCAGCATGAATTAAAAATGCAGTGAAAATTAATTCATGAAACTCCTAGAAAAATATGGTATATATAATGTGGATTATGAGTGAGCTTTGTACTTTAAATACAACAGAAAAAAATCACAGACTGAAAACTGATAAGTTTTCTACATAAGCATTCTGAACACTATGGGTACATTGTAGAGCACTGGTTTTACAGTGCTCAGTAACCTAGTTTAATTCACCAGGCCACAATAAAAAGCCACATTACAAGCTAAATAAGAGTTTTGTAATGGATAAAATGAAGGAATTACTTTAAAGTGATTCTAGCAAGCAAAGTAAATTCTCAGTCATCAATGAAATAAAAATTGAAGCTAAAATTAGATACACATTATATCTGTGATTCTAATGATTTTTGTCCCACTCTATCTCATTTGTTATTTTTCCAGTAAGTGCCCATTCCAATTAAATTTATGTTTATCCTTACATATACTTTCATGCACATGTTAAAGAATAAAATATATCCTCTTTTTCATAAAAATAAAATGGTAGTATGCTGTATTCATTGTTCTGTAACTTCCTTTTACTTAATCTAAAGAGTTTTCTGCATCAATCTATAAAATAGCGTTCTTCACATTTTTTCTACTGTTCAACATACACCTTGATTTCACTTATTAGTTCAAAAATATGTAAATGAAGAAACTTCCATGTATATAGTGATAGATAGCTAGATAGAAAGATAGAAAGATAGATAGATAGATGATAGATAGATAGATAGATAATATATAGATAGATGATAGATAGATAGATAGATAGATAGATAGATAGATAGATAGATAGATAGATGATAGATAGATGGATAGAAAAATAGATAGATAGACAGATATAGATATATATGTATGTTATTGCATATGGTCTAGTATATCTACTAATTAATTCCCTAAAAGCAGAATTGCTAGGTTAAAGGTTATATGTGTTTGCAATTTTGAAAATGATTGACAAATTGCCTTCCACTGGGACTCATACCAATTTATACTCCCACCAAGAATGTATGAGACTGCCTGTTTTCCAATGGTTTTCCCTTATTAGCAGTGATATTTAAAATTATAACAATATGGCCAGAAGTGTCATTTAGTGATAGAGAGTGCTTGCAGCATGCTCTATGTCCTTTGTTGGATCCCTAACACTGAAAAATAATAATGCCTTATGACTGCAGTAGGATCTTATAGAATGCAGACATATATATTGCTGTTACTTTTCTAGGTAAAACATCAGAAATCTTTAGGCTTTCAATGAAAATTATTTCACTTCTAAATGATTTATTTGGAGGAAATAATTCAAGTACAGATTTATATGTAAATATATCTTTTTATATTATTTATTTTAGTTTAGATATGAAGATATCTCATTTTTATTTATGTGATACATTTTTAATGAAATAACCTCAAAGGTCGATGTTTAAGATTGAGTCTACCAACCATTGTGCCTAGAGCAGATGATTCAGAAGGAATTCTGAGGCTTATATAAGCTGACAGACAAGAGGGTGGGAGGGAACAGTTGGATCCACTAAGGGAGGGAAGGGAAGAAGGGAAGAGAAGAGAGACAGGGAAGAGAAGGGGGAAGGAGAGTTGTGAGGATACCTACTCACTGAACTTGTATAATTAGGAAAAACAAAAAAATTAAAAACATTGAACCAAAGCAAACCCTACCTATGCAACAAAAGATAATTCAGCAACCAAAAAAATTATAGATATTTCATTGCCATAAAATAGAGTCTATAATATAATGCAAAGAAAGAAACATAATCTCAAAACATTTTAAATATTAAAATAATGGAAGTTTTTCTCACTGATTGAACAAAAATTTGCTAAATATTTTGTGACACGAATTAGGAAGTTAATTATAATTGCATTGGCATAGTAGGATTATGGATGCTTTTCAGACTTCTTCAAATATCACTGTAATTTTAATTTTATTTCACAACAGAAATTTATTTCATATTGAGTAACAAATAATCAGAACAGATACATTCCAGCCCACTTTCCAGTTCACCTTCCCCTAGAGAGCAATATATTCCTTAAGAACTGCCAATCGAAGAGCCAAATACTATTCCACGTTCTTACTACCAATATATCTTCAAAGATATCCACTCATGTGATTAACATTTCATTGCAAAAGGCTTTTGTGTGTCTATAATTCCCTTCAAAGCTCCATTTCCCTCATACTGGCACAGTTGAGGGAAAAAAAAAGGCTTCAACTGCCACATCTTATCAAGTCTATTCTTAGGCAACAGTAGCCATAGTGAATAAAGAGAATATCAAGGGCTGAAGTCCTATCCAGGATTCATAAATATTTTTAGAACCAGGCCTTCACACATATTCTGGAAAAGAACAAGTGAATGACAATTATAAAAAATAACCATACATCACTAAATGAATTCTCACATACTTGATCTACCTTCTGTAGTTTTCTATTTACTGATCTATTTACTGATTATTTACTGATTATTTACTGATCTATTGATTTACTGATCTATTTATTTACTGATCTATTTATTTACTGATCTATTTATTTACTGATCTATTACTGATTATTTACTGATCTATTTATTGATCTACCTTCTGTAGTTTTCTATTTACTTTAGTTGTGATATGAATATACCTAATATTACACATTTCATCAATTTTACCAGGTAGAATTACTACATTAACTTCTTCCAAATCCAGGCTGAAAGGTAATTAAATATTTTAATTTCCTGGAAATTTCTTCGAATTTAAAAATTTCTCATTTTTAAGCCATATAAGGAAAAAATGTGAATCATTTCTTTAAGTTGCTTCATGGTCAAATTTTAAACATTCTTAATAATTCAAGTGAAGATTTTTACGTTAAGGAACTGAAAAGGAGACAGGAAGGGGTTCCCTCAATTTATAGTTCCTTCTGTGCCCTCACATACGTGAAAAATATATAAATCATTTCTATCAAATCCATCTTGTTATAACATGAGTAAAATTGCAATTGGAATCAAAATTCAACTAGTAGAAATACAGTCTTGTTGAGGCTAGCCTCCACTTACCCAAGGAGAAAGCTACAGTGTTAGATTATAGATGTTTTCTTGTAAAGTTCATCTACAACCAGGTGATACGTAGGATTTCTCTTCCATTAGCTAGGAAGTATAACAGCTGTCTTGTGGTTTCTTTGTTAATATTAATATTAAAAAATATCATCCCTACAAATTGTCCATTTGGTACTGAAAAATAATTTGCCCAAAACTGTCCATATATAAAGCTTTTCAAGTTGCAACTAAGTTCATTTCAAACTTCTCATCCTAAAAATACTAGTTAAATTAGGAATTTTCTGTGTAACATCTAAATAATTCTGATATCCTTCTATATAGGATAAATGATGTGAGAAAATTTAAAAGAATGTTGAGGACAGGGTACCTATTGAGCTCGTATGATTAGGAAAAAAATAAAATATGGGAGAAAAAAAGAATGTTGAAAAGAATGCTGGTTCTGCAGTTATGGGGAAGCAATCAAAATGAATTCATATTTCTTAAAAGTACTTTTTAAAAAAGGGAAAATACATTTGCCCAGGTTGAATTTGAATTATGCACCATCTTAATTATCACCAACTCATAAACACCCTCTTTTTTACTGAATTGTTGTGCCTATAATGTTTAACCAATATATGTGCATCAGAAATAAGAAGTAGAAACAGGAAATCCAAAAGTGGAGAATATTTAAAAAGATCATCTTTATGAATTGTCCATTTGGTATTAAAAAATTATTTGCCCAAAGTTGTCCATATATAAAGCTAATAACCTTTTCATAGTATTAAAAAATCTATTTAGGTTGCAACTAAGTTCATTTTAAACCTCTCATCATAACAATACTATTTAAAACTTTTGGATCTGATGTTCAATGCTGAGATCAATCTACTTTCATAGGAGTATAGAGAAGAGTACGAATAATGAAGAAAGAAAGTATCTGTGCAACATTATTTCTTGGATTTTAAAGACAAACTTTAAAGAAAAGGGTTAACTTTAAATATAGCTCTTCATGCCTGCTATTAATTGAAAATAAAACATTCAAAAGGAGAAAAAATAAGAGGAAAACTGCCAAAATTTGACTGAAGCCTGAAAATAAACATAAATTCTGTTTCTTTTCAGAATAACTTCCAGTCCTTTATTTGGCACTTCTTTGTCCCTTAATACTTAAATATACAGCTAAGTATTTATTTTTCTGATCTCAAACCTTCATGTTAAATTCCATGTAGAAAATTTGGAAAATCATAAGGAAATATACTAAAAGTAAAAGTCACCTTATTCTGATTTCCTACAACTTCAGATAATGTAAGGTTTAATAATATCTCTCTCTCTCTCTCTCTCTCTCTCTCTCTCAATAACTGGAAACAATCTGTATGTGCTGTTGTTCTCTATTTTGTCTCTGTTTATCATTAACATTTTCCTTTCTCACCAAATATTCCTCAGGGTAATATTTTAATGACTTCACACTACTCTAACATATATGTATATATTTAACTATCCATATAATTATGATTTTTAATGTCATGTTTGTTTTTATTAATTATTCTGAGATTAATAGTTTTATACATAAGTTTCTATGCATATATAATATTATTTCCTTAAATTTCCCTCAAGAAAGGGCATATCAATATCATCAATTATATCCTATGTAGAATTATGTCATAATCATGCCCTTGTCCCCATGTGAAAGTAAAAATTGACCTCTTCTATATATCACTTATGTCTGCAGTAATAATACAAGGTATTGTGAAGGTAAGTGCCATTTTTTCTTTCTCTTTATTTTTCATAGCTGAGTATAGGTTCAATTAATGAAGAATTATCTACAAACATTTCATGAGTGAATAAATTCACAGATGTTTTCAGGCCAAAATATCTTTTAAAGATCTTAACCACTAAACAGTAGTTCCATTCACTAACTTCTGGAAGAAAATCATTACAAAGAACCAGCTTTTGTCTAGAATAAATGAATGTCTTATAAAAACAAGACTTTATAACCACTGAAGAGCTAAAGTCATCAGTATCAAAAGATACTCAATATAGGCCTGACACAGCAGGAATGGAAGAGCATAAAATTTTCCTGCCTTTCAAGGAACTCCTGGAAATTGTTCTTCAGGGGTTTCTAGCAGAACAGCATTTCCCAATGCTGTGCACACTGACATTCCCTTCTCCTGAAGTATCAGCTGACTTCCTGAAAGAACTAAATATAATGACCTGTTGCAAGCATTGTCCCAAATTCTGCTGAATGCAATCCGCCAGCCTCCAACATGCATTGGGTTTAATAATTCTGGAATCAAAACCAGTTTGAAAGAAAATCTGCCTCATTTTTAGCTCTCAAGTGAAACCCCAAGTGCCCCATATCGATTCTTCAAGGTTCAGTTAGCCTCCTCATATGGACTGAAATTAAAAATAACAAAAACAAAAATACATTTTTTATTGAATTCTGGCTCTTTGCTAATAATCTATAGCAAATGGCAAAATGAACAAAACCATACTAAAATGCCTCTCATGCCAACAAATCAGCTGAATGACAATCAGTGAAATATATTGTTAAACATAAATTGTAGCTAAAATATTATCTCCCTTGCAAAGTACTGAAATGAGAAAACTTTCAAAGTAGAAGCTTCAAGCAATTGTATTATAAGTTGTATAATTTAGTTACACTGACCTTAGAATGGAATAAAAAGCTGCTTATTTCCATAATGTTGGCTGTCATTGGTATAAAAGGTTAGATAATTTATCATGATACACAAAATTGTTCTCAAGAATATCTGACTTTAAAAGGAGATTCGATGGCTTTCAGCTCTGTGAGTTTTTGGGCAGTGTGATAATGAACATAATTTATATTTAAGTGAATTTGTCTTCTCTGGAAAGGTCTAGTTTATCAAACAAAAAGAGTATATCTCCTCTTCATCCCTTGAACTGAAACAAGGCTAGAGTACTCATTGCTGCCTTTCTTATAGAACTAGCCTTGAAAAGGAGGATGTATTTGACTGTCGAGGGTATTGAATTTTCACATATACTCTCACAACTCAAAGTTTTAGATTTAAAATCTATATGTCACCTGCTATAGCAAAGTCTCTTCTCCTCAGTATGACCAACAAATCAGAGATTATATTGATGAACTTGAACCTTAATGTAGTCAGCTTTCTTAAGCCCTGCTACAAAAGTCACAGAATTACTCTCCAAGATGAACAAGAAATTGAAGATGTTCTGATATAATCTCCTTGCATATTGCTCCAGGTTTGATGCAATCTGGCATTTGTTTGGATTTTTAAGAATTCCTGATGTTTTGTATCGCCTTAGTAATAACAGGTTCAAATAAAATGAAGCTCTTTTCCATGACTTTTTGAGGTTTTTGTTACATCTGTTTTGCTAGTGACCTTCTCCTCTTACCCAAAATGATAGAAGTCTATACTGTCATCTTTAGGAATATAGTCACACCCTATAAAGAAGCATTTTGATAGAGTTTGCTAGGCTCTAAGAGTGAGAAGAGCAAAGTATTATAAGTATCAGATACATTTTTCATCATCTTCCTACTATGGACAGCTACAACCCTTTGTAGGTCCAAAATTTTCTTCATTTTCTGTGATCTCTTCATGAGAGTAATGACCAAATGTGGAAAGACTAAGCCCCCAGATGTCCCTACAATAATGCCCAGTGCTACAGTACTGGAAAATCACCAGCTTTCTGCAGCTTGGCTCTAACGGATCACTAAACAATCCATAGTTTTTACAAAGGCAAATTAGTTTTTTTCCCATTTCAAGTATTTCCCTACTAAACATTTTACTGCAATGAAACACACCCCCATTTTTTCTAAAGAATTACCAGTAGAAGCAAAATTGGAAAGAATGACCTAGAGGTGTAAGGGCACACATCCCATTAGCAAGCTCACAGCCACACAGAAAATTGGTATTTCATCTATAGCATTTGAGATTTGTTTCAAAAGAGCTGTACTATAAATTGTTTTTGCAATTTAAAAAATCAGGCAAAACTCCACTTTATGAAAAAAGTCATTTTTAATATTAATGTCATCATGTTCTTTCCCTATATTCTTAGAACAAACATTACCAACAGCATAATCCATCACCAGGAAAATCTATGCTTAAGAAAATGGAACTGTACTAATTAAAGAACTAATCAGTACAGCAATACAGTCAATGCCAGTCATATGAGTATAGTGTAACTGTGCATTCAGCACTGCCTCTGTGCTTGATAGCCACATGAGGAATTTAGTCTTTCAACAAGCCAGTAACTATTGCCTACAGCCAGTCCATCTGCTTGTCCCTGCTTCCCTCATGGGCAACATTTCAAATATGAATGTTATTTTATACAGATTTTTAGCTATTTTTTCAAAAATTACAGAAAGGTAAAGTTAATTCCTCTGGCTTGCACAATCAGACAGTCTCCTTACTCACGTATCTCAGACGTGGTTTTAGAGCAAATTACTGTTACATACAGTCAGTCCAAAGCAGATTTCCACAAGCCACGTAAATTTAGAAGAGGAGAGTAGAACACAAAATCAAGTTGAAAAGAGAGAAAAAGAAAAATCAATACTCAGAAAATAAGTTTCACAGAACTGAACATATTTACTGGATGATATTCTTAACCTTGGTTTTGCACACAACAAAGACTTTTATGACAGCATCTAACTCCATCTTCTCAATTAAAAAAATCATCCCAGGAAACTCTACCCTTGACCTACCTAAAATGGGTATGTTCTAATCTCAAATTTGGGGGTAGCATTCTGTTGTTATTGGGTTTATGAGCATTTCTTCAAGGATGTACACAAACAAGGTCAAAGAGTAGGCATGGGCTAAGATCAGAGACATGTGTACTATCAATTCAGCCCACAAAAAAATCAACATTTTAATCACCAGTAGAAGCAGTATTTGTGTGCTTTTGCGCTCTCTCTTTCTCTTTCTCTCTCTCTTTCTGTCTTACACACACAAACACACACATACATACACACGCACACAACGCACATAACAACAACAGCTCACTTAAGAGAGTCTAGCCTTTTGATTAAATCCTTCCTCTTACCAACTTACAAAAGGAATCCATTTTATTCCAAAGAACAAACTACAATCTGAAAAGAGGTGCCCTTCATGCTCTGAAAATCAGATTTAGGAGCAAACATAATCCAGAAAGTAGAGCCCGCCAAGGCTGGTGCTACTGAAGGAGAGCAGCTTGCCACAGAACAGCAGCCAGAAGGGGCCCAGTGGGAGAAGCTGAAAATTGGCCACCCTGGCACTCAGAGGCTTAATGGAGCATCAGAAGACCAAGCACATGAAGGCGAAACTTAACCACCAACATTAGAAAACCCTGGTGCTAGTTCATGAACACTGAGCTCAAGGAGAGCACAGTCTTGACATTGAACTTCTTGTCTGTTTCAATCCCAAATGCTCAAAACTCTCCTAACACCTGTCTGTCAAACTCTGAGTCTAGTTTTTTTTCCCCTGAAAAGTCATTATCTCCCTTCCCAAAGGTTGAATTTAAACTGAAAGTTTTAATATAGCCCTTTCCCATTCCTAGACATCCCTAATCCTGGGAAACCGCATTGATTTGGGGACTTTTCACAGCCTAGAGGAATAATGACATGACTTTTCAGGAAGGAACTAAAAAAGAAAAGAAAAGAAAAAGAGTACTAAGCACATTACTAGTGGACTTATGCTCTCTCCACCATGGGTTTACAAGCATTGGGGGAGAGGGAAAGAACAGAAAGGGGAAAGCTGAACATTTCATTTCAATTTTTAAAATCTGAAGCAAACATGAAATATTAACATTTGTCAAATCTGTATGGCATGGATCTGTCTGTTCTGCACTTTATATATTTTAACTCTTACATAATTGTTCTTTTTAAATTAAGTGAAATTCAACCAGGAATTACCCAGTGAAACTTCCAAGGGCCAGCTATCAACCAAGGGAATCAGAAATTGGCCCAACTTTCAAAGATTATGTAAGTCTTGTCAATGTAAATGAAGCTCACTTTAAGCAAACAAAATATGTAAAAATCTAGACTTACAAAGGAAACTAGTTAAGAGCTGATTGTTCATATTATATTAGGACCTTCTTTTCTTTAGTAAGGAATACAACCCAAGATTTCTTTAAATACAGAGCACCTCCAGGGTACATAACAATGGGGTCTCATCTGCAAAACAAAATCTCCTTGGCTGTCAGCTGCTTAGGAACACAACTACTAAAGGAAAGTTCATCCTCCAGGAGATCCCTATCAGCTCTGTCTTTGGTGACGGAATGTACTGGGAAGTTGAACCACAAAGAAATTTCAGTCTAGCAACATGGGTTTTGTTTTGGACACAGTTGTAGTTGCTTGGGCAATCCATTTGCTTTGTCTTTGGAGATAGTGATAATGAAAGCTAGAAATTCAAGCTGGGTCATCCTGGGCAATTGTTCAACCACTGAGTTATATTCTCAACCCTTCCATTTTACTTTTTAGATTGACACTGGGACTCACTGCGTTGCCCAGGCTGGTCTTCAATTCATTCTCTGGCCCAGGCAGACTTTAAACTTCTGATCCTCCTGCATCAACCTCCCTAAAGCAGGGATTATAGGCCTGCACCACTAAGTCCAGCACATTTGCCTTTTCTGTAGCCTCCATTTTCTTAATATAGAGTGGAAGCATTGGCTCCTTCTGGCAGCTATGCCAGGACTTTTATAAAGCTATGTAATCCTAGTCAATATTTTAAGCAAACATGCTAAAGGCAAAAAAGGCTTTTGCATGGTAGTCCAAGCTCCTAGAGCCCCTCTCACCAGTGTCCAGATGTTGCTCATCATTTCCCTGGCAGGGGCAAAAACAGGGAGGCCATAGCTGACTGGGTTCACTCACTGCCCGGAAGCTTAGTGACCCTATTATGTCTTATGCCTCTCTCTCTCTCTCTCTCTCTCTCTCTCTCTCTTTCTCTCTCTCTCTCTCTCTCTCTCTCTCTCTCTCTCTCTCTCTTTCTCTCTCTATCTCTCACACACACACACACATACACACACACACACACACACACACACACACACACACACACACACACAAGGACCAAGGAGGAGACATAACTTGAAGAAGATTTCCCCTCTGCAAACAACTGATCCACTTACTGGGACTTACATGTAAAGCTTCTCAATTGATCGAAGTAAATGAAGTTCATATTAAAGACCAACCAATGACACAGTGACATGTCAAGATATTAAAACTTCCCTTCGTCAGGGGCAGTGGTTACTCCAACACCAGTCTCCCCCTCTCACATACAGCACTTTTGTACAGGTGCCTTCATGTATCAAGATCTGAAAGACTCTCTCCTGTCAAGCTTGGCCATCCCTAAGCCCTGGAAGTTTAGACACATGAAGAAGGGTCAAGATCCAAATCTCCAAGCAGATACTTCAGATCTACTACAATTCCATTAATGAAAGACTCCAGCTTTGCCAGGAGGTAACTTTATCTTCATTCCTCAAACTCTTGGTAAGCAATCTTCCATATCCCAAGTTTCAACTTTTGGACACAGTATATGGTAGCCACAGCAGAGAGAGGATATATCTGAATCTCTTTTATCTTATAGGTCTGATTGGCAGTCATAAAAAAACCAGAGGGCTACTAATCACCAAAATTCAGTGGTCTTCTGAAAAGAGGAATTCCAAAGCCTCAGAATCCTCTCTGGAAAATGTCCTACCTCCAGCTCTCCTGGGAGAAAAATCTCAGGATCATTAGCAAGCACTCTGGCTGAGCTCAACTTCAGTGAAGGTGTACAGGGAGAGAGATGATCTCTCAGGTAACCAGTTAATTGCCAATAAGGAATGATAATAATAAATTAGCAAATACTAATGTAAACTAACTCAGTTCTGCAGCAGTTGCATAGAGACGACAGAAGAACAGTTTATTCTGGAACACATCTTGCAAGCTGATGCCCGCTGGGAAACACACTGCCTCAGCTAGATGTGAAACGGGCCAGTAAACATTCAATGCAGGCAATGTGTGACCCAGCAATATCTACTGGTGAAGTGTAGCCCTTGATATTTTTGAAAAAAAAATGAATTGAGCATGCTTAGAGACATGGTTTTCCATCATATCAACCTGCAGCTTTAGGACAGCATTTGAATATTACGGAGAAGACAGAAATGATTCCAAGAACCCATCTGATATGAAAACATTAAGAAAAAAAAAGCTAACTGCAGAGTTTGTCGGTTTGTCTTAATTGGGAATGACACTTGTGATTTTCATACTAGCCAAACCATCCTCTTCATGCCTATAAATTTTTTACTGCTTTCTGGATTGGCTGAGGCTGGCAACTGGCTATCCATAGCCCATAATTTTACTAAAATAATTACAAATCTCTAACTTCGTCGTTTTAAGGAACAAAGCATACTGAGCTATTTCTTCACTTTTGTTTTTCTGCAAAGCTTAACTTATGTTTTAAATATGTGTTATTTGCAATGACATGGCCAGGCATTCAGATTCTCTGTAAGATGACTGGAATCACTAACTTTTGCCTGCCTCACACATCCTTGTTCAGCAGAATCTTCCTCTTCTACATCACTCCTTATGAACCTGTTGCATAAATGACCACAGCAGAACATACACACTCATGCATATGTACATGTACACACAGAGAGACACACACATAGTGCAAACTTTAAAATGTTTCAAATCAAAGACGTGGCAGCTTGTCAGCAAAAGTGAGAAAACACTCAGAGAAAACTTGAGGTCAAAGTTATACAAAAATGGAAGTTTCATATATACTTATATTAGAAATTCTTAAAGTTCTTGCCTACTATCACTCACTCAGAGTAGTCAGTGATGAACCATAAAGCACAGAAACTAAATTTTTTTAAAATCCTCATAAAAGATTAGGTGTATTTGAACCGCTTTACCCTTCCTGAAAGCAAAAGAAATTCTACCTCAGTGACCATTCCTAATAAAAAAAAAAGAGTTCCATTTGCACCTTTTAATGATGATCAGGGTGCTGTGGACCAAAAGGGTGAAAAAGGAATGCTAATGTACAATGCCCAGCATCCAAAGGCATCCACTATTTGTACTTTCATTACCATAAGATCAGAAGCAAAATATTTACGTTACTAAGGGGTTTTCAAAACAAATACTTCAGAAAAATCTTAGAAAACTTACAAGCCTGCTGTCTTTCTTCTCCATCCTCCTTTCAATCTCTTTTCTTCTTTCTTCAGCCTTTTCTTCCCCCCACACACACAAGGTACATTTTACCCACATGCATGTTCATAAGCTAAATAAATGAGGATGCCATAGAACACAAACTCACTCTATAAGTTAAAATACTTAAAATGTACCTGATATTACTAATCTACGAAAGCTTTCTATAAACCTCAAAGGCATCCTCCACTACACTTCCTCAAAAGTATGTACAAAACCATAAAATCTACATAGCTGGCTTCTCAACCTATGGTTGAGCACATGGAAATAACAACATCCTATATAAGCACAATTTTATCTCTGCAATACAAGAAGCTAAGTTCCAGTTCTTGAGAATATAACTTCCTTTGCCTTACCTACATAACTACATTCAAAGTTATATCACCTTTAGTTTCTTACCCCTGGCTATGTTTGAAAAGGGTAAGTTTGTATGCTGATGCAAGTCTCCTTTAAATATACAGTAATAATAATAATAATAATCATTAAGGTCGGGGTGTTAACTTGGTAGTACAGCCTTTGTATAGCATGCACAAAGCTCTGGGTTTGATGCCTGCCACCAAAACAATGTTAAAAGTTACCCTCAACTCTGCACCAATCAAAATTGCTCTGCAGCAAATTTACATAAAAAATGATAGCAGGGCTGCTTTTTAGAAGGACGAGGCAGTACTAAAGAAACTACAGAATAACAAGTGATCAGGAACTACCTTTGTATTGTTTGCAAGTGAGAACTTACAAGTGATCCTAGCTTCCCAGCTAGACTGTGAACTTTCTCAGGGCAAAAGTGGCATCTTATACCTAATCCCCAGGCTTCCTGCTTCACAGCTAAGTACATTGAGTATTCTTAAAATGCTTCCCTGATTTGACTTAATATGATGGTGATAAATTTCAAAGTGCAATGGATTGGAACCGGCACACAGCAAGCACAGTAGTTCTGAGCCTATTTGCCTAAAATAACATTTCAAGGTAAGCCCTATCACTGTACAGCTAATGAAGGGAGTATGTTCATCAAAAAAGGTAACTCAGCAGAATAACCTCTTATGTAGTTACCTTTAGTTCTATCTGAAGAGTATGAATGGAACATATGCTCCAGAAAGAAATGTCATCCTGAATTGAATTTACCTGTTTACCTGTCAGTTTCTTTTAAGCTATCTGAGGTCAAAGATTGAGTGTTTTATTTGTATATCCCAACCAAATAGTAAGTGCAATATCTGGCACATTCTAACTGTGCAATAAAATGCTACTTGTTTCTATTAAGGAGCACATGAAGAATGCTTTAAAGAAATAATATTAAGGAAGATGGAAATGATATAATAGAGCTTAAGAGAAACTTCCATAGAATTGCAAACTTATCACATTATAGCACTTACCACTTAGTGCTATAACTGCTTTGTAAGTGTAATTCTTTGGATGGAGTACTTCATTAATTAGGAAATTTAAAAAGAAAAAGTAGGAAAACTGTCAGAATATTATTGCAGGAATTCCACTGTTTCTTATTTATCATGGGATTTTAATATCCTATATTGCAAGCTACCTGTGTGCTAGTCTCCTCATTATAACATTCATTCTTTGTCTTCATCTCTGGAACTTCCTAGTGCAGACACTCAAAATACCATTAGAATGAATGCATCTTGTCCCTGATCTTGCATGGGTTACCCTGAACCTAAGTATTCAATCTAGACCATCTTTAGGGAATTATAGTATGGAAGAAAAGGAGAAGTGTCATTTTTTTCCTTCAGCAGAGCTCTGTGACAGTTACAGGTTAAATAGCCTGTTCTGTGCCCAGGTATGAACTCTATAGGACTATGTACTGAAATACAAATACAACCTCACAGTATGTAGTACATGCCATTTTGAGTCCACCTACACACCAGACCTGTGAATTAACAAGGAGAATATGTGACTTTGGGAGTCTGTGAAAACATCAGAACTGAGACCTTCGCTTCTTGAAATAAACAGAGCAATATTTTGTTTCTTATTGCCCATAAGAGAAACTGATAATAGATACCAAGATCTTGGGTAAACCAACAAATCATAGTCATGTGTCTTCAGCTTCTTCCACATATTCAATAGACACACAAGCTCCCATTTCTCTGGTGCCTTGAATTGATCATAAAATGAATACCAAATCTTCAGGATTCAATATTTTTGTCCATCTCTCCAAAAAATAAGATCAGCAACCAAACTCACATTAACATCATTCACTTACAATGTTTAGTATGAATTGTCTAGTTACAGCACTCTGTACATGTTAATGACATAGAATCAGACTAATTCCTATTTAGTTATATATAAGATAAGAGACTAGAGAGACATAATATACCCAAAGACCAGGTTTTCTAATAGAAGATTTACATTTTAAAAATATCTATGTATAAGTCACACTTTTTATAATATATAATGTTTTTTTTCCTTGAAAATATTTTGCCTGAAAGATACACTCCTATTTGATAAGGAAACAGAGATTCAGAGAAGTTCTGTATACCTTGAATTCAAAATCATGTTCTGATTCCACTATACATCCTTACTTCTCCACCTTCACTGATGAACTATTTGGTGCTCCACAAATAGTTCTCTGAGTAATCTATTGCTGATACCCTAGGAGTATCAATTGTCACTAATAGTTATAACTGAATCAATCTAGTGTAATACTGGACTTTTCATAAATCTCTATAGGATTATGGATTTAAAATGTTAGCATTTAACTGACAGCAGAATACCATCATTTGCTTTTTAAAGCACTGCTGTTCCATCCTATTAACTCTCATGGGGATTATCTTTTAGTAAATAGGAGATACAATCAACATAAGTGGTTCTAAACATGCTTGCCACTAAAAATTGATATAAACACTACATGTCACTTTTGTGTACAGACAATAGCTTAGGTATATTAAGCTAAATTATTTCTGATAAGTAGTAAAAGATTATACTCAAAAAATTATCAAGGATATAGAGCATAGTGGTCTACTCCTCCATCCGTGATCTGCTCTGTGAGTCTGAACAAGTCCCTTAACATCTCTGAACCTTTGTTTAATCATCTGCTGAAGGGAAATATATCAAAATGCCTGATTGTGAGCTTCTGACAAGACAATGGTTGTGAAAGTAATTTGAAAAAACGTCAACATATTCTCCAAATATACAGTATACCCTTCATTAGTGGCCTGGAAGAGGACATGTGTCTTCCAGTGCATCAAATTTCCTACCAAAGAGGGACTTAAGCCATTCATAAAAAATGAAATCAATTTTAGGACTTGTTTATAACCTTCTACCTAGCTACCCAACCACCATCATCAGCATATCACCCTATTACCCTAAAATTATTTCAATAACTGGCAAATATATGACTACAATATGTTTTTTAAAATGCATCCATTTCAAAACACTAATAAACAGAAATAGTTAACTTAAATGCATAATAAATTCCTCCACAGTTCATAATAATGACAATTTCCACCTCCTAAAATGGCAAATGTTATTACCTGCACTATTAAGAAATGGCAAAACAGCTTGTTTAGTTGTGCGTGTGTGTGTGTGTGTGTGTGTGTGTGTGTGTGTGTGTGTTTGCTTGCTTCCTATTAACCAGCCATCTGTATTTTCAGCAAGAACAGCAGTATGAGCAAAAAAGCAAAGGGACCCTGAACCATACTTAAAGGAGGAAATTGGCACCTAACCATCATAGGGTTCCATTCATTTTCAGCACCTTTTTGGTGAATCTGAGCACTTTCATTTATATATAGTGTTACCGCTGGTAATCAAACATGCTGTACCTGAGACTGTGGAGCAATCTACTATGCTAGGATACCGTGCAAGGATTTCAAGACTCAGACCTTTTAAGTTCTCATTCCTAGCACCTACTCCCCCACAAAAAATCTATATGCTGAATTACTCTTTGCCTCGAGATGCAATGGTGGTAAACCCTAAGTATGGAAATTGGCTAAGACATGGTTCTCCCAACCCTTGCCAGGGGATGTGCCTGCAGAGTCGCCCATGGCATAGCAGACATCTCCAGATGGTGATCTAGGAAGGTCTCAGAGAACCACTTAGCTGCACTCACCTCGGGCAGAGGCACACCATTGATGATCAGGTCTGGCTGCTGGGGGCCCTGACTGTTGAAAGAATGATGGTAGATGTGGTTGGCACTGGTATTGCGGGTGTTCTGATTCTCCACATTCAGGAAAGTGCTCTCAGAGCGGCGGCAGCCCAGAGGCAGTGTCTGCTGATGGTAGTCGAAATAGTTGAGGGATGAAGTAAGGGAGGAGCAACTGACAACATTCATCTTGTCTGTCTCCTCCACATCCCGAGGTACCAGGCGGATGTCATTCTTACTAATTTTTTTCTTCTTACTTGATTTCTTTTGATGCCCATAGGAGTACTCAGCGATTCTATGTGACAGAAAAGGCAGCATGAATAGGTAACACCCTCCTGAATCATGCACTGATTAACAAACATTAAGCACCCCCAGAGGGTTGCACCCCATCTCTGCTCCAGCTCCTTATTCTGGTGCATTACATCATCGGGTTTCTCCCTGGCTTTTTACATGGGAAAAAAAGCTGAGGGCCATGAAGTTCTTACATTAAACATAATAGCCTCCCCCCAACCACTCCCAAAGAAATTTTCATAGTCTGGAATTGGAAGTATGAATTGTGAGAGGCCGTATGCAAGGATGGGGGTGGGGAAAGTTGAGCCTATGGGAGAGAGAGCAGGAAAATGCTCAAATCTGGAGCTTCCATGGAACCCAAAGGAACGATTGCAAGGGGTAAGAAGTATCAAATTAATAGAACAGGAGAACCAGGAAATCAGAAAAACTCTTGCTGCTATGTGGCAAACACAATGGAATCATTTTTCTTTGTGACTAAACTGATCACTTTTAGACTAGGGTAGAGGATCCTATCTTTTGACATGACATGTCCTACTTCCATTTATCCGCACCCTCCTCCCTGCCCTAGCCCAGCTCCCTTCTACTCTCCACCCTTCCCCCTCCTCTCCTAGAGAAATCGGATAGCCAGACACATTTGAATGAGGGGAAATGCCTTTTTACCTCTTTCCCCTTAGGCTCACTTTCTCCTCTGCCTTTTTGTCTTGCTCCTCGCTAATGGGAGAAACCGAGATGCAATGCAGACACTTGCTGTTTTGTCCTTTTATAAAACAGCCGAGGAGACAAGTGATGGTTAAACAATTACTGCAAAGGAATTTAAAGGTTAGTGCATTCAGCATCCTTCTCCATTCAGGTGTACCTACAAGCAGCTGTGCTGCAACTGGAACATAAAGAGCTCAATTTAACACTGACACAGACCCAAAAACGTGCACCAAGGACACCAAGCATTAAGAGACTTGTCAAAAGAAATACATTAAAATGTAGCCACATTCTCAATGCCATGTATTACTTTGCACATAATGATTTCAGCTTATTGTTTGGAAATTCAATTTCTGGGCTATAATCAGCAAAACAATAGGGTTAATAAATACTACAGGTTGGTCTTTACAAGGGAAGGACTGTGCCTGTATTCTCCCCTGACAAAGCTAATTGTTAGAATACAAAAAGGGAGCCCAGTTCAAGCAGCAATTGCAGATTATCTCATAAGTTTCAAAAATGAATGAATTTCAGGAACAAGCTCTGCAGAAGCAGAGTAGAAACCACTGCCTAATCACATGATGATGTGCTCCTGAACTTTAGGTCTCTAAGAACTCCGAGAAGTGGGGGTTGTTGCCTCTCTACAGAAGCAAATTATTCCTCTGTCCCTGGGATGTCGTCAGAACTAAGCAGTTGAGTTCACTTCAGCCATTTGTTCAGTGCCCAGGCCAACTGGCAAGAAAGATAAGCTGGTTCTACTGAGGCTGAGGGAAGATAAAATACATACAGCTAGGGTTGGTGTTTCTTTTTCTAACCTGTAGAGAGAATCCATGGGAAGCTCTAATCACTTTGTTTACCCAAAATTGGGGAGTTTGGCAATGTCTCCTCCAGTTATTTATCTGAGGCTTTCACTGCAAAGCCCTTTTTATATTGACCAATTATTTAATTAAACTGTACTTCATTAAAAGCAAACCATCACAGAGAAGAGTGTTTTACAAAATACACATTTGGGCGAAGATGAAAAGCACTGAGATTTGTACTTTTTCCCCAATTCAAATGCTCTTCTTTCCTGTTTAATGATCTCCCTGGCAAGCTCTCAAAAAAAGCTCTTACTTGTAGTCATATATCACCAAGAGGTGGCAAAGCCTTCAATATCTTTATTTCAAGCTGATTTCTTTTTCATCATGACAAGGGTCTTGTGCATTTACTTTCTGGTGAGAAAATGGCTCAAAAAGAGTCCCCTCTATCATTATCTCCATATAAATAAAATTTTATTGAACCTGCATTATTCTCCTATAAAAATCGCCACTGGCTGTCATAGGTTTCAAAGGTAAAAGCAATATTAATTTCCATTTCTCCCATTTGAAATGACTCGGTGCTGAAGGAAAGAAAAGTCACGGCCATTTCTCTAGTAACAGGATTAAAGCATTTATGAGGCATTGCAGCTGCTCTTTTATGGCACCTGATTGATATTCATGTGTGGTTAGCATTTGTCTACTAACTTGTGTAATGCAGAGAATAGTAAAAGGGAAACAATAATTGCATGGCTGCTACATATTCAGGGGGCTCTGATTCATAGAAGTGTGGATTTCAGATGGTGTCAGATACAAATCGGACCTACAGGAACATATTTTGACTGATTAGCATGCAAGCACAGATGACACAAAAGATACAGTGGATGTGTAGGTGTGTTGAAAGCAAACACACACCTTAACTAGAAATAGCAGCATCATTCATTTTCAGCAACATAAAAAATAACTTTTTTCAACTGTTTCGATGAGACACTGCTGGAAAAAATTATTTTCATTATCCCAAATTGGATCCTAGAAATCTTAGACTTATTTCTGCTACCAAATTTTTAAGGAAGGACTTCAGCAAGAACCTCTGGTGTACCAATCAGAACTTTTTAAAAAATTCATGCCATTCAAGTTTCCACAATCTCATCTCTCCTCTCCTCTCCTCTCCTCTCCTCTCCTCTCCTCTCCTCTCCTCTCCTCTCCTCTCCTCTCCTCTCCTCTCCTCTCCTCTCCTCTCCTCTCCTCTCCTCTCCTCTCCTCTCCTCTCCTCTCCTCTCCTCTCCTCTCCTCTCCTCTCCTCTCCTCTCCTCTCCTCTCCTCTCCTCTCCTCTCCTCTCCTCTCCTCTCCTCTCCTCTCCTCTCCTCTGTCCTCTCCTCTGTCCTCTCCTCTCCTCTGTCCTCTCCCCTCTCCTCTGGTTCCCTCACCCCCACACACATCCTACACACACTTCAAGAAAAACTGTAACACAATATAGCTCATAGTGACATCCACTGGTAGTGATCAGATTTTAATACCACACCACAGTCCCCCATTAAGACTGCTATTTTTACTAAAACATCTGGATGTAAGCTCTTGTCCCTCATTGGGATGTTTGGTCTCCACACACGAACCAACCAGATATTTGAAAACAGAATTTCACTCTATATAGCCAGATGTCTGGGGACAGGACACAAAATGAATCAATAATACACACACACACACACACACACACACACACACACACACACACATACAAAACCAGGGATCATCTGCTTTCCCCATATACTCCTGTTCCATCTTCTTTCTACTCTCAGCTTCTCATCTTAAACTCAGACTCCCAAACTTTCTCCAGAGTTCAATCCTGAAGCAGGACTAGGAAACTGTCAGTACTCTCATTTCTTTCAATGCCTGTTCTCAAAACATAGTGCTCCAGGAAATCAAGCCATCAAGTCATGATACTTGGTACCTTTTCTGAAAGCATGAAAAATTTCTCCTTCTGTCTCTCACAATTTCCTCCCTCTTCCTCCTTCTTTCACTCATTCTCCCTCCCTCTGTCACTTTCTTACTCTCCCTCCCTCCTCCTCGCTCCCTCATTTTCTATCTTTTCATTAGAGACAGCTGTGCAAATTTTAAAATGATAATTGCTTTCCTGCTCATCGTCATTATGTGACATAATCCATTCAAACAGTAAATGATTGTCTTCCAGCAAATTGTCAGATCAAAAGAATTGATCCACTTGGACTGTCACAAACTTTTCACCCTCCACAAAGAAGCACTGTGAGTACGCTGCATGCATCTAAGTAGGAAACAAAGGCACTGAGGGTTTTTACACAGACACAAGTACACACATCTTACTCATCCAAAACACACAAGGAGAGAACAAAACTTGGCTCTACCTGCAGTTGTAGGTCCGGATCTCTTTATTGTCGCGCTTGCACTTGATTGCCACGAAGATCATAGTGACAAAAAGGATGCCGGCAATGGAGCCCAGGGCAATAATGAAAATCAGGGACAGGTTCACTGAGCCCATTGACTCTTGGGCATCAAGAGCTGGGGACAGATAGATTAGGACGAGCGCAGAGGCAGAGAGAGACGTCTTGCCGTGGTCATGGGCTACCACAATCAGCTCATAGGAAGCCTTTGAGCTCTCCCCAAAGGTGCGAGTGGTTCTGACTTCTCCGTTGACCTGGTCAATTTCAAAGAAACCACGGTCGCCCTCTGTCATGTCATAAGTAACTCGGCCATTTTCACCCTCATCATAGTCATCTGCCTTAACAACAGTCACCAAATAGCCTATGCCGGAGTTTCGAGGAATGTAGACCTCGGCAGTGCCATTGATCAGAGGAGGGGCGGTGATTACCGGGGTATTGTCATTGACGTCGAGGATGATGACCCGCACCGTGGCATTACTTTGCAGGGATGGCAGGCCTCCATCCTTGGCCAGCACTTTAAATTCAAATGCCTTGGTCTGCTCATGGTTGAAGGACCGCAAAGCGTAGATATCACCAGAATTAGGATTGATAGAGACATAGGTAAAGACAGGCATGTCCCGAACCTGGGAGGGCACAATCTGATAGGAGACACTGCCATTGAGACCCAAGTCAGGGTCGCGGGCAGACACGGAGAGCAGATAGGCTCCAGGAGTGTTGTTCTCCTGCACAATGACTTGATAGTAGGGCTTAGAGAAGTGCGGGTGGTTGTCATTCTCATCAGTGATACGCACAGTGAAGGACTTGGCACTCTGCAGCATGGGCACACCACCGTCTCTGGCCTGGATCGTGAGATTGTACTGGTCGTGTTGTTCACGATCCAGCCGTCCATCTACCAAGATAGTGGAGAAGCTCTCATACTCCTGAAGGCGAAAGGGCACGCTGCCCAGCAAGCGGCACTGCACGCGCCCATTGAGACCCGAGTCCCGATCAGACACCCGAACCAGGGCAATCACGTAACCTGGGGGGGCGCTCTCGCTTACCTCCACAAGCTCACTGTTGACGGACAGCAAATTGATGATGGGTGGGTTGTCGTTAGTGTCCAGCACGCTGACGGTGACTTTGCAGTGGGCTGGGATGGAATTGGGCCCCAGGTCTTTGGCCTGTACGTCCAGTTCATACACATGCCCCTCTTCATAGTCTAGGGCTCCGGTGACAGTAACCAGGCCGCTATGTGGGTCAATTTGGAAGAGCTCGCGAGTGCGGTCATTGACATAGCCATAGAAGGAGTAGACCACCTGGCCGTTGGTGCCCTCGTCTGGGTCGCTGGCGTTGAGACGGATGACGGGCGTGTTGGGGGGCGAGTTCTCAGGCACGCTGACAGAGTAGGTGGACTCACCAAACACGGGGTTGTTGTCATTGGAATCGGTCACCTTGATGCTGAGGCCGACGGTGCCTAAGTGTGGAGGATCACCGCCGTCGAGTGCCGTGATACGAAAGCTGTAGTGTGACTGGGTTTCGCGGTCCAGGCTCTTCTCCACCACGAGTTCAGCAAAGCGTGAACCGTCGCCCCGCGTCTTGATTTCCAGGCCAAACAGCTCATTGGGCGTGAGCTCGTAAGTCTGCACGCCGAAGCTGCCCGAGTCCGGATCATAGGCGCTGTCCAGCGGGATGCGAGTGCCGGGGCTAGCCGCTTCCGAGATCTCCAGCTCAATCTGTGCCGCTGGGAAACTGGGCGCATTGTCGTTCAAGTCCTTGATCTCCACCTTAATCACACAGATCTCCATCGAGCTGGACATGACCTCCAGTGAGATGATACACTTTGGGCTCTGGCGACATAGCAAGTCACGGTCGATCTTCTGCTTGGTGACCAGCAGACCGGAGCTGGGGTTGATGTCCACCAGGTGCGGCGCTGAATTGGACACCACGCGGAACGCAGAAGCCTGACGGGGATCCAGCGCGAAGCCTGCCTCCCTTGCGTCTTTGGCCACATTCGCGATCACTGTCCCGGCACGCTGCTCCTCTTCGACCGAGTACTTAAGGTTAATTAGGGCGGCCGCCTGTGTCCACAGTACGGCGAGCAGCAGCAGCACCGGCAGCAGGAGAGACTCCATGGCTGCGCGGGGCTCTGCCTGGCCGCGCCTCTCCACACCCCTCCGAGGCCGACGCCGCCGGCGCTCCAGCTTCCCGCCGGCCCGGGCCGCCTGTTGCGCGCGCCCCGTGGCCCCGGAGGCCGCGGGAGGAGTCCCGCCCAGGGCGGCCCGGCGGCGCGGGGCCCGCGCCGGATCCAATGCTGAGGTTGTAGTGGACTGGGAGGGGGCTCGCTTGGCGCCCGGGGGCTCCGAGGGGCCGAGGGAGCGCCGCGCGGCCCCGAGCCCCCTCCCTCCAGCCCGGCTACTCAGTTTTCCCCTTTCAAAGTTAACTGGGCGCGACTGGCCGCAGCGGCGCAGGGCTGCGGATGGCCTGGTGTTAGCACCGCCTGGACCGCGCGCGACGGAGTCCCGACCGCACTTGGGGTGCCGCCGCGAAAGGCGGTGGGGGGGCAGCCTCTCAGTCACCGCCCGGCCCGCTGCAGCGCACTGGCACTGGGGCAGGCGAGCGCGCAGTCTGTGCACCTGGCATGCGCAAGGACCTCCCCCCAGCGCGCCCGGCTCACTGCGGAGAGAGCACCCGCCTGGTACGCGCCCTCCGGGGTCCGGGGGTGCCACGCTGGCCTCTGGGACGCCCGACGAGGGAGAAAGGGGGTTGGCGGACCGAAGTCTGAGTTGCCGGCACCAGCCGTGGGAGCACGGAGATCTGGCCGAGCTGGAAGAGGGTCCCGGGGCCAGCAGCGGAAGGGGGAGGGGAGAAATGCGAGCGCGCCCTCCCTCGCACAGAGGTTGGAGTCGGAGCGCTGGAGAGGGGCGTCTGTCCAGGATCCCAGGTGGGCGCAGAGCCCCTCCCAACTGAGCTGTTGAAGGGCTGCGGGCGTTTGCGTCTCAGAAATCAAAGTTACCGACGCAACCCCGGCCTCCACGTCAAGTTTTTGAAAACGGGGAGATGGCAATTTGTCCAACACAATCAAAAGTCCTTGTCTTTCCAGTCGCCCGGGGGAAGGGACGGGGAGTGGGAAGGAGAGGAGGGGAAGCGACTACAGTACAGACCCAGAGAGGTGGGGCTGCCGCCGCGGGTACCAGGGCTTCTGATCCTTCTTGGGTTTGAGCAGGGGTGTCGCTCCAAAGTCCGCCGCCGCCGCCGCCGCCGCCGCCGCCGCCGCCACAGGGGAAAAAAGCCCTTCTAGCTCAGTCGCATGTCGCTGGGGTCCGCCTTGGCAGCTGCCAGGATCTATGGATTTGTCGCGGACAAAGTTTACTTGCCGGAGAGTCTGGATTCCATCCTCCTGGAGAAGCGCTGGCTGCCCAGCCTCGGGCTTCCTCCCTCCCGGGCGCTCGCGCGCCCTGAAGATCTGTTCCCTGTGTGGGTCTGTGTGACTGTGTGAAAGAGAAGAGTGTGCGGATGAGAAGTGCGAGTGTGGAATGTGAGCGTACGGGAAGAGATGGGTTTGGGGCGGGAGCTTTCGGATCTCGGATGAATCCCCTCAGCTGGAATGCCGCGGAGAAAAACGCACCGCGGGCCCGCGCCAGGCTAGGGGCGTGGATGCTGGTGCTCCCAAGGCAAACCTGGCGTGGTGCGCGGGAGACCTGCCGCCGTCTGCGCCGGCTCGTCGGTCTGCACCCTGCACCGGCCGCCGCCGCTACTGCTGCTGCTGCTCCTCCCGATGCCGCAAACTACTGGCCGCGGAGTCCGAGAGAGCCGGAGAGAGCCCGAGCTGCCGAGCTCGGCTACGCCAGGCGCTAGCCAATCAGCGCGCCGCCCAGAGAGCTCCGGTCTTGGGGCGGGCCCAAGGCGGAGTGGTTGGGGGGAGGGCGTGGGGAGAGGCGGGGCCAGGCGGAAACTTACACACCGGCCGGAGCGAGTAGTCTCTTGGCCTGCAGAGCCCTTGCGGGACTGGGGAAGGCCCAGTCGGCGGGACAGGGGGACGAAAAAGGGCAGGGCTGAGTGAGGATGAGATATGCTAGCGCTGTGAATGAGTGTCCCCGAGAACTGAACGATCCTCGGCTCTCTTGTTTGCAGAGATAGCAGAAAAGGATGAGGATTTCACTCCCTTGTGTTTATCTTCCCCATATATCTTCATATCTTGAATGTTAATCTCTCTCGCTCGCTCTTCCTTCTCTTCCCCCCCCCCCGCCTTCTCTTTGTCTCAATGCCTTGCGCTTCTGTTTCTGTTTTCTCTTATTCCCTGATAGTGAAAGGAAAGAGAAAAGAGCTCTGGGAATGGTCATCCTACGGACTATTGGCTGGTGCGTCTTCACTTTTGCCAAGAGACCAGACCGCCATCCACCCAACCCAACAACCCTATCCGTCCTTTCAGAGAAGATTCAGCACTCCCCTTACCTTCCCCCGCCTCCAACCACGCCGGCAAGGTCTGGGTCTGGTTCAGTGGGCTCCCTTCGGTCGCTAGATAATCAAATAGGATCTGCTGTGCAAGAACTGAAACCTCGGGGACAAGGTGGGGGGCATCTAGGTATGTTTCGTGCACCTCACCCAACCCTGTTCGAGCATGTAACCCCTTATAAATAAACTATGTTTGAGAAAAGCCAGCGAAGTGTATGCCGCCACGCCGGGCTGCACAGCGCCTGGACTTTCTGAATCCGGACAGAAGCTGTGGGGTGGGCACGCGGTCCCAGTAGATCCCCAGAAGCCTGGAACAAGAGCCGGTGTGCTGGGCGCCCACGTTTCCCGCCCGGGGGCTTGGATTCTCAGAGGGGTTGCCAGATTCGCTTGGGTGACAGTGGCGGCTGCGGTGTGTGCGGATGCCAGGAAACTAGAGGCCAGCGTGGCCCAGGGCTGACATCGTCGCCAGCCGTTTGCACCTATGACACCCTAGAGAAAGGAGGACTCCTCCCCACCCAGATCTAAGGCTCTTTGAAGACTGCGGGTGCAGAAAGAATCAAAAGCACACCCTGACGAACAAGTGTGTTTCTCTTCATTTTAGAAACACAGACTGAGGTTAAGGAGAATGGCTTCTGAATTCACAATTCTTGAAAGAGTAGACCTCCCTTTTGAATGAGTCCTATCCGTTATTTGGGAGTCTTGAGTAAGCAAACTCATAATTAGCCCTGCGACATTGACTCGAGCCTTCGGGCTTGAAATGAAGCTCGTTTTCGTTCTTTAAAAACATTAAACAAGAGAAAGGAAAAGGCATTTGGACACATAATGGATTTCCTCAAAACTGCCATCTTCGTACAGAGAGCAACCAGCTGCTTAAAAAAAAAATCTCCTTACAAAAGAAGCTAGTTTAGCAGCTTTTACCTCGGCAGTGGTAAGAAAGACCGCTTCCACTTACATAAAGGAATTGTTTCGCCAGTGAGGTTGAGGCCAGGACCTTCTGAACGTGTAGCCAAGGCCAAGAGAAACGCGCACGCCAACCTGATCCACTTTGCTCGTAGGGGTCGTTTCACATTAGAATGTAATTCAGCCCCCAGAACACCAGGGAGAAAATCGGGGAGTCTGAGACACTTCATTTTGATCACTTAAAGCTGCAAGTAGAAGGCAGAGAGGGTGGCTCTAAGGAATCCAGTGACCCGCCCGATTTTTTGCAGACTGCGTGAGAGAAATGGGCAAGTAGTAGAGGAGAATGACAACATGGCAGGCTGCTCGGGCACACCTCGCGAGCTGCTAAAGGAAGGCTTCCATTTGATTTACCATAGTTATTTACCTTTGATGTCAGCGAGTAGGAATGAAGGGCATCTTGGTCTAATTAAAAAGGCCTAAAAAGGCATCTGAAATGGATTTATTATCTGATCACGGGATGTTGAGTCCCGCGTTTGGCAGCTTTCTAAAATGTTGCTGGGACTATTTAAACACAACAATTAGCAGCATGCTAAAATGTTTGCATGCTATGCTTAGAAGCTTTTAGCTGTAAACTTTAAGGGGATCTGTTCCCCTTTAAGTTAAAAAGGGATGATGCTGCTTCCTTGTGGCGAAGGCTGTCAGGAACCCGCTGATCAATAAAAGTAAACTGGCGCCTCCACGGCTTGATTGAGCGGGAGCAAAGAGTCTGCGAAGTAGTCTCGGCCATTAACAATCCCCCAGGTAATGAGAAATGGAAGAATTACTCAGGTAAAATGATTAACATTGCCGTGGCATCTGAAATGATGCACGCATCAAGATAAGAAGACTGCGGACCGCTTACCTTAAGGAGTGCTAATAGAATGTCTGTATTTCGCTGTCTTTTAAAGATAAAAAGGAGAATTCTAGTCATGTAGAATGTCATTACCTTTGTAATTGCAATCACATACATTGTAAAGACATGCTTTGCGTTTGCAAAGACAGACGTTTCTCACTAAGGTGAAGGCAACGTTTTTTTCCTGCTCAATGCTCACAGTCCAAGTACCCCTCTTTCCTCTCAGAGCACCAACGTACTTTCAGCTACCAAACCGCTTTCACAGAAACCCAAATGCTGGGGGAGGCAGGAGGTGGTATGTATCTGCTTTCCTTCTTTCCCATTACCTCCCCGCCCTCCAGCTCAAAGTGACAGTTACAACCCCTCTGTGCACGATGTTTTTTCCATCCCCCATTCTATCTCTATAGATAATCCTAGCATCCTTTGCTCTCAGAATCTTTTTTCCCTAATAGACGTAAGTGATTAGACCCAAGCAAAACTATTAGCTAAATGAGTGGTCAAACCCATCTTCACAATCAGGAATTTGTTAGCTAGCTGAATAAAAGCATCTCCATATAGATAATAAAAACAAAAAAAAAAGTTCTCTTTATTTTAGTTTCCGTTTACTTCAGTCCTGAAAGGAGCCCCACCTCCTCAGTCTTTTTAGAGACACAAGAGGGACATCTAGTGACCATGCTTAGTAATTTTTTCGTCTAACTGCTGTAGAGACACAGGAAGCCCTTAGTACTAACTTTGGTGCTGTGCATCTGGAAGTAGCTCTCTACCTTAAGACTACTGAGGGGGGAATTAAATTTGGTACAGGGAGTTTTTTTGTCTCTTGAATTTCACTCAGTCCCTTGAAATAGTTCCGAATGGCAATAGAAGAAACCAAAATGGGGAAATCTTTACCCTGAAATCAAGTCAGTGTGTGATTCTTACAGCACCAAAACTGAGGAGTAACTTTTGTTCTGAAAGTTTGACATTGATGGTATGAACTGTATCCCAGGCAACCTAAGGGATATACCCCAGACATTTGTTTTCTGAAGTGTTTGTTTCAATTCTCCCAGAAGAATAGCCTTCACACAATTTTAGTCTCCCTTGTTCTTTCCCACTGTTCCTCCACATCCTCCTCTTCTCTCTGCCCTTGTTTGAGAAGACTAGATGTCCTTTAACTAGTCTTACATTACATCTCATAAACATCCCATTTACTTGATTTAAAGTTAGGCAAAGCCAATCTCATTTTCCTTTCCTCCTTATCTGTTTCTCCCTGCTTGGGTTACAAGGTTTAGAGTTCAAAGAATCAAAAAAAGGAAAAGGAAAGAAGCACAACAAAGCTGGAAAGGATCATTACTGAAGTCATCATCTCACTTAAGCTTTACAATATCCCAGGAAGGTGAGCTGGAGAGGTGGCTCAGGGGTTAAGCCTCCGCCTTACAGGCGGAAAGTCCTGAGTTCGGATCCCAGATCCCACGTATAGACCCCAGGTGGAAGCGGGGGCGGCCTGCGCTTCTGGTCCTGGTAGGGCGGAGCCTGTGAATCCCAGGGCAGAAGGAGGTGGAGGCGTCCATGGTGGTTCGCGAATTCGTCCGTGGTTCTACACATACACAGACACACACACACACACACATACACACACGCACATGCACACAGTTGAATAAATAATAATAATAATAATAATAATTTAAGAAAACAATATCCCTGGAAGGTAAAGATGCTTTGCAGATGTGGAAGCATCTCAATGATTTGCCAAGATGACCTCATTACACAAAACTTTGCTACTTTCCTGGTGAAATCAACAACTGCTGGCTGTGTGCCCAGCATTGTGTTAGGGATGAAGAAGTGTTTCTAAAGATGGCCCTTGCCCCTGTGAAGATGAAAATTTGGTTCATTAGTTGAATAACGATATAATTCCATATATTATAAATATTCTTTGAAAAGGAACTAAAATAAGGTATATCATGTTCACAGCTTCTTGAAAAAAATGATTACCCTGTTTCTAGTTAATTTTCTACCCGCCCTGCCCCATCTCACAAGGAAAGGCAACAAGAACAGCAGTCTGAGGTGGACCTGCTGGGTAAGGACTGGGTGTGGTTTCCACCATGTTGGATGTGGTTTCTGATCCTTCTGGAACACTGGAAACACTAGAGCCAAAAAAGAAAAAAGGCTTTGAGGGCTTTTGCGCTTTTTCCTCCCTTTTCCTTCCCATTCAATAACTGAGGAGAATAGGGATTGCAGAGTTCTCAGCAGATAAACAAAACAGATAAAATGTTCTCTGTGACCCTGATGCTTGCCTTTTCCAAGAAATATTATTTTTAAAAGGTCAGAAACAGTGGGGGGAAAGAAACTAAAACAGCTATTAATCACTCTAAGAAAGACTTCCCTTTTCGACAAGGCCAGCACCCCTGAACAAGTTATGTCCAAACTCCTTCTGTGCCTTATGCCCTCTCCCTTTTGGAAAGTTGTTTCCCATAGGACCAAACTCCTACTGCTGCCAGACTCATAATCATCCTTAAATAAACACACATCATGGCTACCATTTAATTAGCAAAGGCTAAATCAGCAGATACATTTCAATAAATGACACTGCTTTCTAACACTTTCTGCACTACCCTGCAGTGATCACCTGTGATGTTCTGACAGCACCATTTGGGCTCTCAGCATTATTGCCTCTGTCTTTTCATGTGAATCCTCTCCAAGTGGATCCCAAATGCCAGTTTCCTAGGCGCAACCTCACGCCAACTGTTGTTGTTCCCACTAGCACCACTTTTGAAAACAGACAGCTTTCCCTTCAAAGGCACTCTGATCAGATCCTTCCCAGCCTTCTCACTGCTGTTTCTCTCACCCCAAAGAGAAGGGAGGGTAGGAGTGACATTCCACAGTCTTCCAGAGGAAATGGCTTTTGGTGACTTGAAAAATAAAAGATAAAAATAATCCTCAAATTGGAGTCCTCAAAAGCCAATTGATAAAGGAACCACACAATTCAAAGAGAAGGCAATGCAAAGAAGCAGACTACAGATAACCCCTCTCGAGATAAGCCATTTTATTTATTTATTAGAACTTTACTTTTTGCGTTGCTGATGTTAACCCATAATGCCACAACCTAGTCAGTGGATCATGCTCCTGTGCAACTCCCTTAGATCAGAGCTCTTGATGGGAGATGGGGCTTTAATTCTCAGTCTATCTAGATTTCTCTTCTGCTTCTTCTAGAGTAGTTCTAGTAACTTAGTAAAAGACACCAAACATATTTGAAGGAATGGTCTAAGGTGCTGAAGAACCTCTGATCAAATATCAGCTCTATATGCTAGGTCCTGAAGATCAGTTTTTCACATTCAAAAGCAAAGGGATCGAAAGTCTATCTGGTTGTACAGCTTGTAGTTATTTCTGTGGATGTTTTATGGCTGGAGAAAACAAATAAGATAGTTTAAAACCTTGAGTTATGTGGCTCAGGAACTGAATATGTGAGTTCCATGGTATAATGCCTTGACATATTAAGTTGGAATGAATGATAATAGGCAACAAATCAGGGAAGGGAATAGACAAAGTCAAACTGAGAGGCCAACATCCAGGTTTTCTCTAGATAAATTGGTCAAATATGATCTCCGTTTTTACCAAGCCTATTATGTGCCTTTTCATTCTAAGTGGCCAGGATGCTAGGTAGCTGTGCCTAAATCTTCTCTCTGAGCACTACTCAGTAATGACCTTGTGCAGACCCCAGGAGTTCCGGCAGCTCCACCAACTGATTTTTGCATTGAAGTAGGAAGTTTAGTATTTGGCTAATATCAACTAAAGAAAGAAGGGGAAAAAACTAATAAACATGAAGAATTGCCAGTTTGACAGCTGCAGTTACATTACCTGGGCTAGCAACGTAAGTACCAAAGGCATGTCACGTATGCCACTAACAGCACAATGCACAGTATCTGTTCAGGTTGACAAGCCCTGGGGCAGTGGTGAGTAAACTGAAAGAGGGAGATCCCAGAAGGAAGCAGAGAGAGAGCACCACGAAGGGGACAGATAGAGCAGAAATGACACCAAAAAAAAATCATTTCAGCAGCAAGGAAATTATGCACCTTTTTGAATGGGAAGAAAACAATGCCTTGCTAGCTGGGAAAGCATTCCAATTTGGGGTCCAAGAGTTTGCATACTAGTACATCGGGCTTTGGAGAAAAACATATTAATCTGTGTATGTTGAGAGCAACTAGAGCCAGAATGGCCATAGAGGGCCAATGACCTTTCTTCCAAAAGCTGGGAGTTGGGAGGGGTTGGGACAAAATGTCCTGTATTACACCAGCTGGGCTAAGCCTTGTCTAGTGTCTTTCAGGAAAGATCACAAAATGCAGCAACATTAGTACCAGAAAATATCTGCTCAGACATAGCAGCCTAAGCGGCAGTGATCAAATTAAGTTTTGTGCCTAATGATAGGTTGGTAAGAAAACTAACAATCTTTCAGGGAGTGGTCCCAGCTTGAGGCCTGTGTAGCTCTGCTGTGTTCTCTGCCCTAGGAAACTGTGGAACAGAACATCAGAAAGCCTTGCTGTTTGGCTGCACAGTTTCATTTGAGGGAACAGGCAATCAGTTCTGGAAGGCTGACCGAAAAGAGTGGACAGGATGATAGCTCAAAATGAGATCCATCAATGACTTTGTTGCAGCTCCAGCCAAACAATCAAAAGCAAATAGTCAGCTTCTAAAATCAATGTTTCGTGAGATGATGAGCCAACCAGTGGCATTCACGTGGGGGTAGGGGATGAGAAGGAGAAGGAGGGAGGATAGAAAAATTCTCTCTTGTGAGCTACCCACTAAAGCAAGCAGCAGCTGCGTTTCCTTGAAACAGCAGATTTGGTTCCTAGCAAAATCAGAACTGCAGTCTCCTAGCAGAACAAAACAAAGGATCAGGGGGCGAGACATTTTTGAAAACAGGAAGGCGTTTTGGCAACAATCACAGGAGGGCTTATAAGCTATTGTGCTCTTGGGATCCATCTGCTGAGCTCCAGAACATCCTCCTCACACTCCACCCCCACCCAGCTCTCAGATTGCAAGCCCAGGGTCAAGAGCTGGGTCATTCAGGAAGAAGCAGTAAAGTAGAAAAGACAGACTCAGGCTGAAGTTAAGAAGAGAGAAAACCAGGATCTGATTTGTTCCACCCAAGGAGTATGTGGTAGGAGATGTAGGCAAGACTTTCTTATTCGGATGCCACTGCAGGGGAGCAAGAGAGGATTTAATTAAATTAATGGAAAATACGTTCAAAAATTTAAACTGGTGTGCAACTTCTAATCAGCTTTGAATCTGCTATTATGCAGAACTCAAGATAGGAAGACAGTGAATGCATCTTTAAGGACTTGAACACTTTTATAGCTATTAATAATTTTGTTAGTCATGCAATATGTGAACACTAGCAAGATAATCAAATTGCATGCTCCAAAGCAAGGATCAAGGCAATCTGGAAAAAGAATCAGAGTTTTTCCTGCTTTGTAGTGTATATGAAGACATCTTCCCTACACCTCAATTCCTAATGTAGAGAGAATAAAACTTATTTTATATATGCATACATAATATAGATATGTACCTTTAATTTAATAGACAATCAATTAATTAATTAATGTTTGATCTCATAGTCTGAACCCATTAAGACCCTAGCAAAAATAGTCGCCATTAACTCTCAAAAGTTCACAACACTGAACTTTATAACTTCTTATATTTATTTGTTTGTTTGTTTGTTTTTGATACAGGGTCATTCTGTGTAATCCAGGCTGGCTTCAAATTCACCATTTTCCGACACCAGAGTCCTGAGTGCTGGGATTACAAACATGTATCATTGTGCGTGGCTTTCACATTTTTCCTTGTTTATTCCAGGAGAAACATGCACAAGTCCTTTTTCCTTTATGACTCAAGGTTTTGAATATTACTGAGTGGACCATTTACCTGTTCCAATATAGCATTAGATTTTCCTAGCGAAGGAGAAATAATATTCCTAGCCAAGGAGAAATAATATTTCCCTGAGAAATAAATAGCTGTCACACATCCAGAACAGCAGGGTTCATGAACAGCTTAGGAACTTGGAGATCAATGAAATCCGATCCTCTCATGAGAAAAAGAGCTCTAAGTAGAGTTTAACTAAAAATTTCCTACCAGAGGCAGTCCCTAGTTGTTAGGAAACCTTTGAAGACCCTCCCAGGTTTCCTGTTCAGTATTGTTTGATCTGCAGCAGACATCACAATTATTATAAAGTTGTTTCATGAATGTAAATGTGCTCTATAAATGAAAAATAATTATGCTCAGTCTAGGCAACTAATTCCTGATTTCTGCAAGTTTCTATAGATTGGTCTAAAGTACTTGGTAGACACAAAAAGACAATTCAAGTTCAGAAGTGGGTTTATTTGTAAGAATGAGGGATATGATCATAACTACCCACTTCTCTGTTCCCTTGATTACTCCTTCCACTAAATAATATTTGCACATAAAAAGACTCATGTTTTGATACATCTTTATGTAACATGGATTCTTATCATTTGCAAATTCATGAGCATACATTCAACCATCAGTCTTGGTTAGAGGCCAATTTCATCAAGTAGTATCAATTGATTGCCTAGTACTGAAAAAACATATTAGTGGGAGACAAATACTCTACTTTTCACGTATGTAAAGCTTACATATGGAGATAAAGATCAGTTTCTCTATGTCCTGCTTCCAAAATGTGTGGTGTCTTCTGCAATGGAGTCTTACCATGTAGTTATGGTAAGCAACCATAAGCAATGGCAGTAACTCTGTTGTTCAAGGAAATTCTGAGGGAATTCTTTTTTTTTAATTTTTAAACATTTTTTATTATTATTTCCGCTCATACAAACTTAATAGGTAGACCAGTTCCCTCCCCCCTCCTCCTCCCCCTGAACCCCGTGCTTCCCCTCCCTCCCTCCCCATGTCCCAGTGCCTCCCCCCCAATTCCCAGAGAATCCTTTATTGTGTATGCCTAACTCTCCTCTTGGTCCTCCTCTCCGATGATGAACAAGGACCCAGTGGCATTTCCCTGAACCCTTTCTCGTGTTCCCCTTAAGCATAGGAACACTACTGTGGCTGTCGATTCCTTGCCTCCAAGGATCTTGGTGCCTTTAGCCGATGTTAGAATTTATGAGGTCAATAGTGTGTTGGACATTGCGCAGGGCATGCAAAGTCCAATTATGATTGCTTCAGCCCTAACTAGTGTGGAGAATCTTCAAATCATTGCTCCTCCCATCCTTTTGCTCTTACAATCTTACCGCCCCCTCTTCCGCAAATGTCCCTGAGCTTCAGGATGGGGAGAGATTAGGCTGGCTTAGTTCTATGTGGTCGATATAGAGTCTCTGAAGTTCTGGATTGTGGTTTGTTGATTTTCTTTTGCAGTTTTGTTGCTCCTGCAATGCCCTTCACTCCATCCTGATGGGCACTGTATGTCACCCCCTGGTCAGAGACAAAAAAACTGTTAAACTGGAGTCTTGTTATAATAGCACATTCAAGGGTAGATGTAATAAAAGCAGGAAACCTCGGTGAGGGAGGGGTCAGTCACCCATTTGCAAAATGATCACCTTTCATCTGCCAGACTATATGCCCTCCCCTTCTGGTGAGATCATACCCCCTCAGTTGTACATGATCAGGAACGAACGTCTGTGAACTTAACCAGGTGTCACATTACTTACTTGCATTCCTTGGAGGCCGATTTTCTCTGCTGTAACATGGTCCCCTCTCTCCTTGTGTCTGGTGTGGCCCTCCAACCCCATCCCTCCTGTTCACAATCCTTGCAATTACTGTATTACATAGCTTTACCCTTGAGTGTTTCAATGTGGGCTGGGTGAGTTTGGTACTAGGAGCCACCTATTAGGGAGTACATACGGCACTTAACTTTCTGGATTTGGGATACTTCACTTAATATAATTGTTTCTAATGACATCCATTTCCCAACAAATTCCAGTAATTCATCATTTTTGATGGCTGAGTAGTACTCCATTGTATAGATGTACCACAGTTTCCTTATCCACTCGTCAACTGTTGGACATTTAGGTTGATTCCATGTCTTTGCTATTGCAAACAGTGCTGCTATGAACATGGTCGTGCTTGTGCTATAGAGGCGAACCTCTGCTGCATGGGGGGTTATTCCCAAAAGTGGAATAGCAGGGTCATATGGCATTTCAATCTTTAATTTCTTTAAGAATCCCTGAGGGAATTCTTGACCAATAAATTGTAAGGAAGTATTTCATTCCTGGTACTGAGATTTTCCCTTAATAGCTTATGTCATCTAGAAGTAGTATTGTTCATCCATGGGGTATACCTCTATTGAACCTTTTTTTAAAAAAAAAATTGTATATATATTTTTAAATTTAGTGTACAAACTAGTAGATTTCTATAACAATTCATGTATCTGTAGTTTTCACTGATTATCCTCTACTTCTTCCATACCTCATCCTCTGGCTCTCAAAGCCCAATCCTTTTGAATTTATTTTCCTATTATTCAAAATAGTAATCATTTTTATCAACTTATACGAATATTAGGATTATAGTTTTTAATTTTTTTTAAAAAACATTTCTTTTTAATTATTATTATTATTATTATTTATTCAACTGTGCACATGTGCATGTGTATGTGCGTGCGTGTGTGATGTCTGTGTGTGTGTGTATGTGTATGTGTAGAAGCACGGACGAATTCGCGAACCACCATGGACGCCTCCACCTCCTTCTGCCCCAGGATTCACAGGCTCCGCCCTACCAGGACCAGAAGCGCAGGCCGCCCCCGCTTCCACCTGGCGTCTATACGTGGGATCTGGGATCCGAACTCAGGACCTTCCGCCGGCAAGGCGGAGGCTTAACCCCTGAGCCACCTCTCCATCCCAGGATTATAGTTTTTAAATTAATTTCTTCTTTGATTGAGAACTACAAATATATGGATGCATTTATTCAGCATTGGTGCAGAGGAGTAATTAGTGACATAGAAGTTGTGAAATTCCTTTCCAATGAATTAAAGAGTGCTTTTGGAGACATGTAGGCTACAGAAAGTTGTGTGTTGAGGAAATAGTGAAGAATATGATTTGACTCAACTTATTCTACAGTTATTATTGATGTTTTACAGCCTAGTCCTTAAGGGTCCATGCTCTGTGGCTAAGCAGATCAGGATTCATGTCCTGGTTCTTTTTCTTGCTTGAGTGTCATCAGACAAATTAATGTGCCTATTTGACAGACTTATGGCATTCCTTGAGATGATGCCTGTTAAGTAGAATTATGCGTATAAAGTACTTCATGCTGTACATATTTAGCTCAGAGGAAATAACTCAATGCTTGTTGGCTGTTATTATTTTTGCAGCATGGTGACACAGTATACCAGAAGCAAATTCAAGGTGCCAGATTACTTCTAAAGAATAGAAAGCCTCTAACCTCAGAGATCTTCCAGAAGTTTTAAATACCAGAATAATGAAAACTGAAGTTGCAGCAGCAAGTTGAGTGTATTGTACAGGTTTGATTGCTATGATAATTAGAACTTCATCATCAAATGAATTTGTACTGTAGAATAGCCAAATATCATTTTTCTGGTTTGTGGTTTATTAAAAAATATTGAAGTTATCCTATTTGATCTTTATCTAGTCTACCTACACTTTAGGTTAACTCACTGACTTTTTCACAAGTTAAATTCCAGCACGACATGCACCACCACAACATAACTTGAGTGAGCTTAGGAGCAAGACCTGTAGAAATTGGTTGGCAACACCAAGAGTCTCGTATTGTCAGGCCCACTTCTAAAACTGTAGAGGCAACTTCATATAAGAGCATATATAGTGAATGTCTTTTGGACAAGCAACAACCAAAAGGCAATAGGTAGGTCATATCAGTAGATCTAACTGGAAATATCTGGAAAATGAAAGCATAATAGTATAAAGGAAGGGCTAATTCAGAAGACTAAAGAAAGTTGCCTGGGTATTTTGTTCATAGCAAATCTTTCATTTAAAAAATATGCTCCATTTTTTGAGATCCAGGAGCGTTCTTGTTCTGAAGAAATTTTATGGTAATGGGAATTTGGAGTAGTGAAATTTATGATATAGAAGCTGTTTAGGAAATTTTTTAAAAATTATTACCCATTCATTTTACAACTGTTTTTTTGAGTTTTTACTGTATGCTAAGTACTACGTTAGTTACTATAGAGAGAAGAATAAAGATGAGAAACATCGTTTCTATCCAAATGCAAGTCTTATAGCACTGAAGAAAAGATCCAAACAAGAAACAGAACTCAATTTCAAGTCCTGCCAAGTGACACAAAAGCCACAGCCTAGGCACATATAATGATGGTATTATTCAGATACTGTGTCTGAGCACTTTATACACTGTAAACCTCAGGGTGACATTCAAAAGTACATGCTGACTTGTCTATTTGCCAAGTAAGGAAGTTTTGATATATAGAGGAATGAACTTAATGAATAACATAGGAAGTGTTTTACAAAGACAGAGAATGGTATGTGACTAGGTGTCTTTCCTTATCTATTATGCAAAAAATTGAAGTTTTGGAGAAGCAAATTTTAGAATGAATATCAGGAAAGGCCCTTCTCAAGAAGTACCTTTTAACATGAGATATACATACAGTCTCATTATATAAAAGCAGCTTATATTGACAAGGATTCATAAATGCCAAGAGATGACCCATCAAACAAACCTTATTTTCTTCACAGTATTTGCTGAAGATTAGATTAGGGAGATTACAGGAAAAATAATGAGAGCTTTGCAAAAAGGTTACACAGAAATATGAAAAAGACTAAAATACAGAAATTAGTAAAAGACATAATTTTAACAAAAAATGATTCATTCTGGGAACTCCAGCAGTATATCTATAAAATGATTCATTGCAATGACTTACCATTCTTGGGAACTTCAAGTGCTGGAACAAAACTCTCTTGTGTGCTCTCACAACTTTTACTTCTGTCAGACCTTGTAGCTGCACCAGAGGTGTGCTATATTACAAGCCTGACTTATCACACATTAGGTCTTACCTTGGCATAATGAAAATTAAATATATGTTTAGGAGCAACCAAATGACCAGTACTGACAAGCAACCTTTTCCATGTAAGTACAAAGAAAGCTTGACTTGAAGAATGGATCAATAAAATAATATCTTGATGCTATCCACATACTTGTTTTAGGGCTGACATGTGGAACAACTCTAAATTTCGGAGGATCATCCCTCTCTACAATATTTTTTGGTTTAAATGTGTATGAATCTCAAAAATGGCCTATGCGAGAACTTCAATGATGCTCACAAAAGCTAAGTTCTCATGAATGAGATTAGTAGATTTATAGAAGATATAGAGGAAATGAGTTAGGCCTTTTTTTAAGTTTTATTTTGCTTTTACATCCTTCTACCACATGAGAAATAAATTTTATCCCCACTGAAGGACAAGGCTATGTAGCATTCTCTAGGAAGCAGAGAATAGCCTTCAACAAATAACTAATCTGTAGCATCTTGAACCAATACATATTTCTTAAATAAATTTTATTATACTTGTGTGGAATTTAATACATGTATATAATATATTCTAATTAATCTCAAACACATTCTCTCCTATCTCCCTCCCCTCCAGTGCCAATCTCTGTTCCTTCCTAACAATCTCTGTTCCTTCCTACAAGTCTATTTCTCATGCACATTCGTGTCTTTATTTTGTTCTATAACCAATTAAGTTTATTGATGGCATATTGTGTAACTATGGGTTTGGAAATAAACATTGAAGCTTTCTTTGTGTGTCACTAGTCAGAACTCACTGAAGACAATGACTGTCTACCTCCTATAATTCACCAATAGCCAATAGTTCAACAGGGAACGGCAGAGCCTTTGAGCTTCCCTGCAGTCTATGATTCACTGGTGACAGTCCCGATCTTGGACAGGCCCACTGCATATAAACACAGCTGTTGTGAGATCATGATCGGAATGGTTATGTCCAGAAAGTAACATTTCACAGCTCTTTTTTCTATCTTCCAGCTCAGGCCCAGGCATTTTGTCTTAGTAGTACAAACAACCTAAAACAAATATCTACTTACCTTGCAATAAGTGTCATTTATTGTAAAAAACAAAAGGGGGAAGGGAGTTCTGCGATTTCCTTGAGAACAAAAACGTGGCTTACTAGCAACTAAACCCACTTTTACCTTCTCCCAAAACTCCCAAGCAATGTATACCATTGGACTATATCAGCCTCAAACCAAACACTAGGCATGCAGCCAGAATAGAAAAAAATTTGTAGCAAGGTCCCCAATAGAGGAAAATGGATGCTGAACTAGCCAATTGCCATGGTTTTAATGTGAAATGCGCCCCCTCCCCCACTGCAGCCTCGTGTGTTTGAAAACTTGGTCTTCAGGTGGCATTGTCTGGGAAGGGTGTGGAACCTTTAGGAGAGAGAGCCTTACTGAAAGAAGTGGGTCACTGGAGGTGGGTCTTGAAGTTGATAACCTGGCTTCATTCCTGTTCTCTCCTCTCTCTCTCTCTCTCTTTCTCTCTCTCTCTCTCTCTCTCTCTCTCTCTCTCTCTCTCTCTCTTCCTCCTCCTCCTTATTCTTCTTCTGCTCCTCTTTCTCCTCCTCCTCCTCCTCCTCCACCTCTTCTTCTTCTTCTCCTCCTCCACCTCTTCTTCTTCTCCTCCTCCTCCTCCACTACTTCTTCTTCTTCTTCTTCTTCTTCTTCTTCTTCTTCTTCTTCTTCTTCTTCTTCTTCTTCTTCTTCTTCTTCTTCTCTTCTTCCCTTCCTCCTCCTCTCCTCCTCCTTCTTTTTCCTTTCTTCCCTCTCTTTCTCTCCCTCCTCTCCCTCTCCTGAATATGGCTGCATGCCACCATGTATTACCCACCTTGAAGGGCTCTATCCCTTCAGGAACAATAAGCTAAATAATAAACCCTTTGACCCTTAAGTTTCCTTAAGTCACTTGGGCCAGAATATTTTATCACAACAGAAAGATAAGTGAATCATCCCTAGGAAAACTGGGAGATGGCTCACTTGCCACCCAATGGAAAAGACTGGAGTTCTGATCCTACATTCCATATTAAAATGTCTTAACTGTTGTTTTGGACCTCCAATAATTCTGCTCCCAGAAGGCAGTGCCTTGTTTAATCAGCTTAGCCCCTAACTGGATCCTTTATATTGGTTAGAGTCGCAGCCTTAAAACAGTAAGGTGGAAGGGCAATTAAGGATGTTCCTGATTTCAACCTTGGGTTTCCACAGGAACACACACATTCACATGCATACAAGCTCACACACATACACATGTGCAGCCACATGCATCAGAAAGCAAACATACACAAAGGCATACAAGCTCCCCCATAACACACACATAAAAATGAAGAATAAGAAAGAGAATATTCCTAGAAAATACTGGAAAATTTGGAAAAAAAGAGGAATGCAAGTGTGAGCATGTATGTGTGTATGTGTGTGTGTGTGTGTTAAAGAGAGGAATGCATATTATTCCTTCATTTGGTGGTGGTCCGTTTTTCCATCTCTAGCTCTCAGTCCAGGAAAAAAATCTGCAAAGACTTTCAGATGGCTTTGACTTACTCTAAGTGGTGAGTTAAGTCAACTCCACAAAAAGCCAGAATGCATCTTTTCTTCTCCTATACCTAAATTCAACATCTCACAGAAGGTCTGCTTGTTATTCCATGCATGACCGGAAAGTAAAGATGATTTATACCATGGATAGAAATTATTTTCATGTACATTGACTCTCTCAGGTTAGCACCATTGCAGTGACAGCACTGCAAGAAAACCTAAGCTCAGATGATTCAAGACATTGCTAAGTCTGATACTCATGTATGGATGTCTCTAAATTCAGTTCTTTCTATTATACCTATTACTATGGCCCAAATGTTGGCATCTTCTTGAAATTCATTTGTTGAAACACTAAACTCAAAATAACTATACTTGGAAGTCAATAAAATGAAGCATGATAAGCCAGTTAATTGAATAATAGTTTAAGTGAAATTTTAATATAGTTCATTTAATCAAACAACACACATGCACACACACACACACATATACATAAAATGGTAATGCTTGAGTTCAATATGTAATGCTTGTTAGTCTATATAGATACTTGTATGGGTTTGGATAATTTACAAATAATATAACCTTGAGTAATTTACTTAATCATTCTGTCTCAGTTCTTTCTTCTTTAAAGCAGAATAATAATAGTTCCTAGCTCATAAGGTTGTTGCAGAAATTAAATCAGACTATTCACATAAAACACAACACAATGGATGTCACATGAAACTCCAGAATGATGGATATTATCTGGTACTAACCAAATACATTATCCCTTTTAAGTTAGTTAGATACACTTCATCTATTTCAATTAGAGAACAGAAATAGTAATAGTATCTCAGTTGCCTTTCTGCAGCCAGTTAAACGTATCTTGTTCTTTATAACACTTAGATGAGGTCTTTGATTTTTTTAAAATAAAGTTTTCCCCTATGTAGTCCAAAGTCAGAGTGCCCTCAGATGCAAGATCATCTTGATTCAGGTTCCCAGGAACCTATGATCATAGATATACGTAGCACTGTGCCTGATAGATATATGATTTAAGACCATCAACTGTTCTTCCTAACACCAGAACTAATGCTAGCTTAAAAAAAAAAAAAGAAGTCACATTACTTTCTTGCAGTCCTTGATGGAGGCTTATTTTCTCTACTGTAACATGGTCACTTCTCTCCTTGTTTCTGGTGTGGCCCTCCAACCCCATCCCTCCTGTTCATAATCCTTGCAATTACTGTAAGTAATACATAGATTTACCTATGAGTGTCTCAAGATGGGCTGGGTGGAATTGGTATTAGGAGCCACCTATTAGGGAGTACATACGGTGCTTAATTTTCTGGGTCTGCAATACTTCACTTAATATAATTGTTTCTAATGACATCCATTTCCCGGCAAATTGCAGTAATTCATCATTTTTGATGGCTGAGTAGTACTCCATTGTATAGATGTACCACAGTTTCCTTATCCACTCGTCAACTGTTGGACATTTGGGTTGATTCCATGTCTTTGCTATTGTAAACAGTGCTGCTATGAACATGGTCGTGCTTGTGCTATCGATGTGAACCTCTGCTGAATGGGGGGTTATTCCCAAAAGTGGAATAGCAGGGTCATATGGCATTTCAATCTTTAATTTCTTTAAGAATCTCCAGACGGCTCACCAGAGTGGCTGTATGAGCCTGCACTCCCACCAGCAACATAGGAGAGTTCCCCTCTCTCCACATCATCTCCAGCATTTGTTGTTGTTTGTATTGTGGATTTTTGCCATCCTGACCAGGGTGAGATGGTATCTCAGGGAAGTTTTGATTTGCATTTCCCTGATGGCTAAAGAAGTGGAGCATTTTTTAAGATATTTGTTAGACATTTTAATTTCATCCCTGGTAAAATTTCTTTTAAGTTCCAGGGCCAATTTTTTTTATTGGGCCATTGGTTTCCTTGATGTTTAGTTTTCTAAGTTTTTGTGCACTCTGGGACAGTAGAGCTCTATCAGATATGTGTTTAGTGAAGATTTTCTCCCATTCTGTGAGTTGCCTTTGAGCTCGTGTGACAATCTCTTTATCTGAACAGAAGCTCTTTAATTTCACAAGATCCCAACTGTTGAGAGTTGGTAGCAGTGACTGTGCCATTGGATGTCTGTTTAGGAACTGTTGGCCTAGCCCAATCAGCTCGAGGGAATTCCCTATCCTTTCAACTATGGTTTTTATAGTCTCTGGCCTTATATCAAGTTCCTTGATCCATTTGGAATTAAGTCTTGTACATGGTGACAAGTATGGGTCCAGCTTTAATCTTCTGCATGTGGAGATCCAGTTTTGCCAGCACCATTTGTTGAAGATGCTGTTCTTTTTCCATTGGATTCTTTGGGCCCCTTTGTCAAAGACCAAATGGCTGTAATTTTGTGGGCTTATATCTGGGTCTTCAACCCTTATCCATTGATCTGTGTGTCTATTTTGGAGCCAGTACCAGGCTGTTTTTATAACTATGGATTTGTAATATAGACTAAGGTTCGGTATGGTAATACCTCCAGCAGTGTTTTTGTTAGTCACGATTGTCTTTGCTATCCTGGGTCTTTTGTGCCTCCATATGAATTTTGAGATTGTTTGGTCAACTTCTTTAAAGATTGCTTTGGGATTTTAATTGGTATAGCATTGAATTTGTATATTGCCTTTGGTAGGATGGTCATTTTTACGATGTTTATTCTGCCAATCCAGGAACATGGGAGGTCTTTCCACCTTCTGGTGTCTTCTGCAATTTCTTTCTTTAGGGTTTTAAAGTTTTCATTGTAAAGGTCTTTTACCTCCTTGGTTAGGTTTATACCAAGGTATTTCATTTTTTTAGGGGCTATAGTGAATGGTATGGTTTCTCTCAAGGCTTTTTCACTTCTTTCATTCTGGGCATATAGGAAGGCCTCTGATTTTTGCACATTTATTTTGTATCCTGCCACCCTACTGAACTTCTCAATTAGTTCCAGGAGCTTCCTGGTGGAGTTTTTGGGATCACTCAGGTATGAGATCATGTCATCTGCAGATAGGGATAGCTTGACTTCTTCCTTGACGATTTGAATTCCTCTTATGTCCCTTTCTTGTCTTATGGCTCCAGCTAAGACTTCAAGTACAATATTGAATGAGAGTGGACAGCCTTGTCTAGTTCTTGATCGAAGTGGGAATGCTTCCAGTTGTTCCCCATTGAGCATAATCCTTGCTGTGGGCTTGTTGTATACAGCTTTTATTATATTGATAAAGGTTCCTTCCATTCCTACTGTCTCTAGCGTTTTGATCATAAAAGGCTGTCGGATCTTGTCAAAGGCTTTTTCTATATCTATCGAGAGTGTCATGTGGTCTTGGACTTTGGACTGGTTTACATGATGAATTACATTTATTGATTTGCGTATGTTGAACCAACCTTGTGTGCCGGGGATGAAGCCTATTTGGTCCCCGTGAATACTCTTTTTAATATGTTTTTGAATCCGATTTGCTAAAACTTTGTTGAGAATCTTTGCGTCTGTGTTCATCAGAGAGATCTGCCTATAGTTTTCTTTTTTAAGTGAGTCTTTATTAGGTTTTGGGATTAAAACGATATTAGCTTCATAGAAGGAATTTGGTAGTGTTCCTTTCTTTGCTATTTGATGAAACAGTTTAAGGAGTATTGGTATTATTAACTCCTTAAATGTCTGGTAGAACTCTGTGCTGAATCCATCTGGTCCAGGACATTTTTTGGTGGGAAGATTCAAGATTACTTCCTCAATTTCCTTATATGTTATAGGACTATTTAAATAATTCACAACTTCCTGATTCAATTTAGGTTGTGTTGACTTAGGAATTCATCCATCTCTTTTGTGTTGTCAAACTTCACAGAGTATAAGTTTTTGAAATATGATGTTATAATTCTCTGGATTTCTTGGGTATCAGTAGTGATAACTCCATGTTCATTTCAGATTTTGTTAATTTGGGTTTTCTCTCTCCTGCTTTTGGTTAATTTAGCTAGGGGTGTATCAATCTTATTGATTTTTTCAAAGAACCAGCTTTTGACTGGTTGATTTTTTCTATCATTTTCTTAATCTCGATTTCAGATATTTCTCCCCTTATTTTGCTAATCTCCTCTCTTCTATTACTTTTGGGATCAGATTGCTCTAGTTTCTCTAAAGCTTTAAGCTGCATTGTTAAGTTGTTTATTTCTGATGTTTCCATTTTTTGGATGTAGGCATTAAGAGCTATGAACTTACCTCTTAGAACAGCTTTCATTGTGTCCCAGAGATTTTGGTAAGTTGTATTTTCATTATCGTTCACTTTCAGGAAATCTTGAATTTCCTTTTTAATTTCTTCCTGAATCCAGTTCTCATTCAGCATCATATTGTTCAGTTTCCAGGAGTTAGTGTATTTTCTCTTGTTTCGTTGTGTTGTGGATGTCCAGCTTTACGCATGGTGATCTGATAGGGCACAGGTTAGAATTTCAACTTTCTTGTATATGTGTAGATTCATTTTGTGGCCCAATATGTGATCTATTTTGGAGAAAGTTCCTTGTGCTGCTGAGAAAAATGTGTATTCTTTGGTACGTGGGTGAAAAGTTCAATAGAGATCTGTAAGGTCCATTTCTTTCAGGGTTTGATTAAGTTCCAAAGTGTCTCTGTTAAGCTTTTGATCTTTTGATCTATCCCATGTTGAGAGGGCGGTGTTGAAGTCCCCAAGAATTATCGTTTGGGGGTTGATTTCTTCCTGTAGACGCTGTAGGGTTTTCTTAATGAATGTGGAGGGGCCCGTATTGGGTGCATATATGTTCAGTATTGTGAAGTCTTCCTGGTGAATTGTACCTGTGACTAAAATGTAGTATCCATCCGTGTCTCTTATAATTTTCTTTGGTTTGAAGCCCACTTTGTCTGATAGCATAATGGCTACCCCTGCCTGTTTTCTGCTTCCATTTGCTTGTAGAATTGTTGACCAGCCTTTTATTTTTAGAGCGTGCCTATCTTTTGTGGTGAGATGGGTTTCCTGCAGGCAGCAGATTGATGGATTGTGATTTTTAATCCAGGTTTGTAATCTGTGTCTCTTGATCGGTGAATTAAGTCCATTAACATTTAGTGTTATAGTCGAGAAACTATTGTTAATTCCAGACATTTATTATGTTTCCTAGTTTTTATACGTATATTGCTTCGCTTTTAATGGTGTTATACTTGCCTTCTGTTCTCCTGGATACGCCTGTTTTTTTCTTCACGCTTGAGTATCATTTCTAGCAGTTTTTGAAGGCCTGGTTTGGTGGACATGTATCCCTTCAAGTTGTCTTTGTGCTGGAAAATTTTTCTTTCTCCCTCGATCATGACTGATACTTTTGCAGGGTAAATCAGCGTGGGTTGACATTTTTGCTCATTCAATACTTGAAGTATGTCTCTCCAAGCTCTTCTTGCTTTTACTGTTTCGACTGAGAAGTCATTTGTTATTTTAATAGGTTTACCTTTAAAAGTGACTTGTTTTTTCTCCCTTGAAGCTCTCAGCACCATTTCTTTATCTTGAATGTGGAGTGTTTTAACTATTATTTGCCGTGGCGAGCTTCTGTTTTGGTCATATCTGTTTGGGGTGTGGAATGCCTCTTGTATATGGATGGGCCTCTCTTTTTTTAGATGAGGAAAGTTTTCCTTGATGATCATTTGAAAAATTTCCTCAGGGGTGTTATTTTGAGATTCTTGCTCTGGTATTCCATGAATACGCATGTTAGGCTTCTTCAGGGTGTCCCATATCTCTTGAATATTTCTCTCAAGTATCTTTTTGGCTTTAACAACCTCTTCCATTGAGCTGGTTAGTACTCCCACTTTATCTTCAAGGTCTGAAATTCTGTTTTCTGCTTCGTTAGTTCTGTTGATAAGACTCTCTGTAGAGTTCTGGATTGAAGATAACTTGTCTTTTAGCTCAGTTTTAAACTCTGCTTGAGTCTGTTTTAACTGCTCTATGCCAGTTTTTGTTTCTCACACTGTTTTTCTCAACTCCTCCAAGTGTCTGTTGTGTTCCTCTTCAAAGCGATTGATTCGATTATGTAATTCCTCCCAGATTTCCTCTTTCATAGTATTGAACATGGTAATGATCATATTTTGAAAGTCGTTATCCTGTGTCAGGCTTTCTTGGCCTTTTTCCGTGGGTTTGTTCTGGTTGGAGTCTAACATTATGGGATTAATTTCTTCAGTGGGAAATTTGTTTACTTGAGTGTTGCTTCTCATGGATTTACACTTTGACTTTGGTATTGTCATTTTAACTCTTAAGATCTTTCAATTTCACTAAACTGAATATTTGCCTTGGGGTTCTGCGGGTGGGCAGGGACAGAGCTTACCTAGTTCGCGGGTGAGGCCCGGCTGGACCACGCGCACGTCCCGACAGGCAGAGCGGGGTGGGGAAAGGGAGGATGCGGGCGTCAGCGTGGAGCTATTTAACCCGAGGGGAGCTGGGGCGGGCCGGGCGCATGGGGAGGTCCTCCTCGTCCCTCGGCCCTGCGCGTGGCTCCGGCTGAATGATGGGGTCGGAGCTGGGTCCCTTTGGGCTGACCTGGGGTTCTGTTGGGTGGGCACGGGCGGAGCTTACCTAGGTCGCGGGGTGAGGCCCGGCTGGACCGTGCGCGTGCGTCCCTACCGGCAGAGCGGGGTGGGGTAAAGGGGGCTAACTTCTTTTTCCTGGAAAGGACACTAGTCATTGGATATAGGAACTACACTAATCTGGCATTTGACTTTAACTTAAATTGACCGAATCTACAAATAGCTCATTTCTAAATTAGGCCTAATTTACTAGTCACTAAGTTAACATGAATTTTGGGCCAGAGGACATTATTCAATCTACTATACCACAGAATATCACTTAATCTTCTCATGACTCAGTTTCCTTATCAGTAAATTGATAATCATAGGTCTAGCCATATATAGTACATGAGTGTATTTATTCATTTGGGTAAAAACAAAGTATATATGTGAAGTTAGTATACCCATGTTTATAATTCCATGGTCAACTTGAAATATGAAAAGAAGTTGTATGTTTCCTCCTTGTGAAGCGCAAGTTAAATTAATTAAGACAGTCTTTGTGTTTGCCTGCTTACAATAGAAGGAACTGGTAAAAGGAAGCAAAAATATTCTGTGCTACAAAAACTATAGGCCAGATTTCCATAAAAAATCTAACATATGCATTAAATTATTTAATATAAATAGTAGATATTTTGTAGGTAGTAAATTTAAATAGACATAACCTTACTGAACCACAGTATAAAGTGCAATGTGAAGTGTTTTTCAATACAGGAATTCATCCAAGCATTCTCTCCTACCTTGTTTGGTCTCCGTAGAATACATATAAGCCTAAGGTTAGAGTAAGATCGGTCACTTCCAATTTCAAGTAGCTGCCTGTGCATTCAAGATTCCTTTTAAAAACTGAATACATCATGTTTTGAGTCTTTTTCACTTTCCCTGAATTGTACACAGCAGAAATTGTATACCAATAAGTTTATCATTATTTAAGTCCAATCAACAATGAGCTTTAAGGTTAAGCTAAATAAATGGAATATGCTTTGTTATAGCTTTCTTCTGCAGTAGGCATTCATCTTTCTGCTTGGTTTAATGAAGGGGTCAATTGGTGTTCCATGGGCTCAGATGAGAAGACATGTACCTCCTATCAAGTAAGACTTTTCCCTCCACCAAAATGAAAAGAAATACAACACAGAGAACAAATCAAAAATATCTCTTTGAGCTAATCCTTTGGTCCTTTCCCTTGTTCCTTCTATGTGCTTAGTGATGGATTTTTCCACCATATCCCCGGTACTGAGGAACCCCCCTTTTTTTTGCATAAGCCACCTTCACTTCAGCAATTGCTCTGTTCAAATAAAAAAAAAAGACTGTGTCATATGAAAATTAGGCAGCAAGGACCGGGGAAATGGCTCAGTAGTTGAAGCTTTGCCTCACAAGCCAAAGGACCTGAGTTCAGATCCTCAGATACCACATGACCGTGTCAAGCAGATATGGCAGTGTCCTGCAATTCCTGCCTTGGAAAGTGGAGCCAGGGAAATCCCAGAGCAAAGCAAGAAGAAGGTAGAACAATCAAGGATGATTTCTGATATCACCCTAGGGCTTCCACAGACATGTACGTTCAAGTGCCCTTTTGTACACAGACACACACACACACACACACACACACACACACACACACACACACAAATTAGGCAGTCAAATCAAAACTTCTGGTAGAAGTATATACAATATCATTTCCAAGGAAATATGTAAATGCAAATGTAAATTTGACGGCTTTGGGATACCAAGATGTTCCTTTTCTTTGGTTAACAAGATTGACTAAGTATTAAAATAAAACAGGTAGCTCAGATTAGGGCCAGCCTTGACAATTTGAATTTCTAGGGCTCTTTCCAAAATAGATACAACTACTATGAATAATGACACAGGCTTGCTAGCGTCAGACTGGAGCATTGACAAAAGGTCCATTTGCATGGAAGTCTCTCAAGTATGCATTCAGATAGACTTTATTCAGAAGTAACTTCTCTCTACTAACTTCATTAGTGCCAAACTGGAATAATATGTAATCTAAATTTGCCAAAAGATTTTGTCACTTCATGTTTGCTATTTTAAAAAACAAACTGGAATTTGGGAGGTTTCTATGCTTAGTTTAAAGTGTAGTGTTCTTTCCACTTAAGAGTTCCATTTAGACAGAGCCATAACCTGCTCAGTGTTTGAAAACTCAAGCGTTAATCTGACCAGGATTGGAACACATGGTGCCAATGCTTTGTTAAAAGATTCTGAAGGAAGAGGAAATAAAACCTGGGAGATAGAGTTGAATAATTCTCCCTACAAAGGCCCTTTCCACTGATTCTTTCACAATCACTTCCCCACTGATTCTATCATAACCTCGTCCCCTCTGATATTATAATAGTCTTTGCATCTGTCTATAGCAGGTTAGTTGGAAGACTGAAACAAAACTCTGACTAGTTTCCAGGGAGCAGATGCTACTTGGTGAGCCCTGTTTACCAGGACACAACAGATTTTCCAAGCAGAAAGATCCCACAGAAAGGCTGTGGTCTGGAGGCACGTGACTATAGCTGCTCTGAGATGGTCCTAGGCTCCAGAACTGCCAGGCAGGCACCTGCTCCCAGCATTCAGATTAGGAGAGAAACCAAGCAAACAAATACTCCCATCAACCAGTATTTAACCTCCTGTTGCTCAAAGTTGAGCTTTCTTGATTCAATGGGGATGATGGGAAAAGTAAGGCATGAGTCCTACCAGGCTAATACCAAAGAGGTTAAAGTTCACCCCCTGAGAACAGCCACCACAAAGCTATTCAAAGTCACAGTGTGGTTAGGGATTACATTTTAGCCACTCCATCATGAAAATGAAGCTCATTGAAATTCTGCATGCCTCCTTAAACAAACAGAAGCTTCGATTTTTTTCACCCCAGGCTCTTGTCTGTGTCTACATAAGACAAATATGGAAATCCACTTCAGGATTTTTCTTCCACTCTCATGGACTAAAGCATTAACTCAAAGAGATGGCCTGCCAGAGGATTCATCCCTACTTGAGCCAGAGCATTCACTTGAAATAATTTAGAAGCAGGAGCTTTCACCTCCAGCAGCTATAGGTAAATCCTGGATTAACAATGCTTGTGATTCCTAAATGGAATGCATATTTCCTACTGTTAGGGCTTCATTAGCAAATCTTTGAATAAACTAAAGGGGAAATAAACATGACACTCGCTGTGACATATGTACTCACAAACTCCCCCTCCTCCTCTCTGTTTATCTCCCCCCCACATACGCCCCCCCAGCTTCATGCTGAGTTCTTTGAACAGTATTTTCCTCCCAGCTTTTTTTATTCCAAAATCACATCCACTTCTTTTGGCTTTTCTCCCTTCAACTACTCTTTCCTTGCTTCTCAACTACACAATGTCATCATCTCCCACAGATTTCTCTTTGTATGCTCTGTCTACAGTGACAATTCATGCTCAAAAATAGAGCTCTCCCTTTCCCTACCTTTTTGCCCTTCCCTCCCAACATGAAGAGCCCTATATAACAACTCATGCCATTATAGCCAGGCCTAAGAGATCAAGGCATGTGGGCTTCACAATGCCATCATCAGACTCAAAGAACTTGATGGCTCAATTTCAAAAAGGATCCTAAAGAAGGAATTGACATGGGCAGGTGCACAAGGAGTTCTGAATTTGGTGACAGCTATGTAACTTTGATGATTTCATGAGAGTTCTTTATACTTTTGTGTTCCTATTTGTATTGAAATGCCAGCTACATGCTCACTTCACAGAAAACTTAGACATCAGTTTACCCAACAGAAAAACTTTATAAAAAGTGTAATGGATACCATAAAGCTCTCTTTCAAAAAATAGGAAGAGTTTTTGTCACAGGAGAATACTGTCAAACCATGTCTCTATGACTCTGTCTTCCTTCAATTTCTCTGCACAAGTACTGTAGTCTGGATATTCATGCTTCCCTCAAAATACATATATTAAAACATAATCCCTAATGTGATAGCATTAAATAATGAGGACTTGGGAGGTGATTACCTCATGGAGGTAGAGGCCTTAATGAATGGAATTAGTGTTGTTATAAAGACATTCAAGGAAGCTTGGCTGTGCATTCCACCATGGGATGGCAAAACAATGTTACCACCTGTAAGGAACAGCCCTAAGCAGACACCAAATCTGCTGGAAGTTCTGGAAATATAAACAATAAGTTGTCATTATAACTTAGCCAAGGTAAAGTATATAGTAGCTTCAATGGAGAAAGACAGCATCATGGTTAAAATTTCAATCATTATTTCAATGTGTTCTAAGTCTGTGTATCTGGGCCCGACTGTCCACTGAGCTCTGTCTTTATATGTCCAGTTGTTTGTTTGTAAAGTGCCTTATTCATGAAAATCATACTTAATTGATTCCAAATAACCTGCACTTATTTCTCAATCCACAAATAGATCCTTTATCCAATTATCATAGAAGAAATCATGGAGATTATCCTCTTCAATTTTTCTACCTCTATCGAGTCTACCTCTATAAAATAAGCATTTATCCCTCACATTAGTCTTTTTTTAAATACATTTTTTATTATTTCCGCTCATACAAACTTAATAGGTAGACCAGTTCCCTCCCTCCCTCCTCCTCCCCCCAAGCCCCTGTTCCCCTTCTCCTCCCTCCCCATCCCCCAGTGCCTCCCCCCCAATTCCCAGAGAGTCCTTTATTGTGCATGCCTGACTCTCCTTTGGGCCCTCCTCTCCGATGACGTACAAGGACCCAGTGGCATTTCCCTGAACCCTTTCCCCTTAAGCATAGGAACACTACTGTGGCTGTCAATCCCTTGCCTCCAAGGATCTTGGTGCCTTTTATTGCTGTCCTTTTTAAAGGAAAAAACCGAGTCTGAGAACTGTGATGGGACTTCACGACTCTTGGTTAAATTCAGTACCTGGTGTGTATCAAGTACTAAATATGTAGTTGAAAAAAATGAATATTGAATTAATGCATGCTTTACCCTTCTACTAGCTTCTTTTATTTGGCACCAATTTATCAACAGGAAATCCACATCTTTTCTTTACTTTTTTTATGTGCTAAGAGCCAAAGGCATGGCTGAAAGGTTCCTTTAGGCAATGGCATCCTAGTTGAATGCTATTAAGCAAGTCTCTCAACAGAAACAATTTGGCCTTTGGGTCATCCAATGTCTCATTTTCTGATGACTGTTCTTCCCAAGACAGCAAGAAATGAAATAGAATAAGAAATAGGCTAAGGGTTAGTTGAATGGGCTTCTGTGCCTGTGGATACAGCCTACAGGAGACCCATCAGGATGAGGCCACTCTTCCATCTCTGGATATCATAGCTTCTGAAAGAAAGCTGTGATTGAAATTGAGAAATTTCTTGAACTAACAGTAGAACCTCATGAGCATGGTTAGGTCTGCAGTTTAGGAAATATAAATATAATTTGGGTCTCTTGTGCAAAAAAAAAAGCTATTTGTTCTCAGCGAAACTATGTGTTAGTTGTCTGGATGAAGAGGAGACAATGTGTTTTAAGAATGTTAAGCATGATTTAAAGGGTTTTTCATTGCTTATAATAGGTTTTCATTTTTGCTGATTGAATTTATTTGCTTTTGTGTCTGCTGTGCAAGCTCCTGGTTGGGAGTGGGTGTGTGACCTTTTTAACTTTGTAGCACTTTAATACAAATGAAATTTAAGAGCTGGGGAAGCCAGCAGAACCAACCCAACGACAATGAAATTTTCTAAATATGTTTACAATCAAATATCTCCCTCGATAATTTGATTTGTAGGAAATGGCAGAGTGCGGCATTTTATACAGAAGCTTTTCAATAATTCATCCTCATCTCATTGATGTGCAAGCCTTTGGCTAAGTTGGTGATTGCAATAGGTGCTCTGGCACCGGGGAGAAATTCATTTGAGCCCTGAAATCGATGCGCCCCCTGTCTGACCCACTCATCTAATGCTGCTCTGTCCTGTGACTAGAGGTTTTTCAACTTTATTAGACTCTTATAGTACCCTTTTCCAAGGTACTGTATGGGGGGGATTTAGAAATTGTGATTTTTCTTCACTTAGGTTTTTTTTTGTGAGGGAGGGTTGCATTTGCACAGTCCTTACTAAGTTGTCCAGATGACTAAATTCCTCTATGGAAATTGCTGAAAAAAATGACACAGTTAAGTGTGTGAACTTCTGGGAGCATGAGGAAAAGGGGGAAAAATGTGACTAATGGAGGAAGACCCTTCACTAGTTTAAAAGATACACCTTTTAATTGGTCACAAGGTTAGACAAACTTAAATCCACAAGAAATTAGGAGGCTATGAAACACTTGAAAGCCCCAAGCTTGAGCCAGTGTTTAAAAGTAGCCTTTTCCCTGGGAACTTTCACTTCGCTTGTGACTTCTCATTGATCTTTTCAAAGATGGGTTATCCCTGGCTCTTAGGTATGAGTGTGGAAAATGTTTTGCAAGTTAGTTCCCAAATTGGGAGGAAGTAAGATAAAGAGAAGAGGCAGGGAGAAAATGTCATGGGATATGCCCTCGTCTCAATTAAGAGTCCAAAAGTCCCCAGGCAGGAATGTGCTGAAGCTCTGGTACTCTGAGAAGCCAGACAGTGATTACCTCCTTTGTAATAATAGACAGGAGACATGAAGTTTGCTATTGTGCTGCTGCTGCTCTGAAACTTTGTGAAGCCATTGATCTGACTTCAATGAACCATAATACTATTGATTTGGTGTCAGATCCCTGCTAGGCACTTGAGTGACAGCTTGAGTGGATGTGATGTTACATTTAAATTGTCCTTTTGTTTGCTTTCTAGTTGTCAAAACCTCTTGATAGAATGTGTGCTGCCAAATGCCTGCACAGTCCTTATTAGAGTTCAAGTGCCAAGAGCATGTCTTGCATCATTAAACAAAATGGTGGCTTCTGGCCAAATTCTGTTGATTAAAAATGTATAGTTTTCAGTGAAACTGATTTTCTCTGGCTACTTCAGGAGAGCATAGTATTATGCTCTCTTAAGCTGGGGAGGTTTGAAGTAAGTCTTACCCTTTATGATCCCCTCTTACTGGTAACTGGACTCATGCCATCTCAGTCACATTCCTTACTGTACTATGATTGAGGAAAAGTTTTACTAAGCAAAAAATCCTGGCAGGTTGAAAAGTACCTTGAGCCATCCCAAGGGAAATGAAAAGGAATCAACAAAAGAATTCTGACAAGTTCTCCCCCGAGGTGCCAAACTAGATCTCATATTGGCCACAATATGTGAACAACTGCCCCAGTGAGAATATGAGGTAAGAAAAAATGAGATATGTGCACCTGTGGAAAACATTCTCTTATGGATTTTAATCAGTAATTTTTATTCAGTGTTTATGCATTAGACACTGTTATCCAGCAGGCAAAAGACATCATGCTTAGTCTTCCAGATACATTAGTGAATCAGAACCATATGTTGCTTACACTTGAAACATAGTTTAGGAGGAACAGAAGGACCAAATAATTGTAAGAATGAATTCTTGATGTAGTGACAAAACAAAAAGGATTTGGTATAATGTGATGGAAAAGCCATAGTCTTTGGGGGTGGACCTGCAATTGAATCAAAATTAATTATAAACTGTAGTTTCCTTTCCTGTAAATGGTTAGTAATAGTACATAACTCAAAGAGTTGTTGTTAGAATGAAATAAGACTGCAGTGAGATACTAACTCAGTGCCTGTGACTAGTAGATACTTCATTGTAGTAGGAATAAATAGTCGCATCATGATGGTACAGGCAAGTACAATGACAAATATATGGAAGATAATGGACAAAGATTAGGATTCAATACTAAAAGGGTGTTGCAGTAGTATAAGTGAGAATGATAGCATTAAGACTAATGTGAGGCAAAGTCTAGCATCAGCTAAAGGCACCAAGATCCTTGGAGGCAAGGGATTGACAGCCACAGTAGTGTTCCTATGCTTAAAGGGAACACGAGAAAGCATTCAGGGAAATGCCACTGGGTCCTTGTACGTCATCGGAGAGGAGGACCCAGAGGAGAGGATGAGGAGGGAGGGGGGATGAGGAGAGAGGGGTGAGGGGAGGGGGAGCAGGGGGTTTGGGGGGGAGGAGGAGGGAGGGAGGGAACCGGTGTACCTATTAAATTTGTATGAGCAGAAATAATAATAAAAAATGTTTAAAAAAAAGGACAGCAATACAAATAGGTGTTGCAAAATTTGATCTATCAGAAATGAAATTCTAGAGGCTGGTAAGATGTCTTAGTGAGTATGGTGCTGTCTTCATAAACATGAGGACCTAAGTCCTTTGAACTCTCTTAAAAAGCCAGTCATGGTGACATGTACCTGTAAACCCCAATGGTGGTAGGCAGTCAAGATATGCATACACATACTCCACATTCAGGAAGAGACCTTATCTTGAAATATAATGTAGATACCCAGCATCAACTTCTGGTTTCCACATGCACACATGGGAACACCACACACACACACACCAAAAAAGAAAAAACACCAAAAAAGAAATATATCTTTATGCAAGTGAACTGTTAGTTGATTTAGCATGTATTTATTAATTTCTCACTCTTTATATAGAATTGAACCAAGCATAATGACCAATGGGAATGGAGATAGGACATGCTTCCTCACAGTCCAGTGGCTAAGACTGCAGTGAGGATAGCCGAGAAAAAGACAGAGACAAAGACCAGGATTAATTTACCCAGCTGTTTTAACTATAACTAAATAAGGTTATTTTATGTTTAAAGTATATACTGTTTTCATTTAATATTAATTGACAATCTGTGCACTCATGACAGTATTAAACGACCTTGGAAGGTAGAAATAATAGTTTATATGACAATAAAAATCATTCAATTCAGGACCTACTGAACACTAGGCTCTGTGCAAAGTGTTATTACGACTTTTCAATTGAACTCACAAGATCACTGTGTCTCTAACAATCTAGTGTGTGATAATGTATGAAGGTCATTTTACACACATGAAGTGCTATTCTCTAAATTCTAATGGTGCCTTATATATAGTATAAATGATAAATATGCCCTTACAAAATATTACTATTTTATATTGTTTATCTTAATTGTTATTACATTCATGGTAATGATAAAAAGTGCCACTGCCTATTAATGTACCAAATGGTATGTTAATTACTTCTCATGCATCACTTTCATTCTGCTAAACCACTCTATGAGGTGTATTATTCCTACTCACACACAAAAAAATGTGAGGCATAGAAATTAAACAGCATGCCCAAGACTCCATAGCTATCTGCAGTAAGGATCCAAGTTTATCTAGATACCTCCAGAGTTCATTCCAGTACCTTCAATTTGAGGTCGCTAAATTGAAGTATTTCCATCTTAACAGTAAAAATGAAGCACCCCTATTAAACACATTAGATGTTATTGTGGGCAAATCATTTATCCACTTGTTTCCTTCACAAGAAGAAGTGTGGTTGTGAGAATCAAGTGAACTATATTAGGAACATCCTTGTATCGCATCACATTTTATAAAGCAAAAAAAAAAAAAAAGAGAGAGATGAATTCTGTAAACAGTGTAAAATTTAGCTACTCCAATAGCCAAATACCTAGCCAGCCTTCTCTGTGTGTCAGTCCTTTAGCAGGAAGATCACATAATCTACTCCAAAAAGGAAGCATATGGCATTAACATTTGCTGTTTCCTCCTGAAATGCTGTTCCTCAAAAAATCTTCCATACCTGTGTCAGTGCCATGAATATGTTTGTATGTAACTGAGTATAAAAATGGATAAAGCCTAAAAGTATATAAAGGAGGTCAAGAGAGAGAGTAAGAAGAGTTGCTAAGGAAAGGAAGAGGATAAAAAGATACATGTGACATGAAAGAGGAAAGGAGACTCGGATGAGGCTACAAGAGGGGTCAGAGAGCAGAGGGCAGGGGAAATTAGGGGAGGGGGAAGAAGAATCTAGTAAAACACCTTGTTTCTAATGTTATAATAATATCTAATACTTTTAATGCTAATTCAAAAAACAAAAAAAAAATTTTTTAAAAAGTGACCGCATAGAAAATAAAACTCTACTACCTCTCTCCTTCCATTCATTGTTTTACAACTTTAGATTTTCATGGTCTTTTAAACTACATGAATTATCTCATTAATATTTGTGTTTGTTCATTTCCTATATATCTCTACCCATCAGATTATATGCAGATTCTGTAAGTCAGCCACTCAGCTATCTGTTCACTTCTATATCCTTGGTTTCTTGAACAGGGTTAAGATCATAGAAGGTATTTGTTAATGATTATAATGATAACACATGGCAGTGAAGCAAGTATCAGTACAATACTTTATAATGCGAGTTGGTGTGCACATAAGAACTAGAAATTCAAAATAAGAAGCAATTATTCTGAGCTAAGATAAACCAGGAGAAATATCAGATGGACATGAACTTCAGTTCCTCCTTGAAGCAAACATTCATTTGAGTGAGTGCCCGTGAGTGCTCAGCAGCCAGAGAAGGACAATGTTTGGCATTAACAGAGGGCATATGTAGGAGCAAATGTGCATTGGCTCCAGAAGAGTGGACAGTTCAGTTGGCTGGAGATTGGTGGAGTACAACAGCTGAAAATGTGTAAAACTGGGCAAAGCATAGCAATCCTTGGGTGACAGGTTAAGTTTGGCATTTAAGGTGTTTTCTAAAGAAAGCAATGATTTATAAATAAGTGAAATAGTAGAAATCACAGAAATACATTGCCATTTTATTGTCTTCATGGTCATTATCATAGACATAAGAGACCCCAGGGAAAAGCATGTCAAGAATAAAAACAGCAAATTTTATGAACCCAGACCTCCTCTATTTATTTACAGTATGGAATCTCACAAGGTAGTTCATTTTGCTTGCTTCATGAATGTTAAGCACTATAAGACAGGTTGCTCAAATTCTTTCTCTAATTGTTCCATTGGATCATCGTTCCTTTTTATAAGGAGTCCTGAAAAGAACTCTACAAGATAAGGATTATCTTTACTACACAAATGGAGAAGCTCAAGCTTAGACAGGGGAAGTACCATACTAAAATTTACACACATAGGAAGGGTTAAGTCTGGAGAAAGAATTATTCTGCAAGAAAATTGTTCTCCCAGACTTCATTCCCATTTCCAACTTAACTTCATGCAGATTGGATGACCAAAATTTGTGTTGCCATTGACCAAAGTCCCCACCTGATCCTCATCTTCTTCTATAATGTAGAAAGATCCAAAGAATTATTGCTAGTCTTAGTATCTCAGAGTTATAAGTCAAATGTGTTCACCTTGAACTGTCCTTCCATTTTGCTTTAAGTCAGCCATGCCCCTCAGCCAAACAAGTTCACTGTACAATGATTACACCTCTTTAAGACTTCTGAAATATGCCATTTAATGAATTATGGGCAGGAAGTGCTGTGTTTGCACTTCCTATGAGGCCTCTAGTTGGCATTATGTTGCTGAAGAAAACGAAACTCTCTTCCACCAAAAACCCGCTTGTTAACAGCAATGCCAAGCACTGCAGAGTCAGTGCAGTTTCTTGCCATGGATGCTGCTAGTCACTGTCAGCCAAAGTAAGTCATAAACTGTGCAGGTGTCACAAGGAAAGTCTGAGAAGAGCTCTGTAAATGTAACGGATGTGGAAGGTGCCAGAAGTAATAATAGACTCTTCTTGGATCTATTACTAGGAAGGCTGAGGAGATGAGCGTCTGTGGAAAAACAGCATATGTGTTCAAGTTTTAGAGATGGGTACTCCCCCAGCAGGGACAGTGTGTGAAGTAAAGGAAGGGAGATGCATTGAAGTGCCTCTTAGTTATAAATTAGCTCTGCCAGTGGATTGTTGTTGGTATAACAAAATCCATTTTAGGTACAGCTAGCAGAAACATTAACACATTGCACCTAAAACATTAACAGGACATGGAGAAGAGTCATTCTTGGCATAAATTTGCTTAGTTGTTAAACTGATAAGAACATTTGATCTTAACCAAAAGCCTAAGCAGTGATTACTTAACCACTCCATCACAGCAATATTTTTTTTCATTCAGAATACATGGATTTCTTTTGCTTGCTGCTTTCTACTAGAGGCTAATGGGACATAGAATTCCCATCATAACATTTTACATTCAAAAATTTTTAGGGAAACATGCCTATTCTAGTGTATGGAAAATTCCAGGGCTTATGAAAGCAAACCCAGAGGCCGACAAACCCAGCATAAAATTACCTTGCTAACAGAAAACAGAAACATGCTTCAACTCTACATCGGGCTATTCCCAAGGTGATTTCTGCAGTTTCCCCAAAATGAACTGAGCTACTTACTTAGTGTTCCAGTTTCTCTTAAGCCTTTAGAAAATCAGCAAAAATATAATTGGTAATGTGCAGATATGCATTGAATTAAAAAGGAAAAACTTAGAAAAAGTTGTTGCACACAGCCCTAAAATTGGTTCCTCCAGTTGAAAATCCTGTCCCATCCATAACTGTATCCAACACAGGGATTAACATAATGCCTGACACACAGAATTCATTTGATCAAGTTTCTAATACTTGAATTTCAAAGATTAACAGGACAACTCATGAAAAATATTTAGAAGAGCAATTTCATCCTGACTACACAGAGGGCACCAAACTGTTGATTTTATATGAGTATTGATTTAAAAACTAAAGCCTATTTACCTTTTTCTTCTTAGCATGAATGATAACTAGCCCACAACTCCCTATCAACCACCCTCTCTCTATCATGAGAATTCCTTTCATAGGACTTTTAATACAAACTCTTTCAGAAATCAGATTGATCTTGATCAATAGATGACTCACTTTCACATGTTCAAATCCTTGGTTTAACATTGTTCAAGTAATTTTTCTAGCCTAGAAACTATTTTATATGCTTGATTATACTTATAAAAATTTGGTTTAACTGTTCTTAGAAAATGCAATTTACCAAAAATCAATTGGCAACATGTATATCCAGAGTTTCCTCAATTGTTCCTCCTTTACTCTTTTTTTTTTTTGACATACATGTCTTAATTGAAGTAAAGGGGGCAAAAGGGAATAGCACATTTTGAAGTGTCACACATAGACATAATGAAAAAGACATTATACAACAATTATCAAGTACTTTTACAAAGACTTTCATGTGCTGATAAACAATTGATTTGATTAAAAAACACTTAAAATAAAATCTTGGTGGTAATAGACTTTGACTTTAAGAGAACAAAATACATTTACTTTCATGTATCATTTATAATATCAAATCACTTTATATATGTTTTTTTTTCCGCTCATGCAAATGTAATAGGTACCCCTGTCCCCCTCCCTCCCTCCACCCCTCTCTGGACCTCCCTGTTCCCTCCCCCCTTTAACCCTTTCCTTTCCCCCCTCCTTCCCTTTCTCCCAGTGCCCCCTCCCCCCATCTCTGAAGCATCCTTTAATGTGTATATCAAACTTTCCTCTGGGTCCTCCTCTCTGATGAGGTGTAAGGACTCAATGGCATTTCCTAGAAATCTTTCTTGTGTTCCCCTTAAGTATAGGAACACTATTATGACTATTAATCCCTTGCTTCTAAGGATCCTAGTGCCTTTAGTCCATGCTAGATTTTGAGGGGTCAATGACATGTGGTCATTGCACAGATCATGCAGAGTCCTATTATAATTGCTTCGGTCCTAACTTGTGTGGAGTATCTTGCATATCATGACTCCTCCCATCCTTGTGCTCTTACAATCTTACCGCCCCCTCTTCCACAAATTTCCCTGAGCTTCAGGATGGGGAGAGATTAGGCTGGCCTGATTCCAAGTGGTTGATATAGAGCCTCTGATGTTCTGAATTATGGTTTGTTGATTTTTTTCAGTTTTGCTGCTCCTGTAATACCCTTCGCTCCATCCTGATGGGTATTGGATGTCACCTCCTGGCCAGAGATTAAAAAGCTGTTAAAATAGAGTCTTATTATAAAGATAGATTCAAAGGTAGATGGAATAAGAGTAGGAGACTGCAGTGAGGAGTGGGTCACTCTCCCATTGCAAAATGGTTACCTTCTATCTGTCAGACTGTATGACACCCCATTTCTGGTAAGATCATACCCCATCAGCTACAAGTGACCAGAAAGGACAGTCTGTGAGCTTAACCAGATGTCTCATTTCTTACTTGCAGTCCTTGATGGTGGTCTATTATCTCTGCTGTGGCATGATCCCCTCTCTCCTTGTTTCTAGCGGGGCCCTCCTTCCCCTTCTCTCCTGTTTATAATCTTTGCAATTACACTAGGTATTACAGAGATTTATCTTTGAATGTGTCTCTCAGTGGGTTTGGTACTAGGATCTACCTAGAACCTATTAGGGAGTACATACGGTGCTTAATTTTCTGTGTCTGGGATACTTCACTCAAAATAATTGTTTCTAATTCCATCCATTGCTTGGCAAATTGCATTAATTCAGAGTGGTTGTATGAGCCTGCATTTCCACCAGCAATGTAGGAGAGTCCCCCTCTCTCCACATCCTCTCCAGCATTTGGTGTTGATTGTATTGTGGATTTTTGCTATCCTGACCAGAGTGAAATAATATCTCAGGGAGGTTTTGATTTGCATTTCCCTGATGTCTAAGGATGTGGAGCATTTTTTAAGATATTTGTTAGACATTTTAATTTCATCCTTGGTAAAGTTTCTTTTAAGTTCCAAGGCACAGTTTTTAATAGGGCCATTTGTATCCTTGGTGTTTAGTTTTCTAAGTTCTTTGTGAACTCTGGATAATAGAGCTCTATCAGATATATGGTTAGTGAAAACTTTCTCCCATTCCATGAGTTGCCTTTGTGCTTGAGTTACAATCTCTTTATCTGAACAGAAGCTCTTTAATTTCATAAGATCCCATCTGTTGAGTGTTGGTTTTATTGACTGCACTATTGTATTTCCGATTAGGAACTGTTGGCCTAGTCCAATCAGCTCAAGAGAGTTCCCTACACTTTAAAGGAAGGTTTTTATAATCTCTGGCCTTACATTGTGGTCCTTGATGCATTTGGAATTAAGTCTTGTACATGGTGACAAGTATGGGTCCAGTTTTATGTTTAGTGGCTTTTGTCAGTGTATTGTTTGACATTTAGGTTTTGGTGGTATTATACTTCCTTTCTGTCCTCCTGAATACGCTTGTTTTTTTCTTCAAGCTTGAATATCATTTCTAGCATTTTTTGAAGGCCTGGTTTGGTAGATATGTAAGCCTTCAAATTGTCTTTGTGCTGGAAAACTTTTCTTTCTCCCTTGATCATGACGGATAGTTTTGACGGGTATATCAGTCTGGGTTGACATTTTTGCTCATTCAATATTTGAAGTACATCTGTCCAAGCTCTTCTTGCTTTACTGTTTCCATTGAGAAGTCATTTGTTATTTTAATAGGTTTACCTTTAAAAGTGACTTTTTTTTTTTCCCTTGAAGCTCTCAGCACCTTTTCTTTGTCTTGAATATGGAGTGTTTTGACTATTATTTGCTGTGGCAAGTTTCTATTTTGGTCATATCTGTTTGGGGTGCGGAGCGGAATGCCTCTTGTATTTGGATGGGCCTCTCATTCTTTAGTTGAGGAAAGTTTTCATTTATGATAATTTGAAAAATTTCCTCAGGTGCGGTATTTTGGGATTCTTGCTGGTGGTAGATTCCATGAATGCGCATGTTAGGCTTCTTCAGGGTGTCCCATATCTCTTGAATATTCCTCTCAAGTATCTTTTTGGCTTTAAGAACCTCGTCCATTGAGTTGGTTAATTCTCCCACTTTGTGTTCAAGATTTGAAATTCTATTTTCTGCTTCATTTGTTCTGCTGATAAGACTCTCTGTTGAGTTTTGGGTTGAAGATAACTTGTCTTTTAATTCGATTTTAAACTGCCTGAGACTGTTTTAACTGCTCTAAGTCTATTTTTGTTTCTTGAACTGTTTTTCTCAACTCCTCCAAGTGTCTGTTGTTTTCCTGTTCAAAGTGGTTGATGCAGTTGTTTAATTCCTCCCAGATTTCCTCTTTCATGCTATTAATCATGGTAATGATCATGCTTTGAAAGTCGGTATCTTGGTTCTGGCTTTATAGGTTATTTTCTGTGAATTTGTTCTGGTTGGAATCCATCATTATGGGGTTAATTCTTTCGGTAAGAGATTTGTCTTCCTGGGTTTTATTTCTCATGGATCACACTTTGACTTGGGCATTGTTGTTTTCTCTCTTAAGACCTTTTAGTTCCATGTGTTTTTGACTGAACTAATTTTGTTGGTATTACTACTCTTGGGTTCATCTGTCTGTTGTTAGTATTATTTCCTAGATGAGGCTATTAGGCTGTTAGCACATCAGTTAAGTCAGGTTAAGTAGACAGGGGATGAATATTAGTATGGTAGTGCACTTTTATGATTTAGTATCTTGGTGATATATGAAGGTGAGTGGTATAATCCCTGGAGTTGTATATATTTTGGGGGTGGCTGTATGGAAAAGTTAATCTACAGTGATTAATACTAAAAAGGAGCAGTATGGTTAAAAAAAAGAGGTTTACTTATCTTTGGGCTGGATGTGAAGAATCTTTCCCATGTGATAGGATGATTTTAGAGGACTTCAGATGCATGGCCTTTGTCCCTTAGAGCTTTGCTTGGGTTTTCTTTGGTTTCTGTTGAATTCTGAGTAGCAGTGTGTCCTCCCTGGGCCACCAGCGAGGGTCCCCGGTGGTTCAAAGGGGCAGAGGAGCTGATGGTGATGGCAGAACTCTTCACCTGGGACTTGGCTTAGTGGCGCCCCCAGGCTCCAGGGATGGAGGACCCAGAGCAAGTCCTGTTCTGGTGGGGCGGACAGGCAGGTGGGAAGAAAAAAGGGCCTGGGGTGAACCAGAGGCAGCCTGGGTGTTGCCCGGGATGGTTGGTGGGAGGAGCTGGGTCACGGGGTGACCTGGGGGCTGGGTAACTCACCTGGGATGGAGGACTCCTGAGCAAGTCCCATCTTGGTCGAGCGGGCAGAGGGGCAGGCATAACAAAAGGGCCGGGGCCCAGGGCGTGGGCCAGGCAAACCGCAGGCAGCCTGGGTGTTGCCCAGGCTGGCTGGTGGGAGAAGCTGAAACAAGGGGCGACCTAGGGGCTGGGTAACTCATCTGAGATGGAAGACCAACTGACCGGGAGTGAGTCCCACCTTGGGCAGGCAGGGGCACGGGAGGAACCCTCCTTTACTCTTGAAGGCCAGTTTTCAGTGAAATGTTTGCAAGCCAGGAATTTTTTCCAAGAAACGTGTTCCTTAATAAAATAAAATTTACCTGTTCAGATAAGGTAAAGAAAAACACACTCCATTGATTGCTAAAAACTGCCCCAATATTTTATGAATAAGGACTCCTGGGTGTGACTGTTTCTATATGGTCTGAGTATATCCACTTGGCATTTGTGTGTTGGAACCTCAGTCCCTTATGTGGTGATGCTAGAGATGGAACTTTAAGAGGTACATCCCAGTGAGAGTAGACCCAACTTAAGAAGAATAAAGGTAGTTCTCACTGGGCTTTTGAGTTAGTTCTTGGAAGAAAGAGTCCTTAGAAAAACACGGTTTTTAATAGTACCTATTAAGTTTGTATGATTGGGGAAAATAAATAAATCATTAAAAAAAAAGAAAAACATGGTTTTTTGGTTTCTCCTTTTGCCATAAGCTCTTGCACTTATTGTTACCATCAGAGTTGAGAGGAGGTCAGGGCCAGGTTCTTAGACATGCAGAGCCATGAGCTTAATAAATCTCCTTTGTTTAGAAGTTACTCAGTATCCAGTATTTGGTTACAGTAATAAAAAGCTGAATAATGCACTTGTTGTTGATGTAGACGAGGTCGTGCAGTGTAATTGGATGCTGTTGAAAATACTGTGTACTTGCTTCACACTGCACTTGTATGAATCATGAAAATTGAACTGTCTATGTCAAAGAAAAATCTGTTTTGCTAGTCCAGGCTTTCTTTGAGATCTTACTTTAGTAAAATAATACAGACAACTTTAAAAAATAAATTGCACAGGAGACTTTAAGTTGGAAATCAATTTCTCTCCCCAGACTACAACCAATGTACTCCAGACTTAAATGCCAGCAGTAGCCACTGTAACAACCATCCAATTCACCAGGAATACTTCACAATACTGAACATAAACACACCTCATATGGGCTCCTCAAAATTCATTAAGCAAATGCTACAACATCTAAAACAAGAAATCAATCCCAAAAATGATAATACCTTGGATTTCAATACTGCACTTTCAACATGGGATAGATTAACAGGCCAAAACTCAACAGAAACACATTGGAACTAAATCAAAACTTTCTCCAAAATAGAGCACATATGGGCCACAAAATGATTCTCCACATATGCAGGAAAGTTGAAATTATAGCCTGTACCCGGTCAGACAGCCATGGTCTAAAGCTTGACATCCACAACACAACAGACAGCAGAAAATACACTAAATCTTGGAAACTAATTACTATGATGCTGAATGAGAAATGGGTTCAGGAAGAAAACATAAAGGAAATTCAAGATTTCCTAGAAGTGAATGATAATGAAAATACAACATATCAAAATCTTTGTGACACAATGAAAGCCATCCTAGGAGGCAGGTTTATAGCTCTTAGTGCCTGTATCAAAAAAAGAAACACCACAAGTAAATAATTAACAATGCAGCTTAAAGCTTTAGAGATACAACAGCAATATAATCTCAAAAGCAGTAGAAGAGAAGAGATTATCAAAATCAGGGAAGAAGTATCCAAAATTGAGATAAAGAAAATGACTCAAAGAGGCAACCAGATGAAAAGATGGTTATTTGAAAAAAATGAATAATCTTGCTACATCCCTAGGTAACTAACCAAAATCAAGAAATATAAAATCCAAATTAACAAAAATAAAAATGAAATTGGAGTTATCACAACTGATACCCAAGAAATTCAGAAAATTATAAGGTCAATTTCAAAAACTTACACTCCATGAAATTTAATAACACAAAAGAAATGGATGAATTCCTGAGTAAGCACGACATACCTAAATTGAATCAGAAACTTTTGAATTATTTAAATAGTCCTATAACAAATGAGGAAATTGAGGAAGTATCTCGAATCTATCCACCAAAAAATATCCTGGATTAGATGGACTCAGCACGGAATTCTACCAGACATTTAAAGAACAACTAGGATCAATAATCCTTAAACTGTTCCATAAAATAGCTTCCAAATTCTTTCTATGAAGCTAATATCATACTAATCCCCAAACCTTATAAAAATACACTTAAAAAAGAAAGCTATAGGCCAATCTCTTTGATGAACACAGATGCAAAAACTCTCAACAAAATCTTAGCAAATTAGATTCAAAAACATATCAAAAGTAGCTTTATCCCAGGCACGCAAGGTTGGTTCAACATACGCAAATCAATAAATGTAATCCAATCAAAGTCCAAGAACACATAATGTTCTCAATAGATGCAGGAATAGCTTTTGACAAGATCCAACATCCTATTATGATCAAAACCCTAAAGACAGTTGGAATGGAAGGAACTTTTATCAACATAATGAAAGCTGTATACAACAAGCCAACAGCAAAGATTATACTCAATAAGGAAAAACTTGAAGTATTCCCACTTTGATCAGGAACAAGACAAGGCTGTCCACTCTCACCATTTTATTCCATATTGTACTTGAAGTCTTAGTTAGAGCTATAAGACAAGAAAGGGAGATAAAAGGCATTCAAATCAGAAAGGAAGAAGTCAAGTTATCTCTATTTGCAGATGACATGATTGTATACATGAGTGATCCTAAAACCTCCATCAGGAAACTCCTGGAACTAATAGAGAAGTTCTGCAGAGTGGCAAATAAACAAAATAAACATGCAAAAATCAGTAGCCTTCCTATACACCAAGGATGGAAAAAGTGAAAAAAAAGTCATTAGAGAAACAATCTCATTTTATGGGCTCATCGACATTTATTAAGCAAACCCTCCAGCATCTAAAGTGAGAAACCAAGATGCAAATGATAATCCATGGGGATTTCAACAGCACCCTTTCAACATGGGATAGATCAACAGGTCAAAAACTTAACAGAGACACATTGGAACTTAATCAAACTCTTATTGAAATGGACCTTACAGATCTCTATCGAACTTTACATCCACGCACCAAAGAATACACATTTTTCTCAGCAGCACACGGAGCTTTCTCCAAAATAGATCACATATTGGGCCACAAAACAAATCTCCACATATACAGGAAAGTTGAAATTCTAGCCTGTACCCTATCAGACCACCGTGGTCTAAAGCTTGACATCCACAACACAACAATCAACAGAAAATGCACTAACTCCTGGAAACTAAACACTATGATGCTGAATGAGAATTGGATTCAGGAAGAAATTACAAAGGAAATTCAAGATGTTCTGAAAGTGAACAATAATGAAAATACAACTTATCGAAATCTTTGGGACACAATGGAAGCTGACCTAAGAGTTAAGTTCATAACTCTAAATGACTACATCAAAAAATGGAAACATCACAAATAAATAACATTTTCTTTATTTCCGCTCATACGAACTTAACAGGTACACCGGTTCCCTCTCTCCCTCTGGTTCCCTCCCTCCCTCCACCTCCCTCTGAACCCCTTGCTCCTCCATTCTCCTCACACCTCCCTCCCCATTCTCCAGTGCCTCTCCCCCCAATCCCCAGAACATCCTTTACTTTGCATGCCAAACTCTCCTCTGGGTCCTCCTCTCCGATGACGTGCAAGGACCCAGGTGAATATCCCAGAACCTTTTCCTGTGTTCCCCTTAAGCTTAGGAACACTACTCTGACTGTCAGTCCCTAGCCTCGAAGGATCCTAGTGCCTTTAGTCCATACAAGACATTGTGGGGTCAATAATGTGTTGGACATAGCACAGGTCATGCAAAGTCCTATTATGATTTCTTCGGCCCTAACTTGTGTGGAGTATCTTGCATATCATTGTTCCTCCCATCCTTGTGCTCTTACAGTCTTACCGCCCCCTCCTCCGCAAATTTCCTTGATCTTCAGGATGGGGAGAGCTTAGGCTGGCCCAGTTCCAAGTGGTTGATATAGAGTCCTTGATGTTCTGAATTACGGTTTGTTGATTTTTTTTTTCGGTTTTGATGCTCCTGAAATGCCCTTGGCTCCATCCTGATGGGTATTGGAATTCACCTCCTAGCCAGAGATAAAAACCGGTTAAATTAGAGTCTTGTTATAAGAGTATAGTCAAAGGTAGATGTAATAAAAGTAGGAGACCGTGGTGAGAGGGGGGTCAATCACCCATTTGCAAAATGGTTACTTTCTATCAGGTAGCCTATATGCCCACCCCTTCTGGTGAGATCATACCCCATCAGTTGCATATGATCAGGAAGGAAAGTCTGTGAACTTAACCAGATGTCTCATTACTTACTTGCAGTCTTTGATGGTGGCCTATTTTCTCTGCTGTAACATGGTCCCCTCTCTCCTTGTTTCTGATGGGGCCCTCCTTCTCCCTCCCTCCTGTTTATAATCTGTACAATTACTGTAGGTATTACAGAGGTTTATCTTTGAATGTGTCTCTCAGTGGGTTTGGTACTAGGATCCACCTAGTACCTCTTAGGGAGTACATACGGTGCTTAATTTTCTGTGTCTGGGATACTTCACTCAAAATAATTGTTTCTAATTCCATCCATTGCTTGGCAAATTGCATTAATTCAACATTTTTGATGGCTGAGTACTATTCCATTGTATAAATGTACCACATTTTCTTTATCCACTCATCAACTGTTGGACTTTTGGGTTGATTCCATGACTTTGCTATTGTAAACAGTGCTGCTAGGAACATGGTCATGCTTGTGCTATCGAGGTGAATTTTTGCTGTATGGGGAGTTATTCCCAAAAGTGGAGTAGCAGGGTCATATGGCATTTCAATCATTAACTTCTTTAAGAATCGCCAGATGGCTCACCAGAGTGGTTGTATGAGCCTGCATTCCCACCAGCAATGTAGGAGAGTTCCCCTCTCTCCACATCCTCTCCAGCACTTTGTGTTGTTTGTGTTGTGGATTTTTGCCATCCTGACCAGAGTGAGATGATATCTCAGGGAAGTTTTGATTTGCATTTCCCTGATGGCTAAGGAAGTGGAGCATTTTTAAAGATATTTGTTAGACATTTGAATTTTGTCCCTGGTAAAGTTTCTGTTAAGTTCCAAGGGGCATTTTTTAATTGGCCCACTTGTTTCCTTGGTGTGTAGTTTTCTAAGTTCTTTGTGCACTCTGAATAATAGAGCTCTACCAGATATGTGGCTAGTGAAGATTTTATCCAATTCCGTGGGTTGCCTTTGTGCTCCAGTTACAATCTCTTTATCTGAACAGAAGCTCTTTAATTTCACAACATCCCATCTGTTGAGTGTTGGTTGTAGTGACTGTGTTATTGGATGTCCGTTAGGAACTGTTGGCCTAGTCCAACTAGCTAGAGGAAGGTTCCTACCCTTTCAACTGTGGCTTTTATCGTCGCTGTCCTTATATTGAGGTCCTTGATCCATTTGGAATTAATTCTTGTACATGGTGACAATTACGGGTCCAGTTTTAATCTTCTGCATGCATAGATCCAGTTTTGCCAGCACCATTTGTTGAAGATGCTCTTCTTTTTCCATTGGATTCTTTGGGCCCCTTTGTCAAAGACCAAATGGCTGTAATTTAGTGGGCTTATATCTGGGTCTTCAACCCTTATCCATTCATCTGTGTGTCTATTTTGGAGCCAGTATCAGGCTGTTTTTACAACTATAGATTTGTAGTATAGACTAAGGTTTGGTATGGTGATATGTCCAGCATTGTTTTTGTTACTCAGGATTGTTTTTGCTATCCTGGGTCTTTTGTGCCTGCATATGAATTTTGAGATTGTTTGGTCAACTTCTTAAAAGAATTGCTTTGGGATTTTAATTGGTATAGCATTGAATTTGTATATGCATTTGGTAGGATGGTCATTTTTATGATGTTGATTCTGCCAATCCAGAAACATGGGAGGTCTTTCCACCTTCTGATGTCTTCTGCAATTTCTTTCTTTAGGGTTTTAAAGTTTTCATTACAAAGATTTCTTACTTCCTTGGTTAAGTTTTACAGAGGTATTTCATTTTTTAGGGGCTATAGTAAATGGGATTGTTTATCTCAGGGCTATTTCACTTCTTTCATTCTGGGCATATAGGAAGGCCACTGATTTTTGCACATTTATTTTGTATCCTGCCACCCTGGTGAACATCTCTATTAGTTCCAGGAGCTGCCTGGTGGAGTATTTGGGATCACTGAGGTATGAGATCATGTGGTCTGCAAATAGGGATAACTTGACTTCTCCCTTGCCGATTTGAATTCCTTTTATGTTCCTTTCTTGTCTAGTTCCTGATCGAAGCAGGAATGCTTCAAGTTTTTCCCCAATGAGTAGAATCCTTGCTGTTCACTTGTTGTATACAGCTTTTATTATATTGATAAAGGTTCATTCCATTCCAACCTTCTCTAGGGTTTTGATCATAAAGGGCTGTTGGATCTTTTCAAAAGCTTTTTCTGCATCTATCGAGAGTATCATGTGGTCTTGGACTGGTTTATATTGTGAATTACATTTATTGATTTGTGTATGTTGTACCAACCTTGTGTGCCAGGGATGAAGCTTACTTGATCCCCATGGATGATGTTTTGATATGTTTTTGAATCAATTTACTAAGACTTTGTTGAGAATCTTTGCATCTGTGTTCATCAGAGAGATTGGTCTATCGTTTACTTTTTTAAGTGTATCTTTATTAAGTTTTGGGATTAAAACGATATTAGCTTCATAGAAGGAATTTGGTAGTGTTCCTTCCTTTGCTATTTGATGGAACAGTTTAAGGAGTATTGGTGTTATTGACTCCTTAAATATCTGGTAGAACTCTGTGCTGAATCCGTCTGGCCCAAGACATTTCTTGGTGGGCAAATGCAAGATTACTTCATCGATTTCCTTATATGTTATAGGACTATTTAAATAATTCACAACTTCTTGATTCAATTTAGGTAAGTTGTGTTTACTTAGAAATTCATCCATCTCTTTTGTGTTGTCAAACTTTACAGAGTATAAGTTTTTGAAATATGATGTTATAATTCTCTGGATTTCTTGGGTATCAGTAGTGATAACTCCATGTTCATTTCTGATTTTGTTAATTTGGGTTTTCTCTCTCCTGCTTTTGGTTAATTTAGCTAGGGGTGTATCAATCTTATGGATTTTTTCAAAAAACCAGATTTTTGACGTTGATTTTCTGTGTCATTTTCCTAATCTCAATTTCAGGTATTTCTCTCCTTATTTTGCTAATCTCCTCCCTTCCACTGCTTTTGGGATCAGATTGCTCTAGTTTCTCTAAAGCTTTAAGCTGCATTGTTAAGTTGTTTATTTCTGATGTTTCCATTTTTTTGATGTAGACATTAAGAGGAACTTACCTCTTAGGACAGTTTTCATTGTGTCCCTGACATTTTGGTAAGTTGTATTTTCATTATCGTTCACTTTCAGGAAATCTTGAATTTCCTTTTTAATTTCTTCCTGAATCCAATTCTCATTCAGCATCATAGAGTTTATTTTCCAGGAGTTAGTGTATTTTCTGTTACTTGTTGTGTTGTGGATGTCAAGCTTTAGGCCGTGATGGTCTGAAAGGGTACAGTCTATAATTTCAACTTTCATGTATATGTGGAGATTTGTTTTGTGGCCCAATATGTGATCTATTTTGGAGAAAGTTCTGTGTGCTGCTGAGAAAAATGTGTATTCTTTGGTGCGTGGATGTAAAGTTCGATAGAGATCTGTAAGGTCCATTTCAGTAAGGGTTTGATTAAGCTCCAAAGTGTCTCTGTTAAGATTTTTGCCGTTGATCTATCCCATGTTGAGAGGGCAGTGTTGAAATCCCCAAGAATTATCATTTGGGGATTGATTCTTGCTTTAGAAGTTGTAGGGTTTGCTTAATGAATGTGGGGGGGGGGTTTGATGCATATATGTTCAGTATTGTGAAGTCTTCCAGGTGAATTGTATCCGTGACTAAAATGTAGTATCCATGTGTCTCTTAGGATTTTTTTTTGGTTTGAAGTCCACTTTGTCCGATTGCATTTTGACCAGCCTTTTATTTTTAGGATTTGCCTACCTTTTGTGGTGAGATGGGTTTCCTGCAGGCAGCAGATTGATGAATTGTGATTTTTAATCCAAGTTTGTAATCTGTGTCTCTTGATCGGTGAGTTAATTCCATTAACATTTAATGTAATAATGCAGAAAATATTTTTAATTCCAGACATTTATTATGTTTAGTGGCTTTTGTAAGTGTATTGCTTCACACTTAGGTTTTGGTAGTGTTATACTTCCCTTCTGTTCTCCTGGATATGCCTTTTTTTTTCTTCAAGCTTCAATATCTTTTCTAGCATTTTTTGAAGGCCTGGTTTGGTGGACATGTATCTCTTCAAGTTGTCTTTGTGCTGGAAAACTTTTCTTTTCCCTCAATCATGATGGATAGTTTTGCAGGGTATATTAGCTGGGGTTGACATTTTTGCTCATTCAATACTTGAAGTATGTCTCTCCAAGCTCTTCTTGCTTTTACTATTTCCATTGAGAAGTCATTTGTTATTTTAATAAGTTTACCTTTATAAGTCACTTTTTTTTCCCGTGAAGCTCTCAACACCATTTCTTCATATCAAATATGAGTGTTTTAACTATCATTTGCCATGGCAAGTTTCTATTTTGGTCATATCTGTTTGGGGTGTGGAATGCCTCTTGTATTTGGATGGGCCTCTCTTTTTTTAGATGAGGAAAGTTTTCCTTGATGAACGTTTGAAAAATTTCCTCAGGTGTGGTATTTTGGGATTCTCATTCTGGTATTCCATGAATATGCATTTTTGGCTTCTTCATGGCATCCCATAACTCTTGAATATTTCTCTTGAGTATCTTTTTGTCTTTAGCAACCTCTTCCATTGAGCTGGTTAATACTCCCACTTTGTCTTCAAGGTCTGAAATTCTATTTTCTGCTTCGTTAGTTCTGCTGATAAGACTCTCTGGGTTGAAGATAACTTGTGTTTTAGTTCAGTTTTAAACTCTGCTTGAGTCTGTTTTCACTGCTCTATGCCTGCTTTTGTTTCTTGAACTGTTTTTCTCAACTCCTCTAAGTGTCTGTTGTGTTCCTCTTCAAAGTGATTGATGCAGTTATTTAATTCCTCCCAGATTTCCTCTTTCATAGTATTGAACATGGTAATGATCATGTTTTGAAAGTTGTTATCCTGGATCAGGCTTTCTTGGCTATTTTCCGTGGGTTTGTTCTGGTTGGAGTCTGTCATTATGGGATTAATTCCTTCAGTGGGAGATTTGTTTTCTTGGGTGTTGTTTCTCATGGATTTGTACTTTGACTTGGGCATTGTTTTAACTCTTAAGACCTTCTTTCAATTTCTGTGCGTTTTTCACTGAACTGAATTATTTGGCCTAAGGTTTGGGCTTGCAGGGGGGGGCTTACCTAGGTTGCCGTGAGTCCTGGATGGACTGTGCATGCCCCAGGCGGGTGAGGAAAGGGACAAATAAATGACTTAACAATGCAGCTTAAAACGTTAGAGACACTTGAGCAATCTGATCCCAAAAACAGTAGAAGGGAGGAGATTAGCAAAGTAAGGGGAGAAATATCCAAAACTGAGATTTGGGAAAAAATACAGAGAATCAACCACTCAAAAATCTGGTTCTTTGAGGGCTGAAGGTGGCTCAGAGGTTAAGCCTCTGCTTTGCAGGCACAAGGTCCTGAGTTCAGATCCTAGACCCCATGTATAGATGCCAGGCGGAAGCAGGGGCAGTCTGGGTTTTTGGTCCTGGTAGGGTGGAGCCTGTGAATCCTGGGGCAGAGTAAACAAGGAGGAGGAGGAGAAGGTCCATGGTGGTTTCCATCACAGGTTGTTCTACACACACACACACACACACACACACACACACACACACATGCACAATTGAATAAAAAAAATCTGGGTCTTTGAAAAAATCAATCAAATTGATACACCCCTAGCTAAATTAACCAAAAGCAAGAGAGAGAAAACACAAATTAACAAAGTTAGAAATGAAAATAGAGTTATCACTACTGATACCCAAGAAATTCGGAGTATTATAATGTCATATTTCAAAAACTTATACTCTGTGAAATATGAAAACACAAAAGAAATGGATGAATTCTTAAGTAAGCACAACTTACCTAAATTGAATCAGGAAGTTGTGAATTATTTAAATAGTCCTATAACATATGAGGAAATCGATGAAGTAATCTCGTACATTCCCACCAAAAATGTCCTGAGCCAGATGGATTCAGCACCGAGTTCTACCAGACATTTAAGGAGCTAATAGCACCAATACTCCTTAAACTCTTCCATCAAATAGCAAAGGAAGGAACACTACCAGATTCTTTCTACGAAGCTAATATCGTTTTAATCCCAAAACCTAATAAAGATACACTTAGAAAAGAAAACGATAGGCCAATCTCTTTAATGAACACAGATGCAAAGATTCTCAACAAAGTCTTAGCAAAAAGATCAAATCAAAAAGATCATTCACGGGGATCAAGGAGGCTTTATCCCAGGCACACAACGATGGTTCAACATACACAAATCAATAAATATAATTCACCATATAAACCTGTACAAAATTCAAGACCACATGATACTCTCGATAGATGCAGAAAAAGCTTTTGACAAGATACAACAGCCTTTTATGATCAAAACCCTAGAGACAGTTGGAATGGAAGGAACCTTTGTCAATATAATAAAAGCTGTATACAAGCCCACTGCAAGGATTATACTCAATGGGGCAAAACTTGAGGCATTCTGCTTTGATCAGAAACTAGACAAGGCTGCCCATTCTCACCACTTCTATTCAATATTGTGCTTGAACTCTTAGCTGAATCCATAAGACAAGAAAGGAACATAAAAGGGATTCAAATCAGCAAGGAAGAAGTCAAGTTATCTCTATTTGCAGATTACATGATCATATACCTGAGTGATCCTAAAAACTCCGTCAGAAAACTCCTGGAACTAATTGAGAAGTTCACCAGGGTGGCAGGATACAAAATAAACATACAAAAATCAGTGGCCTTCCTATATGCCCAGAATGAAAGAAGTGAAAAAGTCCTGAGAGAAACAATCCCATTTACCATAGCCCCTAAAAAATGAAATACCTTGGTAAAAACTTAACCAAGGAAGTAAGAAACCTTTGTAATGAAAACTTTAAAACCCTAAAGAAAGAAATTACAGAAGACACCAGAAGGTGGAAAGACCTCCCATGTTCCTGGATTGGCAAAATCAATATCATAAAAATGACCATCTTACCAAAGACAATATTCGGACTCAATGCTATACCAATGAAAATCCCAAAGCAATTCTTTTTTTTTACATTCTTCATTATTATTTCTGCTCATACAAATTTAATAGGTACACCGGTTCCCTCCCTCCCTCCTCCTCCCCCCACCCCTCTGCTCACCCTCCCCTCACCACTCCTTCCCCACCACCCAATGCCTCCCCTTCCCTCAATCCCCGGAGAATACTTTAATGTGCATGCCTGAATCTCCTCTGGGTCTTCCTCTCCGATGACATACAAGGACCCAGCAGCATTTCCCTGGACCCTTTCCTTTGTTCCCCTTAAGCATAGGAACACTATTTTGCAGGGCATGCAAAGTCCAATTATGATTGCCAAAGCAATTCTTTAAAGAAGTTAACCAAACAATCTCAAAGTTCATATGGAGGCACAAAAGACCCAGGATAGCAAAAATAATCCTGAGTAACAAAAACACGGCTGGAGGTATCACCATACCAAACCTTAATCTATACTACAAATCCATAGTTATAAAAACAGCCTGATACTGGCTCCAAAATAGACACACAGATCAATAGGTAAGGGTTGAAGACCCAGATATAATCCCACACAATTATAGCCATTTGATCTTTGAAAAAGGGACCCAAAAAATCCAATGGAAAAAGAAGAGCATCTTCAACAAATGGTGCTGGTAAAACTGGATCTCCACATGCAGAAGAATAAAACTGGACCCGTACTTTTCACCATGTACAAGACTTAATTCCAAATGGATCAAGGAAAAATAAAAAAAAAATTAAAAATTAAAAAAATAAAATTAAAAAAAAACACAAATGGTTCAAGGACCTCAATATAAGGTCAGAGACTATAAAAACCTTAGTTGAAAGGGTAGGGAACTCCCTCGAGCTGATTGGACTAGGCCAACAGTTCCTAATCAGAAATCCAATAGCACAGTCTCTACAACCAACACTCAACAGATGGGATGTTATGAAATTAAAGAGCTTCTGTTCAGATAAAGAGATTGTAACCTGAGCACAAAGGCTATCCACAGAATTGGAGAAAATCTTCACTAACCACATATCTGATAGAGCTCTATTATTCAGAGTGCACAAAGAACTTAGAAAACTACACACCAAGGAAACTAATGGGCCAATTAAAAAATGTGCTTTGGAACTTAACAGAAACTTTACCAGGGACTAAATTGAAATGTATAACAAATATCTTTAAAAATGCTCCACATCCTTAGCCATCAGGGAAATGCAAATCAAAACTTCCTAAGATAACATCTCATACCAAGTCAGGATGGCAAAAAATTCACAATAAAAACAACACCAAATGCTAGAGAGGATGTGGAGAGAAGGGAACTCTCCTAAATCCTTGAGGGAATGCAGGCTTATACACCCACTCTGGCAATCAGTATGGCAATTTCTAAAATTGTTAAAGATTGAAGTGCCATATGACCCTGCTATTCCACTTCTGGGAATAATCCTCCATAATGCAGAAATTCACACAATGATACAAGCACAACCATGTTCATTGCAGCACTATTTACAATAGCAAAATCATGGGATCAACCCAAATGCCCAAGAGTTGACAAATGGATAAGGAAAATGTGGTACATTTAGTGGAATACTATTCAGCTATCAAAAAAGATGAACTAATGAAATTTGCTGAGAAATGGATTGAACTAGAAAAAAATATATTGAGTGAAGTATCCCAGACACAGAAAATTAGACACCGTATGTACTCCCTGATATGTGGATCCTAATTCAAAACCCACCTAATGACATATTAAAAGGTAAATCTCTGTAATACCTACTGTAATTGCAAAGATTATAAACAGGAGGGAAGGGGAAGGAGGGCTCCCCCTAAAAAAAGGGAGGTAGGGGATCATGCTTCAGTAGAGAAATAGGTCACCATCAAATATTGCATGTAAGTAGCAAGACATCTGATGAAGCTCATTCTCACTTCCCTTCCTATTTGATCTCACCAATCAAAGAAGGTATAGGGACTGGCAGATAGATGGTAACCATCCCACAAATAGGACACTGACACCCCCCCCCCACTGCTGTATCCTACTCCTGTTCTTCCATCTACCTTTGAGTCTCCTCTTACATTAAGATCTTCATTTAAACAGTCTTTAATTTTTGGTCAAGAGGTGACTTTCGATACCAATCAGCATGCAACCAAGGGCGATGCAGGAACAGCAAAGCTGAAAACAACAAACCATAACTCAGAACACCATAGACTTTACATTAATCATCTGGAAACAGACAAGCCAAATCTCTCCCCATCCTAAAGCTCAGGGAACCTTGTGGAAGAGGGGGTGGCAAGATTGTAAGAGCCTAAAGATGGGGAGGACCACCAGCAGACAAGATACTCCACACAAGTTAGGGCTGCAGCAACCAGAATTGGACTTTGCCTTACCTGCACATTGGCTGACATGTCAATGACCTCCCAAAGTCTAGCATGGATCACAGTCAGTAGGATCTTTAGAGGCAAGGGATTAACAGTCTCCACACCAACGGGGAGCCCAAGAAAGAGCTCCTGGGTATGCCACTGAGTCTTGAATCTTCACTAGAGTGGAGGACTCAGAGGTAGGTTTGGCATTCACACAAAAGGATGGGAGGGAAGAAAGGAGAGGCATTGGGAGAGGGGGAGGAAGGGAAGGGGGTGAAAGGAAGAAGGGAAGGGGGAGAGTGAAAGGGGGGACTGGGGAGGAGAGGATGGAGGGAGAGGATGGGGTACCTATGAGCTTATATAATTAGGAAAAAAATAAAATATGGGAGAAAAAAGAACAACCTACCAAAAATTTCAATAAATTCACAAATATATGTACAATATTTATATAAGTAACTGAAATCAAACATTCCACTTTACACCTGGCCTTTCCAACTTAGTATTTCTTTTTTATTTAAGTTATTTTATTTTGCTAGTTTTACCAGCATGTTGAGTACTCATCCCTGCTTCCTTCCATCCCCCTCCCACCCATCCCTTTTCCCCTCTTTTTTTCAATCCGTCCCTTCTGGCTATCTGCCTTCGTGGAACCGAGGGTTTCCTCTGGTCTATCTACTCTTTTTTTTTAATTTTTCTTCTCTTACAAACGTATTGGTTACTTATTCCTGCTTCCCTCCATTGTCTCTTCCTCACATCCCTCCATCAATCCCACCCTTCTGCCTGTCTGCTTCTGTGGATCCCAGGGTTCCCCCTGGCCCATCCACTCCTGTGGGGTTTCAGACCTCTGTGGCACACCAGGTTGCCTCTTCTCAGGCCACTCCACTGATAAGAGCATTTCCCTTTACTCATCCAGCTTCACTCCTCAAGGTTTCCACTGTATATTCTTATCTATCTTGAGTTCCTTGATATTCTATGGGGGCATCCAACTTAGCGTTTCTTGGATTCCTCTTCTTTTATTAATATTTATTTATTTGAGTTGAGGGAGAGAAAAAAGGAAGGAAAGAGAGAGAGAGAGAGAGAGAGAGAGAGAGAGAGAGAGAGAGAGAGAGAGAGGCACAAGTGTAGAGATCAGAGGAAAACTTCCAGTGGGTTCCTGGGATCAAACTCAGTTCAGGTTTGCTGACAGGGGCCTGTACAAACTGTAATCTTGTTAGGCCTATCCTCATTCTTGATGTTAAATGCATGCTAGACTCCATATTCTACATTATCATAATTAATTTATCCAGTTCTTGTTTCATGAGTATTTGATTGTTTCTGGCTTTTGCTATTTTAAATAATAACCTCTCTTAGTTTGCCTGTTAGAATTTTTGCCTGAAAGGTAACTTGGAAATTTAAAACTGTGCATTCACTTTGGAAAACAATTTGACATTTAATCAAAAGGTTAATCAAAAGGTTACCACATGAGCTAACAACTCTACTTTTACATATGTATTACAATAAGAAAAACATACTAGATATATATTATAAAAACAAAAATGTGTTTTGAGTCAGAACTTGAATGTGAATGATCATTTATGCCAGTCACAAGGTAAAAGCAACTGAAATGCCCATCAATTGATAAATGGATAAACAAAAATTATTTATGTATAGACACAGTGTCATTACATCCTTTGATGTAATATTCCTTAGCCATATAGAAATGGGGGCTGGAGAGATGGTTCAATAGATAAAAGTGTGAGAGCTGAATTCAAATACTAGCATCCATGTAAAAAAAAAATCTAGACATAGAGTTCAAGGATCTGTAGTCCCAGTACTTCTATGGCGAAATGAAAGGAGAAAAAAGTAGAATTCCTGGAAGTTCTCAGGCCAGCTAGCTTGGCATATCCACTGGTGAACATCTGAAAGAGAGGCCTTATCTCAAACAAGGTAGAAGGCGGGAAGGCCACCCAAGGTTGTCTTATAACCTCCATACATGCACCAAACAGCACGTATGCCCACATTCACACACATGAATACACATACACACACACACACACACACATCATATACACTACAAGAGAAATGGTATATTGAGTCATGGGGTGTTTAATATTCATAAAGATTGAATACATACCATATGAAAGCTTACATACTATATGATTTCATTCATATGAAATGTCCACAAGAGAAAAATCTATAAATATGGAATGTTAATAAGGGAATATTAAGAGCTAGGAACAGGGTAAATGGGCTTTATTTTTAAAATTTTGAAAATACTTTTCACAGTTTTAATGACTACACAATTCTGTTAATATGTCAAAAAAACTAACTTGTATACTTTAAACGAGTGAATTTTAGGATATTTGGATTATGTCTAAATAAAGCATTTTTAAAAACAGGTAACATATAGTCTTTCAAATAAGGGTAAAGCTGGAAAATATACTTTTCACTAGAGCAATATTATACAGGGATATTCCCCATATATTCCAGAAGAAACTTTTTGTGCTTATCTAATTTCTCCCCCCTGACAGTTAAAATGTTTTTCTTCATTTTCCAAAGGAAATGGCTATGTTTAAACTTGAAGAGAGAAAAATTAAATCAAAGATTAGCTTTCAGAAACAAGCTTAAATGTCTTTTTTAATAGTTTCTGTGTTGCTGTTGTTTTTCTCTAATTAGAAAAGTAGCACATATTCACTGTATGAAATTTGGAAAGGACATAAAAGCTTAAGAAGAAGAAAATAAAGATTATCTGTTATCTGCCATCCAGAGACAGTCTTAACTGTTAGCACTTAACTGTTTGTGAAATTTTGTTTATGAAATTGAAATTGCTATCTTATTTTAATATTATAATATCATTTCAAATACATGATTCTTAATGGATTTATAGTTTTCTATTCTATGCCTATATAAATTTATATGACCAATTTCAGTTTGGAGGTAGTTTATATGTTCCAAATTTTTGTTGCTACAATTGTTTTGTGACTAAGTCCTTTGGAAAATTCCTAATTGTTCCTTAGAATAAAGAACTAACAATGAAAATTCTGGATCATAATGTGTGCACATATTAAAGCTCTGGGCATATAATCCCAAATTGTCCTTCATAAAGGTTATAGCAACTTGTAACTCCACTAAAAACATATTTCAGGTTTTGTTTTTATTCCCACTTTATCAACATTGGTTGCAATTGCTACTTTTTAATTTAATTATCATTCACAGTTTTAGATATTGAAGAGTTTTCTTTTAAATTATGTCATCTGGATAATTTTACTTTGTCTGTTGTGTGTAAATTGTCTGCTTATCTTTCGTCTTTTTGCTTTATGATATTCGTGTCATTTCAGTTAGTCCAAAAGAGCTTTTAATGCAATAACAAAATGATAATATGAGCATTTGCTTACTATATATGCTTAACTTCTTAAATGGCACCTCCATACTCACAATAGTGTTGTGCTTTTCTGGAGTCTTAATTTTTTTTTCAGGGTCAAAAAAGTTTTTAAATCTAAAAAGGGAAAAATGCAGAAATATTTATTTTTCTTTCTTTCCAGCACAAACTGGAAGATATAAAGAATCCACAAATGACCTTAAAAATAAATGGACCACATTATTAGAGAAATAATTCAGTCTCCCCTACGGATTCATTAATGACTCCTATAACCACTTTTTCTCTCAAATCTCATTGGGCACCTCATGCTTGTTCTAAATCAATAACCCTGGAGGTTGAGGACTCACTCAAAACATCTTTTCTTAATGATAGCTCAAACCAAAGATTTCTTCATTGTCATATGCTCTTTAACACTTGTTGTTACTGAAGAGCAAACTCTGGAGTTTCTTTTTTTTTTTTATTTTTCTACTTTTACAAGGGTATTGAGTATTCATCCCAACTTCCCTCCCTCCCTCATCCCTTTCATCCCTTCTCTTCCCTTCACTTTTCCCTCCCACTCTCTCCCACCTTTCCACCTGTGTGCTTCTATGAACCCCAGGGTTCGCTCTGGCCTGTCTACTCCTGTGGATGCTCAGGCCTCTATGGTATGTCAAGTTACCTGTCTTCAGGCCACCCCCCAGATATGTGCATTTCCCTTCACTCATTCAGCTTTAGACTTAAAGGTATCCCCGATAAGTGCTCACTCATTGGGTATAATAGCAGATATCTACAGAGTAGTTTGATGTACTGTCTTCCTACTTATAGGTTTATTGGATGTCTTCCCTATTTATTTTTTTTCCTTCCCTTTTTTTAAATAAGTACTTATTCTAGTTTACAGTAATAGGGATTCATACCATTCTGACAAGCAAGCCTTGAATCCAATCAGTAAGCTGTTGGTTGTCTCCTTGGTACTCATGCCACTATTACACTGGTGATCACCTGTCGCCATGGTGATTTATATTGCAACTTACAGATCTCACGCCATTGGTGGGTCTTGGTCTGTGGATTTTCTCCTTGCTGGATAGCTTACATAGTAGCAAGGAATACTGGAAAAGTTACTGGGGGAGAGAAACAAATTCTAATATTTCTAATCACTAAGTCTAATTGCAATAAAAGGAATATTTTCACTAAAAAGTTAGTAAAAGAAAACAATTACCAAGTCAAATTAGAAACCATTTTTCTGACAACCTGATAATGAGAATTAGGCTGTGTTTCTAAAATCTGTGTCTTGAACCATGTCTGTAAGAGAGAGGATCTCTCTTACCTACTCAGAGTTCTTGGAAGTTTCACAGAATATGCCCATATCAAAACATGTACAGGTCTGGGGTAGGTAGGGACTGGGTCACAAAAAACCTGCTATAGATTTAGGGGCATGTTAAAACCTTGATGTTCATTTAATCTTCTTATGACTTACTTTGATCTAAACTGTACCTCCTTCTTATTTATGTACTGAAACATGCATGTACAAGCAATTCGTATACTAACCCTCAATGTGATAAATTTTGAGAAGGGATTTTGGAGGTTATTAGCTTCAAAAGTCATCATAACTTTTATGTTAGTTCCCTTATAAGAAAAGCAAGAAACATTTAGGGTTATCTACCCTTACCATGTGAGGGTACTATGAGACAGAGGTCACCTAGAATTCAAAGAGAGACCTTTCATTATGACTCTCACAGGGGAACACTTAACTTGCTATTTTCAGCTTCTGGAACTGTGACAAAAAATTTCTTTTGCATATCAGCCATCTTTGTTACTTCCTTTGAGTTAATGAAGACATGTTCACTGATCAGCACTGGAAATCCATGATGCAGTTATGCTGAATATTAAGTGTTCAGTTCATAGGCAAGGAACTGCATGAAAGAAGTTTTATCAGTTAAAAACTAAAGGTGAGAGTTTAGGGTATCTGACTTCTTTCACAGGGCAGGAATAGATGGGTAAGGCATGAAAATATAACAACTGACAGAGTATATGAAGTGGGTAGATGAAGGAGATATCTATGGAAGCAAATTTGACTGCTTCGCATCTATAATAGCAAAGGATAGTTGCAAATATATCCATTGTATTGATTCCATAGGTTTATAAGCTATAACTCTTTTTCAATAGCCAACAGTACTATTCTTGTGCTCTGATGAGCTAGATAAGATCCCTCTTCATCTGCTGAGTCAAAGAAGGACAAACTATCTAGATTTCTACTGTATACCCACAATAGATACTTATCATAGCCATATGGACTATGGTGGTTTTAAAGACTTTCTTGTGTATCTAACCTGTGGCCCAAGCGCTCCATATATCTCAGGACACCTGTGAATATTGTCCAACACATTTGAAGACCACAATATCATGTCACAATGTCAAGAGTTCAAACATCCTTTTAAGTTGCATGTATTAGCTTGTTTGTATTTCACCATCACCTATCAGAGTAGTTATTTCATGTTCATTTTACTGCTAAAGAAGCTATACAACCGAAAAAAAAAGAAAGCTGAGATTTAGATTCAAGTTTAGGAGGCCCGAAATTCACATTCTAACTCATACTTAGAAGACATTTGTCCATTTATAAAGAGAGAGCAATCAAGTCAAAAGTCATTGTTGCTCTTTCATTTCTATTTTTCTGTCACGTCACATGTTATTGCAATGATTAATTTTCATTATCAATCTGAACAGATTTAGAAGCCTCTAGGTGATGGTAAACCATACTTCTGGTTCTAATCGCCTACAGAGGTATCCAACTTCCTCCAATCCTCTGTTCATAAAAAGATATAGAAATGAGCTCTCCAACCAGATAAATTAAATTCCTCAAAAGAAACAGCTGCACAAGATTAATTGGGCTGGGCCCCAATATCAACAGACCAATGAGATATAAGGGACCAAAAGCCCCAATCAGGTTTGCAGAAACTGAAGCTAGAAAATAAGGAAAAGTCACTTTTTCTGGGCTTTCCTAGATTCATAAATACCCTGTCAGACATCTTGAGCTCTCTTGTCCCTCACAGATTCAATGTCTATGAGTTTTTTGCTCTCTTGCCCCTCACAGACTTCACATTCATGAGTTCCTTTCTTTCTTTCCTCTAATAAACTCTGTCTTAAATCCTCTAAATGTGTTCTGGTTTGAATTTTCTACCCCCCCCAACACAAGAACCTGGACATAAAATCCCATGATAATATGAACTGCGCTATTCTGTCATGTGCTCCCTGTCATGATCATCTGACACCTCTGAAAACATGAAGCAAAATAAACCCCTCCTCACGAATTGTCTGTGTCAGGTATATTTTGGTTACACTAATAAAATCCTGCATAATAAAGGTATTTTAGGATTGACTGGAATGGGGTTGTACACTGGGGAAAAAAATTGATAAGCTTATAATGGTTAGGAGCACAAGTTGTGAAATATGATGAATAATGCCTCACTTGTTTCACATGAGCTCTGTGAATTATAACTAGTTGTTTATTATCACTGATCTTTACTTTATCTGTAAACTGAATCATCAATAATGAGCCCTCTCTCATAAGACTGAAGATTGCATGAATTAATATTTGTAAGGGGCTTACTACAGTGCTCAGCACATAACAGGCACTCAACAAGTATTATCTGTACTATAAAAACTGGGAGAAGGGGCTATATGGTCACTCTAGGGTTAAGCTTCAGTTTGGCATTGTGACTACCAAGAAAAAGGCATTTTCTCCAGCTCCACCAAGTGTACTACCATACAATGGGGAAAGCCTCCTCTTAAGTAAAGGAGCTCAGCAGCAATCACCCACAGAACTAGACTTGACAAATGGCAGCTGCAGCACCAACCAACAACTCAGTTTGTATGTTGATGGCAATTGGATTGGGAGTAAGGTAGTGTCTACCAGACAGTAGTTCAGTCTTCTCTTCAAAACTAAAGTACAAAGCTGTCCTCATCCTCAGTTTGCTTATCTTATTCACCAGAAGTTTATTTATAATAGGTTTAAGGGAACTCAAAAAACAAGCTTTAGATTTTTTTATCCTCAGAGAATCTAAAGGAAATAAGCAAAACGTGTTTCTATTTATAGGATAAATTCCTAATTAATTCATTAACCCAAGGTTTGTGGCAAATAAGTGAACTTCCCTAACATAATTTTCTGTGATGTCAAGGACAGTAGTGTCTACTACAAGTAGCAAAGGAAATGCTGCATGTGAAATTGCTTTGTAAATTCTAAGGGCTACACAAATTATAAGTATGCTAATATAGACAAATATATGCAAAGAAGATACTAAGACTCAAAACTGCAGCAGGAGTGAGTGGTTAACACCACCAGCTGGAGAGTATAATTGAATTATAAGTTGTGCATCATTCATTTTTCACTATTAATGTTTTGGCTTCTAAGGGTTTAAAAAAAAGCAGACATAGTTTAAAATAAGTGAAGGAGTCACCAGAGATCTGTGGAGAAATTCTTGAAAAAGTTTGTGGTCAGTCTTTTAGGTCTGTAGATGGCACTAGTTCTTCAGATTTTAGATCCCTTTCCTTTGCCTTCATGTGAGGCAGAGTCGAATGAAGAATTACCCAGGTGATAGGTTCTCCAAAACCCCAAAGAAATGTAAAGTGTGTGAAGGTACATTTTCAATGTGAAATGATGAATATTATTTTCCCCAAATAAATTTCCTTCCTGGATTCCTTGCCCCAGCTGAGCCCAGGCAGCCAGGCTGCATTGAGTTTGGGTCGCCACTAGGGGCACAGATATTAAGTATAAGCAGAGTAACATTTCTCCTTAACTTTGCTGAGATGGACTGAAATATATAAAAGTGACCTTACAAAGCAGAGAAGAAAAAAAAAAGCACTGAACTTGGAAAACTACTCACAATTCAAGAGCAGGAAGACCAATAAATTTAGACAATATTAATTTCTGTTCACTACTTTCATTAACTCTAATTATGTGACTTGACAGTTACCTACTAAAATTTACATGAGTACGTTCTCCAGCCAAGAAATTCCAGTTCCAAGTTTCCTTCAACAAAATTTTTTGGTCACAAGAAGTGAGACATTTGTAAGGATTCTCACTTCGCTACTGTTTGTAGCATCAAAGGATGGGTAATTGGAGGCACACCAGAAGGGAGGAGAAAATATGAAAAGTGGAATATTTGCATCAACTGGTTTAGCCAAACAACAGACTGTAGAATAATGTGCAAGCCTCTAAGATGAGACCTATATGACTCATATTGTTGAATACATAAAACAAGCTGTAAAATAACGTGTACATTATACTTTATGTTTAAAAAGCCAACACTTCTAAACAATGTATTTCTATGTATACATCTAGTAAAATTTGCATAAAACTTTTGAGGGTATTCCTGCCAAAGCAGTGGTGAAAAGCAGATCAAAGAGAATCTCTGCTTTATCTTTGTGTGTGTTTTTAAATGAGAATGTATTAACAACATAATTATAAACTCTAGCCACAGACCAGAAACCCAAGATAGGTTGTGATTTGTGTTGTAAGATCCCAATACCATCTTTGGTGTGGCTCCAGTAAGTATAGATTATTTCCTTTCGACCAGAGTGTGTCCTACATTACACTGGCAGCTAGCATGGGTCTGGGGTTCTTCCTTAGTCTGAGTATAATTTCTTTCTCTGACCTTAAAAATCATTTTATCATTCATCATTTATGCAAATCCATCAGTGATTTTTTTTCTGGTTATACTATACCACTTTTCCTTCACACAATGTGTTTCTGGGGTCTAATGTTCTCACTTAGCAGGAGAACACTAAAATTTGTTGTCATCTCTTAAAAAACTGAGTATAAAAATCTTGCATAAATTAAAAGAATGAATAAATTTACAGGTGGAAGTGAAAACATTTTCAACTCAAGGCAAGTAACAACCGACGGCAGTCAGGAGGGAAATGATGCTGGATCTCCCCCATTTTGTTTGATTGGCAAGACAGAAGTGACAGCTGTTCAGGAACCCTTGCCAACCTCTAGCAATCTTGGAACAGTCAGCTGTGATGTTAATCTCCTCTACTGTTAACACTATACCATGCTCACACAGATCTACCAGGCTGTGCAGATTTCCTTTCAAAAGTGTGTTCTCCTCAGCCACCAAGTGACTTAATCACATTGATTCCTTAAGGGCTTAAATCAAGAAATGTACAGGTATTAAACACATATCAAAAGAAAATCTAACTTGAGTGTAAGTTTAAAAATCCGAAAATAAATTCTATAATCAAGTGCTATTATCTTTAATGACAAATCTCTTTTTAAAGACTTATTCTAGTTTCATAAGGCTAGCATGAAGTGTGTCCATTTGTTGAGGTGAAGCAGATGTTTAATTCATTGAAAAACATTTGTTGTGGACAGTAAATGGGCCCACATTGCTCTATCTTTGCTGCTGACCTGTATCTGCAGGAAAGTAGACAAGCAAGCCAAGATGGAGCTGCTGATCCACCCTTGTACTCAAGGGGAACACTAACTGTGGCCATTATGCTGAATGTCAGAAGTATGATCTCCTTTTGCTCCAGACTGGTAATGCCTGCCTACATGGTGGAGCCACCAGATAGCACAGCAATGATATACAAGTCCTTGCAGATACCCACATCTTACTTCATTCTGAATTTGAAGGTCCTCTCATGAATGCTACAGGACTTCATATGCAGGAAGGAAACCTGAAAAGCATCCTTGGACAATGGAAAAGATCATTGGTAATGTTCATCATGGGCTTATCAAGTACCTTGTATCCCTTCCAAGGGGGATAAAATGGGTGTAGCCATTTATTGTCCCAGGTGTACAGCAACATAGTCCAGCTTTTCCTTCATTTTGAACACAGCTATCCACTCCTTACACTCACCAGTAGTGGTGAGGCCTTATTAGTTTCATCTTAATGAAACAATCTGTCATATCCTGAAGAATCAGGTCAATACACAAGATGGAATGGGGAAAGGCTCAATCCTCACTGATGGGCACCATACATGTGGCACTTCACCAGAATTCATGACAATGTCAGTAGTACATCCACAGCTTACAGGTACAACAGGGCCTGAATGGTCCGGTCTGAGGCCAGGATTTTAAAGAGCTCAAGAGCAATCTGTGCTATCTTTTCACTATTAGCTTCAAAGTACAAAAGGGCCTTGGTCAACAGTACCAGGTACTCCCTGGGGCCCTGCACATTGTAGAAGACATTGTGCCTGATTTTCTCTATGTTGTTGAAGTGAATGACTATGTCATGTTTGATGGGCACACTTCAGAATTAGGATGCTATATTCATTCTAGACTGCCACACCCATATAGGAAACCTTCTGGCTCATGTCCAGCATGAAGCCTTAACATTAGGGGTGCCCAATAACAGTGGAGAACATGGAGAACTTTGATTACATGATGAAGCCAGTTCTGCAGTTTCTTTTTCCATTGTGCCCGTAAGAGAACTGTGCAACTGAGCATCAAGAGGACAGAAAGTGTATTCCAGCAGCATGAGTGGGAACCATCACTGACTTTTGAGTGCCCACTCTTGGCTAAGGAGTGATGATAAAATTCTTTCCTATGATCTAGAATTAAACTTTGTACCCTCAAGTGGAAAGAGTCTGAGTTCAAAAAGGGTTCAGTGTTGGCTCTACATGGATGACAATAAGTATCTTCATTCCTTGTGTGTACAATAAGATAACAATTCTCCCAACCTGATAATGTTATAGAAAGAATTATACTAAGTAGTGCATGTTACTCTGGGAGTAATGGACCTGGAGTATCAACAATAACTTATGTTTTCTTGCACTAATAATTCCAGAAAAATGAATCTTTTTTCTGTAATAATTGTGTAGCTTCACCTATCTGCAACATAACAAGCCAGGCTTGATGTCACAGGCCTGAAATTCCAGAAGCTCAGGAGGCTGATATAATAGGATTGTAAGTTCAAAGCCTAACTGATCTACACAGTGAATTCAAGGCCAACCTAGGCAACATAAAGAGACCCTGTCTCAAAATACAAAAAGAAAAGAAAGTCAGGGAGTAGTCCCATGGTAGGCCACTTGCCGCAAATGAGTGAGGCCTTGGGGTCCGTCTCCAGTACACAAAAAACAAACATAAATTATCCTTATATCCATTTTCCAGTGAGGACTTTGAGAAGAAAATGTGCAACTTTACCAAAGTTGCTCTGGATTCGAACCCAGGGGGTGGAGTACCAGAATCTTTTTGTGCATTTGTTTGTTTTATTGTTTTCATTTCTTTTATTATTATTATTATTATTTATTCAATTGTGCATGTATGCGTGTGTGTATGTATGCGTGTGTGTATGTATGCGTGTGTGTGTATGTGTGTGTGGGGGGGGAACCACGGGCGAATTCAGGAACCACCATGGACCACCCCCACTCTGCCCCAGGATTCACAGGCTCCTCTCTACCAGGACCAGAAACACAGGCCGCCCCCGTCCGCCCAGCGGCTATACATGGGGTTTAGGATCCGAACTCAGGACCTTCCGCCTGCAAGGCAGAGGCTTAATCCCTGAGCCACCTCTCCAGCCCCTCATTTCTTTTTTTAAAACTTTAGTTATTCATTCATTTAGTGTGTGTGTGTGTCACCTTTCCAGCCCCTCATTTCTTTTTTTAAAACTTTAGTTATTCATTCATTTACTGTGTGTGTGTGTCACCTTTCCAGCCCCTCATTTCTTTTTTTAAAACTTTAGTTATTCATTCATTTACTGTGTGTGTGTGTGTGTGTGTGTGTGTGTGTGTGTGTGCGCGCGCGCGCGCACAAACACGTGCATCAGAGGGCACTCTGTGTCCCTGTGGAGGACCAAGGATGACTTCTGGAGTCATCCTGGAATGCTTCTACCTCCTTTTTGCTTCATTCTGTGATTTCCCAGACTTTGCTCACCAGGACCAGAAGTGCAGGCTGCCGCCATTTCTGCCTGGCATTTTTGCATGACACTTACGATATGAACTCAGTACCTTCTACTTGTGTGGCAGAGTGTTAACCCCTGAGCCATCTCTCAAGTCCTTCATTTAGTTTTTGTGATAGTGAGAATTGAAATTACAACCTTGTACATGTTAACCCAGATTTTGATTTTAGCAATGAATTTTTTAGTCTTGTATCCCTATAGTTATAAGCCTCTCTTTTTCCTTGTGTATGAGCCATTTACCTTTGTCTGCATCCATTCAAAAGGCACATATTGAAGACTTACAATAAGCCAGGCACTTTTCTAGGTAGAGTGCCACAGCAACGAAATGATGAAGACCTAGCCTTCAGGCTTAATAAGATGAATCATTAAATGAAGCACTTGTGGCATAAGCATGAGGATCAGAGTCCGGATCTCCAACACACACACACACGCACAAATGATGTGCAGAAATAGTATTCTGTCTGTAAATCCAGCACTCAGAAAGTGGGGACAGGATATCTCTATCAGGGAAAAAATAGCCATTCAGAATAGCTCCATCAAGTGAGTTTTCTACTCAACAGAGAGAGACTCTGCCTCAAAGAAAATTGTGGAAAGTGATTCAGGAAGGCATCTGATATTATTCAGAAAGGCACCTGATATTAACCTTGGACCTACACACACATGCATGCATATACAAACATACACACATGCACATTCGTGAGCCTATACATATGCAAACATGCTCATGTGCATGTATACTACATGTGCATGTATACTATACACACACACACACACACACACACACACACACACACACACACAGAGTCACCATGAAAAGTATAGTGGGGCAGGCCAGATAAAGAGTGACACAAAAAATGCTAAAATCATCAAAAATATAGCATCATATGGGCAAGCTCTCAAACCTTTGTTTGTGATTGCTCTGTCCCATGGGTCTTAGTGCTGACATCTGCCACATCTTCTCCCACCACTGGTCTTGTGGAGGAAGTTTTGTGGGCTCAAATCTCCCATGAATATGAAAATTTTGGACCTGTTCTTGGGGGCAGTGGACTTGACTTTCCACTCTTTGAAGCAAAATGGCTCAAAACTTGCCTTCAAAGACAATTCTCAGCAGACTGGAAGCATGCATGAAGCTGATAGGGGGGTTGCATGTACTGGACTGACAGTTGAAAACAAAGGGAGACTGGCTGTCTTAGTTAAGAAAACTTGGAGATTTTCCACTTTCAACATTTCCTGTAGCCAGGTATGTCGTATTTACCATAGCCATGCTTAATTCTTTTTTTTTAATTTTTTTAACATTTTTTATTATTATTTCTGCTCATACAAACTTAATAGGTACACCGGTTTCCTCCCTCCCTCCTCCTCCCCCCGAACCCCCTGCTTCCCCCCTCACCCTTCCCTCCCCATCCCCCACTGCCTCCCGCCCCAATTCCCAGAGAGTCCTTTAATATGCATCCCTGACTCTTCTCTGGGCCCTCCTCTCTGATGATGTACAAGGACCCAGTGGCATTTCTCTGAATCCTTTCTCATGTTCACCTTAAGCATAGGAACACTACTGTGGCTGCCAATCCCTTGCCTCCAAGGATCTTGGTGCCTTTGGCAGATGCTAGACTTTGTGAGGTCAATAGTGTGTTGGACATTGCACAGGGCATGCTAAGTCCAATTATGATTGCTTCGGCCCTAACTTGTGTGGAGTATCTTGCAAACCATTGCTCCTCCCATCCTTTTGCTCTTACACTTTTACCGCCCCCTCTTCCGCAAATTTCCCTGAGCTTCAGGATGGGGAGAGATTAGTCTGGCCTAGTTCTAGGTGGTTGATATAGAGTCTCTGAAGTTCTGGATTGTGGTTTGTTGATTTTCTTTTGCAGTTTTGTTGCTCCTGCAATGCCCTTCACTCCATCCTGATGGGCACTGTATGTCACCCCTTGCAGTCCTTGATGGAGGCCTATTTTCTCTACTGTAACATGGTCACTTCTCTCCTTGTTTCTGGTGTGGCCCTCCAACCCCATCCCTCCTGTTCAAAATCCTTGCAATTACCGTAGGTAATACATAGATTTACCTATGAGTGTCTCAAGGTGGGCTGGGTGGGTTTGGTACTAGGAACCACCTATTAGGAAGTACATACGGCGCTTAATTTTCTGGGTTTGGGATACTTCACTTAATATAATTGTTTCTAATGACATCCATTTCCCAACAAATTCCAGTAATTTATCATTTTTGATGGCTGAGTAGTACTCCATTGTATAAATGTACCACAGTTTCCTTATCCACTCGTCAACTGTTGGACATTTGGGTTGATTCCATGACTTTGCTATTGCAAACAGTGCTGCTATGAACATGGTCGTGCTTGTGCTATCAATGTGAACCTCTGCTGTATGGGGGGTTATACCCAAAAGTGGAATAGCAGGGTCATATGGCATTTCAATCAGGCTTAATTCTTAACTAAAAAAAAAAAAAAAAAAGCCAAAAAGATCCATTGAGAGTGTAAGGGGAAAAAGCAGCTCTGGCCCAAAAACAGTTGAGGCACTGGAACAAAGGAACCCCTTAGACATTCCATTCACAGTTTTAGTGTCGATGTGTGTGTGTGTGTGTGTGTGTGTGTGTGTGTGTGTGTGTGTGCATGCTGCATGCACATTATGAGGCCAGACCTGGAAATAGTCTAAGGCAATAGGAAAAGGAATCCCTTAGATGATCCAACTTTCCAGATTTAGTTGTGTGTTTATGTTAATAAACACGTATGTCCATGTTTATGTGCTCCATATGCAGAAGATGCCAGACCTGGAAGCAGCTGGAGGTTGCATGGCAGGCAAGTGTGGCTTCATCGGGGTTTGCAGCCACAGCCGATCCTTAGAGACTGTGCTGAAAGGAGGCTAAGAATCCAACACAAACAGATCAGTCAGATTAGCAAATGAGTCACAAAGTCGCATGACGTTACTTGGGGCTTTTAATGTGAAGACCCATGGACAGTAAAGGGAGGCACTAGTCTAGAAAGAACACTGCTTTAGGGACCAAGAGACAGCTATAAAAAAAAAAAAATATCTGTTAAAAAAATATAACATCATGTAGACATAAGTGTTTCAAAGAAAATAAAAGATATGAGTACTATTCAATTTCCATATGAGTTCCTAGCTGTTTAAAGCAGTTTCTCCTCTTTGAATAAAGTCAAATTTGCTACCTTCTATGGCCTCATTTCTATCTCTGTTGGGCCTCTTTACCAGGCCTGAGGCCTGCTGGAACTTCCTGAGCCTGGCTAGAGTTTCAGGACCTGACTTTAGGTTTCGAATCTCATCTCTTTTGTTTACCTGAGATGATGTCACACTATTCAATCACCTTCTGATCACTTATTCATTTCCTATTGGTTACCCCATAATCACACCACCCCTCACCCCTCCCTCCGCTGCACATTCTATATAATTGACCCCCCCCCCCCCCCGTTTAATAAAGTTGAGATCCTGCTTTGACAGACCTCCCGGCTCCATTGTGTTCATTGGGCCGCAACACTTATCACCCGCTCAGCCCCACGGGTCACCCGGCTGGTCCAGTTGTCCCTAACCACACTACCTGCAGTGGCCCCAGAGTCCTTCAGACTGGTGCCCCGTGTGAGGAGAACCTCAACTCGCTGACGATCAAGTCGATCTTCGGGTGAGTGTACCCCCATAAATTATGAGGCAGTCCTCGTCCCGGGCTGATCCAGCCCTGGACTCCCTATGAGTGCTTTTAAAAAGCAGAGGTTTAAACTTCACAGATAACCAAGCACAGCAATCATGGTCCTGCTTGCTCAAGGTGGCCCCATGGCCACCTGAGAGCAATTTATTTGATTGGGACACTTGGGACCGGATAGAGAAGTTGATTCTAAAGGCTCAAAAACAGAAGGGGGAAATTCCCCCCTTGGGGGTCCTACCCACCATAGGCGCCCTCAAGAGTTGTTTTCCCCCACGGCCTCCTAAGGAGAAAAAGGAAACTGGGGCGGAGGGGGTTAATAGACCAGGAGATGAAGTGAAACCGCAGCCCGGGGAGAGCCCAAGCCCGGCTAACCCGACTGCCATCAATCACTCCCCTCCTGATTCCTTTGTTCTTGCGACCTCTCTATCACCTCCCACCCCTTTCTATCCCCTTCTGCTCCTCCTCCATATCCTTCCTTAGGGCCGACCCAGCTTTTCCCGGTTAACATAGTGCCGGGGGGAAATCGCCCTGCAGCATGGTACCCCTGGACAGCTACTGAGATCAAAGACTTAAAAAAGGCTGTAGCTGAGGATGGGCCCAACTCCCCTTGGGCAGAGACCATCCTTCGAGGGCTTGTTCATCAGCCCTGCACAGCCCAAGACTGGATGGACTTAGCTAAAGCCGTCCTCCCTGGGGCACTCTTTATCAAGTGGAGTGCCTTTTTCCAAGATGAATGTAGAACTCAGGGACAGGGGAATCAGGAGGCCAACCCTGCGATCCCCATCACCTATGGTATGCTTGCTGGGTTTGAAGCCCAATATTCTACCGGGGCTCAACAGGCAGCTATCCCTGACCCCTATAGAGACCAAGTGAGGACTGCAGGCACTAATGCCTGGAAAAGGCTAGATAACGGCCCAACTGAGTCCCCCATTTCTGGATTGTCCCAGAAACCAAATGAGGACCTTGCCTCTTTCATTGAGAGGGTGGAGAAAAGCCTAGCCTGCAAGGTCCCCCCCAGGGCCTATACGAGAGCAGTTTGAAAGATCTCTAGTCTGGGAAGGTATGAATCAGGATCACAAGCTGGCCTGTGCAGGCCTTAAGGATAAAAATATGGCTAGGTGGATTGTAGCCACCAGGGACACAGGCACTACTTCCCACACTGCCTGGGCCAATGCTAGGGCCATGGCTATGGCTTTGCGCTCAGCCAGAGGAGCTGACAGGCAGGAATCAATTGACACCCTGGTGTGTGCCCTCCAGCAAGTTCTTCCTGGAAAAGGGGAACGAAACTGCTTTGGCTATGAGTGACAGGGTCACTTAAGAAGGGAGTGCCCACTTAAGGCTAAAGCCCCTCCATGGGAGAGTCCTCGGACCCCCCTGCCCAAGATGTAGAAAGGGATTCCACTGGGCTAAAGACTGCAGATCTAAAGTGGACATTCAGGGGAAGTCTTTAAACTCCCTCCAGGGCCACCCTCAGCCCCGTTAAATAAGGGGAAGCAAGCTGTCAGAGCTCATTGGACGGTGCCTCTAGTCCCAGGGCTGAGACCTAAGCTGTCCCTCACCATTGGCGGAAAGAGTTTCAAGTTTCTCATTGACACAGGGGCTGACTGCACAGTTATAAGAAAAGAGGAGGTGCCTTCAGCCTGGCGGCTGGTCCCAGGCCCCCCATTACTAGGAGTGGGTGGACAGTCTACCTCCTGGGAGACTATTGATTACCAGCTCTGGTCTGATCCCGATGGGAACCATGGAGAGGTGCGCCCCCTAGTGGTGTCTGGCTTAACTGCTAATCTTCTGGGCCAGGATATTCTTGGTGAAGCTGAGGCCTATATTACAACTGATCATAAGAGTTTTTATAAGGATGTACTTGATCATGAAGAGTATGAGCAGCAATTTGAAGCCGGCAGAGTTAGTCATCCAAATTATAGGGATGACCCTTATTTTGAGCATTTGTGGCGGAATCACCCTCCAGTCCACCCCCAATCCTAGAGGCCACTGCTCGCCCCCTGGTGCCTAAGATTCGATGGACATCAGGAGACCCCATATGGGTTGAGCAGTGGCCGCTCCCTACTTTCAAATTACAACAACTTCATATTCTTGTAGAACAGAAATTGTCTTTGGGACATTTACGACCTTCTACTAGTCCCTGGAATTCCCCTGTTTTTGTTATTAAGAAGGCCAATGGCTCATGGAGACTTTTACATGACTTAAGAAAAATAAATGAAAGGATGATTCCTTTTGGGACCCCTCAAAGGGGTCTGCCCTGCATTCCAGCTATTTCTAAAGATTATTATTTGACTATTATTGACATTAAAGATTGTTTCTTCTCCATTCCCCTTCACCCGGAGGATGCAGAGAAATTTGCATTCTACATCCCCTCTGTTAACTGTGGGGGGCCAAATTTAAGATATGAGTGGACTGTCCTGCCTCAGGGGATGGCCAATAGCCCCCCAATCTGTCAGTATTTTATGTCACAAATTTTCTTGTCATTGTTTAACCGCCCTAACATTTTATTTTACATTTATATGGATGATATAATTTTGGGGGCTCTCTCCCCCGCCAGTCTCCAAAAAATTACTAATGAGTGCCTTGCTATCTTGGAGGCCAACAAGTTTATGGTGGCTCCTGATAAGATTCAGACTGTCCCTCCCTTCAAGATACTAGGCTCCGTACTGTCCCTCGATACAGTTTCCCCTATCAAGCCTCAATTACATATCAAAGACTCTTATACATTACCCCAACTACAGAAAATCCTGGGAGAAATTAATTGGATGAGGCCATGGATACCCATCACTACAGAGGAACTGTCTCCCCTATTTGATCTTTTGAAGGGCTTGGATCTCTCCTCCCAGGTGACCCTCACTCCTTATCATCATCAAATTTTTCACAAAATTCAACGAGCAATAGATCATTCTGTCTTAAAGAGATATGATCCTGGCCTTCCCATCGTCCTTTACCTTTTTTCTGGAGAGATGTTATGTACTGCCATGTTGGCACAAGGAGGTGATCCCCTTCAATGGATCCACCTCTCAGTTGGGGGAGCCCCTAGAGTTTATTCTATGACTGATCAAGTTGCTGACTATATTATCAAAGGCAGAGATGCTTGCACCCGGTTATTTGGGCTGGAACCTCACCTTCTTGTTGTTCCTTTTAAGCTGTCAGACTTTACCTGGCTTCAGAGAAATAATGACAGGGTTGCTTTAGCCCTTGAAGGATACTTAGGAAAGATTGATTGCCATTATGGCCCTCATAAATGGATGAGCTCATTTTTAAGACTAGATTGGAGACCCCCTAGGCTCTTTCTCCCTCAACCTGATCATAATTTTCTTACTGTTTTTACCGATGGGGGGCGCCTAGGAGCCTCCTTGGTGGCTTTTCCCCCTCATAAGAAGGGGCAACCGTTGTTCCCCCTTAAGAGAGTCACCCATGAGGTTGAGGGTTCAGCACAATTTAAAGAATTGTTTGTGGTGGTATTAGCACTGAGCACTGTACCTGAGCTTTTTAATTGTTTTCTGATAGCCTTTATGTTGTTAACCTACTGCCTAATCTACTTGATGCTTATATTAAATTAGATTCTAACCCTATAACTCCATTGATACTGCAGGCATAATTATTACTCAAAGAAAGCTTAATCCCATCTTCATCCAACATCTTCGGGGTCACCAAAATCTGCCTGGGTTTTTATCTGAAGGAAATGCCCTGGCAGATAAGATGGCATCTGCTTTAACTTTTCAAGAGGTGGCCAGTTTACATGAGTTAACCCACATTAACGGGAGAGGCTTCCATCACAAATATCCTTTGGTGCCCATCAAAGATCTTAAAAAGATCATCCACTCTTGCAAGTCCTGCCAACCCTTTCTTCAACTCCCTCCTTTACAAAATATAGGAGTTAACCCCCGTGGATTACGACCTAACAACCTATGGCAAACAGATGTTACTCATTACCCTCCATTGGTAAACTTAAATATATCTTTCTCACTATTGATACATTCTCTCATGCCTGCTGGGCTACGGCACATGCAGGGAAAAAATCTAAGCACACTGTCAGTCATATGTTACAATGCTTCGCTGTCCTTGGTTTGCCTGATCAACTTAAAACAGATAATGTCCCTTGCTTTATTAGTAAAGCCTTTTCCAAGTTTCTCCAGACCTGGAATATTACCCACTCCACTGGCATCCCTCATAACCCTCGGGGACAGGCAATCATAGAAAGTCAAAATCAAACTCTTAAGGCCCAATTACAAAAACAAAAGGGGGACCCCCCCCCCATGATCAGCTGAAGAAGGCTTTGTTAACGCTTAACATTTTAAATTTGACTAAAACAGATTTAGAAACACCATTCCAGAGGCACTGGACTTCTAAGATGTCATACAAATCCATCCAAGTTCGCTGGAAGGACCCCCTTACCGGGGGATGGAGGGGTCCAGACCCCCTCATCACTGAGGGGAGAGGATTAAGATGCATGTTCCCCCAAAGTGAATAAAGGCCTATTTGGGTCCCTGCTCAGGACATCAAATACCTTCCTCCATTGGCGGAGGGAGAGGATAAAAACCTTCCCAGGGAGTCATCTCCCCATGAGGATTTTCTTTCTTCTCTCTCCACAGAGAAGCATGAAGGCTCCATTGATCTTACTCTACTTGACGGTGATCTTCCAGCCATCAAGAGGAGGAGTTGGAGATCCACGAGGCCTGAATCATCATTGAATGACAGATGGGTAAACCCTGAGACTGCAAAGGGGAGTCCTTCAATATCCTCCCTACTGACGGGCTTCTCTCTAGCACTGTGGACTGTGGGCAAAAAATAGCAGGGAGTTTCACTCCTAAATGAGAGACTGGATTGGGAAAACTACAATGGGTATGTTGGAAAAAGCCCACTGTAATTAAACCAGTTGATGGGCAACCCAGACCCTGCCCTCCTGGGGCATGTATAACCACCTATGAAGCTGTTCATGCGGTCTGCTATTACCAGGCCTCTCAATGCCAACTAGGTGATAAGACATTTTGGATTGCAATGAGGAATGGGGTTCAGGGGCCCCTTACTTCTAGTACATACATGACCAAACAAGCCCAATGCCCGGATGTTCCAGGAGAGCAAGATATGTGCTTACAGCCCCATTGGGAGTGTCCGATGGAGGAGGAGTTCAGGACCAGTTGGCAAAGGTAAGAGTTGAAGATAAGCTTGAGGAGATAGCCTGAGCTCTTCACCCACGCCTTCGATATCATCCCCTTGTTTTCCCAGAACGGAAGGGGGACTTGCTCCTAGACCCTCCCACAGAAGCTCTTTTAGAACTTGCTTTTAATCTTTTGAATACTTCTGCTCCTTCCATAGCTGAGGATTGCTGGATTTGTATTGCACAGGGACCCCCACGTCCTCTAGCTCTACCAGTACCCTATAATGGGACCCTAAATTATACTACTGAGGGATGCAGCTTCTCCCGCCCCCTCTCAGTACAGCTTATGCCTGTGGGAGCCAATCACCCCTATTGTCTGGAGGATCTTCCTGGTCCTAAGGATGCTACAGGCATTAATCTTGGTTATGCTGACTCCTCCCTTTGTCCCACCAATTCAACCATGAAGTACCCGACCTTCCCAGTGTGCCCCCCACCTGGACATGTTTTTGTCTGTGGCTTTAGTGAAGTCCACCAATTGCTCCCAGCCAATTGGACAGGGTTTTGTGTATTAGCAATACTGACCCCTGACATCGATTACATTAAAGGAGATGAACTAATCCCTGTCCCCGCATTTGATTCTATCGCCAGTCGAGCTAAGAGGGCTATACAAATGATACCTATTTTGGCTGGCATTGGAATTGCGGCAGGGGTGGCCATGGGCACTGCAGGCCTGGGCACTTCGATAGGCCTTTACCAACAGTTGTCACAGAGGCTTATTGATGATGTCCAGGAGGTATCAGAGACTGTCATTGAGCTCCAGGGCCAATTGGACTCCCTTGCCAATGTGGTCTTAGAAAACCAACAGGGCCTAGATTTATTAACTGCCAAGGAGGGAGGAATTTGTCTTTTTTTACAGGAAAAATGCTGTTTTTATGCTAACAGATCAGGATTCGTACATGACAAGATAAAGAAACTACAGGAGGACCTGGATCAGTGAAGGAAAGAGCTCCAGGGACACCCCTTTTGGTCCTCCTTTGGCGGCCTCCTCCCATACCTTACTTCCCTCCTGGGTCCTGTGTCCATGATACTTCTCCTTTCAGCCGTTGGGCCTTGTGTGATTAATGCTCTTACTCACTTTATTAAAAGACAGATTGAATCTTTCCAGCTCTACCAGGTCCACATCAACTATCAGATGCTCACCGCTCAGGAGTCCAGCTCTGAACATTTGGCCTTAGAGCCATTTGATGACTCTCTGTGACCATGAAACCCCCAAGTCTGGCCTAGCCAGGCGCTTAAGTGAGGGCTGGTGTCCAGAGGCGGGTAAGTGAGGGCCCAGCCGGAGATCAACCTAAGACAGGACTTGTAACACTCAAAGTTGCAAGCTCCCATGATGGGTAAGACTCCGGAGGGGGGCTCTCACACCTAAGACAGGCATAGTCACTCAAGGCCATATGGCCTGCTCGATCACAGGTAGCCCTTGGATCGTCTTTAAAAAAAAAAAAAAAAAAAAAAAACAGAAGTGGGAGGTGTTGGGCCTCTTTACCAGGCCTGAAGACTGCTGGAACTTCCTGAGCCTGGCTAGAGTTTCAGGACCTGACTTTAGGTTTCGAATCTCATCTCTTTCGTTTACCTGGGATGATGTCACACCTATTCAATCACCTTCTGGTCACTTATTCATTTCCTATTGGTTACCCCATAATCACACCACCCCTCACCCCTCCCCCCGCTGCACATTCTATATAATTCACCCCCCTCCGGTTTAATAAAGTTGAGATCCTGCTTTGACAGACCTCCCGGCTCCATTGTGTTCATTGGGCCATGACACTCATCACCCGCTCAGCCCCACGGGTCGCCCGGCTGGTCCAGTCGTCCCTAACCACACTACCTGCAGTGGCCCAGAGTCCTGCATATCTCATGTCCACTTGCCAATCAAGATAGCAGAAAGTTAAAGCTGTTTCCTTTTCATAAGCTCAAATTTCTTAAATGTGGCTCCTGTATAATAGGAGCCAAAGCTTTCTCAGTTCATCTACAGAACAAAAGTTACAGGATACAAAATGCTCAGATTTCTCCCAGTTCCTTTTCACACTGCAGAGATTTTTTTTGCACCCTGTCTCAAGTATGTGGATCTTTTCTACACTGCAGAGGTTTTCTTTAGCACCTTCTCACAAGTACATGGTCTCCCATTATTCCAACCAAGTCAGTAATGCATAACAAAATTTTTCTTTCTATGAACCATCAGCTCAACCCATTTCTCTTTAAATCAGGGCATTTGGCTACATACCATGTAACACATCTATAAAAAGAATTTACAAGAGTTCATATAACAAATCTTCCTTTAAAAAGCTTACTTTGCCCCTTTTCACCCCACTCCGCTCGGCCGGTCGGGACCCGCACGCACGGTTCAGCAGGGCCTCACCCCGCGCTCTAGAACCCCAGGTCAGCCCACAGGGACCTGGCTCCGACTCCCACCATCCAGCCGGAGCCGCAAGGGGGCCGAGGGACGAGGAGGATCTCCCCCTGCGTCGGGGCCCCGCCCCAGCTGCCCTCGGGTTAAATAGCTCCACGCCGATGCGCCCATTCTCCCTTTTCACCCCACCCCGCTCTGCTGGTCGGGACGCGCACGCGCGGTCCAGCCAGGCCTCACCCCAGGCCCTAGGTAAGTCCCCGTTCGGGCCCCGCCCACCAGGACCCCCGGGCAAAAAATTCAGTTTAGTAAAATTGAGAGATCTTAAGAGTTAAAAGGACAATGCCAAAGTCAAAGTGCAAATCCATGAGAAGCAACACTCAAGTAAACAAATTTCCCACTGAAGAAATTAATCCCATAATGTTAGACTCCAACAAGAACAAACCCACGGAAAAAGGCCAAGAAAGCCTCACCCAGGATAAGGTCTTTCAAAATACGATCATTACCATGTTCAATACTATGAAAGAGGAAATCCAGGAGGAATTACATAATCGAATCAATCGCTTTGAAGAGGAACACAACAGACATCTGGAGGAGTTGAGAAAAACAGTGCAAGAAACAAAAAGCGGCATAGAGCAGTTAAAAAAAACTCAAGCAGAGTTTAAAACTGAGCTAAAAGACAAGTTATCTTCAACCCAGAACGCCACAGAGAGTCTTATCAACAGAACTAACGAAGCAGAAAACAGAATTTCAGACCTTGAAGATAAAGTGGGAGTACTAACCAGCTCAATGGAAGAGGTTGTTAAAGCCAAAAAGATACTTGAGAGAAATATCCAAGAGATATGGGACACCCTGAAGAAGCCTAACATGCGTATTCATGGAATACCAGAGCAAGAATCTCAAAATACCACCCCTGAGGAAATTTTTCAAACGATCATCAAGGAAAACTTTCCTCATCTAAAAAAAGAGAGGCCCATTCATATACAAGAGGCATTCCGCACCCCAAACAGATACGACCAAAATAGAAGCACGCCGCGGCAAATAATAGTTAAAACACTCCACATTCAAGATAAAGAACTGGTGCTGAGAGCTTCAAGGGAGAAAAAACAAGTCACTTTTAAAGGTAAACCTATTAAAATAACAAATGACTTCTCAGTCGAAACAGTAAAAGCAAGAAGAGCTTGGAGAGACATACTTCAAGTATTGAATGAGCAAAAATGTCAACCCACGCTGATTTACCCTGCAAAACTATCAGTCATGATCGAGGGAGAAAGAAAAATTTTCCAGCACAAAGACAACTTGAAGGGATACATGGCCACCAAACCAGGCCTTCAAAAAATGCTAGAAATGACACTCAAGCGTGAACAAAAAAACAGGCATATCCAGGAGAACAGAAGGCAAATATAACACCATTAAAAGCGAAGCAATATACTTATAAAAGCTACTAAACATAATAAATGTCTGGAATTAACAATAGTTTCTCCATTATAACACTAAATGTTAATGGACTTAATTCACCGATCAAGAGACACAGATTACAAACTTGGATTACAAATCACAATCCATCAATCTGCTGCCTGCAGGAAACCCATCTCACCACAAAAGATAGGCACGTTCTAAAAATAAAAGGCTCGTCAACAATTCTACAAGCAAATGGAAGCAAAAAACAGGCAGGGGTAGCCATTATGCTATCAGACAAAGTGGATTTCAAACCAAAGAAAATTATAAGAGACACGGATGGATACTACATTTTAGTCACAGGTATAATTCACCAGGAAGATTTCACAATACTGAACATATATGCACCCAATACGGGCCCCTCCACATTTATTAAGAAAACCCTACAGCGTCTAAAGCAAGAAATCAACCCCCAAACGATAATGCTTGGGGACTTCAACACCGCCCTCTCAACATGGGATAGATCAACAGGTCAAAAGCTTAACAGAGACACTTTGGAACTTAATCAAACCCTAAAAGAAATGGACCTTACAGATCTCTATCGAACTTTTCACCCACGCACCAAAGAATACACATTTTTCTCAGCAGCACACGGAACTTTTTCCAAAATAGATCACATATTGGGACACAAAATGAATCTACACATATACAACAAAGTTGAAATTCTAACCTGTGCCCTATCAGACCACCACGGCCTAAAGCTGGACATCCACAACACATCAAACAAGAGAAAATACACTAACTCCTGGAAACTTAACACTATGATGCTGAATGATAACTGGATTCAGGAAAAAATTAAAAAGGAAATTCAAGATTTCCTGAAAGTGAATGATAATGAAAATACAACCTACCAAAATCTCTGGGACACAATGACAGCTGTTCTAAGAGGTAAGTTCATAGCTCTTAATGCCTACGTCAAAAAAATGGAAACATCAGAAATAAACAACTTAACAATACAGCTTAAAGCTTTAGAGAAACTAGAGCAATCTGATCCCAAAAGCAGTACAAGAGAAGAGATTAGCAAAATAAGGGGAGAAATATCTGAAATCGAGATTAAGAAAACGATAGAAAAAATCAACCAATCAAAAAGCTGGTTCTTTGAAAAAATCACCAAGATTGATACACCCCTAGCTAAACTAACCAAAAGCAAGAGAGAGAGAGAAAACCCAAATTAACAAAATTAGAAATGAACATGGGGTTATCACTACTGATACTCAAGAAATCCAGAGAATTATAACATCATATTTCAAAAACTTATACTCTGTGAAGTTTGACAACACAAAAGAGATGGATGAATTTCTAAGTAAACACAACTTACCTAAATTGAATCAGGAAGTTGTGAATTATTTAAATAGTCCTATAACATATAAGGAAATTGAGGAAGTAATCTCGAATCTTCCCACCAAAAAATGTCCTGGACCAGATGGATTCAGCACAGAGTTCTACCAGACATTTAAGGAGTCAATAACACCAATACTCCTTAAACTGTTCCATCAAATAGCAAAGGAAGGAACACTACCAAATTCCTTCTATGAAGCTAATATCGTTTTAATCCCAAAACCTAATAAAGATTCACTTAAGAAAGAAAACTATAGGCCGATCTCCCTGATGAACACAGACACAAAGATTCTCAACAAAGTCTTAGCAAATCGGATTCAAAAACATATCAAAAAGATCATTCACGGGGACCAAGTAGGCTTCATCCCCAGCACACAAGGTTGGTTCAACATACGCAAATCAATAAATGTAATTCATCATGTAAACCAGTCCAAAGTCCAAGACCACATGATACTCTCGATAGATGCAGAAAAAGCTTTTGACAAGATCCAACAGCCTTTTATGATCAAAACGCTAGAGACAGTGGGAATGGAAGGAATCTTAATCAATATAATAAAAGCTATATACAAGCCCACAGCAAGGATTATGCTCAATGGGGAACAATTGGAAGCATTCCCACTTCGATCAGGAACTAGACAAGGCTGTCCACTCTCACCACTTCTATTCAATATTGTACTTGAAGTCTTAGCTGAAGCCATAAGACAAGAAAGGGACATAAGAGGGATTCAAATCGGCAAGGAAGAAGTCAAGATATCCTTATTTGCAGATGACATGATCTTATACCTGAGTGATCCCAAAAACTCCACCAGGAAGCTCCTGGAACTAATTGAGAAGTTCAGCAGGGTGGCAGGATACAAAATAAATGTGCAAAAATCAGAGGCCTTCCTATATGCCCAGAATGAAAGAAGTGAAAAAGCCTTGAGAGAAACCATACCATTTACTATAACCCCTAAAAAATGAAATACCTTGGTATAAACCTAACTAAGGAGGTAAAAGACCTTTACAATGAAAACTTTAAAACCCTAAAGAAAGAAATTGCAGAAGACACCAGAAGGTGGAAAGACCTCCCTTGTTCCTGGATTGGCAGAATCAACATCGTAAAAATGACCATCCTGCCAAAGGCAATATACAGATTCAATGCTATACCAATCAAAATCCCAAAGCAATTCTTCAAAGAAGTTGACCAATTAATCTCAAAGTTCATATGGAGGCACAAAAGACCCAGGGTAGCAAAAACAATCCTGAGTAACAAAAACACAGCTGGAGGTATTACCATACCAAACCTAAGTCTATATTACAAATCCATAGTTATAAAGACAGCCTGGTACTGGCTCCAAAATAGACACACAGATTAATGGATAAGGATTGAAGACCCAGATATAAGCCCACAAAGTTACAGCCATTTGGTCTTTGACAAAGGGGCCCAAAGAATCCAATGGAAAAAGAACAGCATCTTCAACAAATGGTGCTGGCAAAACTGGATCTCCACATGCAGAAGATTAAAGCTGGACCCGTACTTGTCACCATGTACAAGACTTAACTCCAAATGGATCAAGGACCTTGATATCAGGCCAGAGACTTTAAAAACCATAGTTGAAAGGATAGGGAACTCCCTCGAGCTGATTGGGCTAGGCCAACAGTTCCTAAACAGACATCCAATGGCACAGTCACTGCTACCAACTCTCAACAGTTGGGATCTTGTGAAATTAAAGAGCTTCTGTTCAGATAAAGAGATTGTCACACGAGCTCAAAGGCAACCCACAGAATGGGAGAAAATCTTCACTAACCACATATCTGACAGAGCTCTACTGTCCAGAGTGCACAAAGAACTTAGAAAACTAAACTCCAAGGAAAACACTGGTCCAATTAAAAAATTGGGCCCTGGAACTTCAAAGAAATTTTACCAGGGATGAAATTAAAATGTCTAACAAATATCTTAAAAAATGCTCCACTTCCTGCACCATCAGGGAAATGCAAATCAAAACTTCCCTGAGATATCATCTCACCCCGGTCAGGATGGCAAAAATCCACAATACAAACAACGACAAATGCTGGAGAGGACGTGGAGAGAGGGGAACTCTCCTACATTGCTGGTGGGAATGCAGGCTCATACAGCCACTCTGGCGAGCCATCTGGAGATTCTTAATGAAATTAAAGATTGAAATGCCATATGACCCTGCTATCCCACTTTTGGGAATAACCCCCCATGCAGCAGAGGTTCGCCTCGAAAGCACAAGCTCGACCATGTTCATAGCAGCACTGTTTATAATAGCAAAGTCATGGAATCAACCTAAATTTCCAACAGTTGACGAGTGGATAAGGAAATTGTGGTACATCTATACAATGGAGTATAAATCAGCCATCAAAAATGATGAATTACTGGAATTTGCTGGGAAATGGATGTCATTAGAAAGAATTATATTAAGTGAAGTATCCCAAACCCAGAAAATTAAGCACCGTATGTACTCCCTAATAGGTGGCTCCTAGTACCAAACTCACCCAGCCCACATTGAGACACTCAAAAGTAAACCTATGTAACACAGTAATTGCAAGGATTATGAACAAGAGAGATGGGTTAGGAGGGCCACACCAGAAACAAGGAGAGAGGGGACCATGTTACAGCAGAGAAAATAGGCCTCCATCAAGGTCTGCAAGTAAGTAATGAGAAACCTGGTTAAGTTCACAGACGTTCTTTCCTGATCTCACCAGAAGGGAAGGGCATATAGTCTAGCAGATAAAAAGTAATCATTTTGCAAATGTGTGATGGACCCCTCCCTCACTGAGGTTTCCTACTCTTATTACATCTACCCTTGAATGTGCTATTATAACAAGACTCCAGTTTAACAGCTTTTTGTCTCTGGCCAGGGGGTGACATACAGTGCCCATCAGGATGGAGTGAAGGGAATTGCAGGAGCAGCAAAACTGCAAAAGAAAATCAACAAACCACAATCCAGAACTTCAGAGACTATATCAATCACATAGAACTAGGCCAGCCTCATCTCTCCCCATCCTGGAGCTCAGGGACATTTGCGGAAGAGGGGGCAGTAAGATTGTAAGAGCAAAAGGATGGGAGGAGCAACGATTTGCAAGATTCTCAACAATAGTTGGGGCCAAAGCAATCATAATGGGACTTTGCCTGCCCTGCGCAATGTCCAGCGCACTGTTGCCCTCATAAAGTCTAGCATCTGTTAAGGGCACCGAGACCCCTGGAGGCAAGGGATTGACAGCCATAGTAGTGATCTTATGCTTAAGGGGAACAAGAGAAAGGGCTTATGGAAATGCCACTGGGTCCTTACATGTCATCAGAGAGGAGGACCCAGTGGAGAGTTAGGCGTACACAATAAAGGACTCTCTGGGAATTGGGGGGGGGCACTGGGGGAAGGGGAGGGGGAGGAGGGGGTTCGGGGGGATGAGGGGGGAGGGAGGGAACTGGTAAAAAATTTTAAAATGTATAATTAAATTTTTAATAAAAAAATAAATTGAACCAACATAAAAAAAGCTTACTTTGCAAATTAGCAACTATCTTTGATATGGGCCCAAACAATGCCTCCTACAAGCCCATTCTAACACCCTTTTAGAGCCACTTGAACCAGTAAAATATTTTTGATTACCTGTCTGGTTCTACCCCTGGGCACCCTGTCTTTGAGAAGTAATTGGTGAGCCCTCAGGTCCCTTCTTTAAGATACTGCTGATAAATCTTTGCAGTTAATGCATACATTCTGGGGTCAGAGAGTCCAGGTTACATTCCTAGCTGTGCTACCTTTTGGCTATGTAACAGTGAGTCTTGGCTTTCACATTCATGTTTCTGCATCTTAGGGCTGTGAACAGCTTCATCAATTTATGTATATGATTAGCATCTGAATGCTTGGTAAATTTATGAGCACAAAGCATTTTAGTATAAAATATTGAATATTCTTCACAATTCTGTATCCTCATCCTTCATAAGTTTTCTAGTAAATCTCTACCTTGGCATTTCTAACATGGAAATCTATTATTTACTCTAAGATGTTTCAGTACTATATGAAGAGATTCTAAGTGATGGCCCAACTATGAGATAAGATTAGTCAGAATGAGGAAAATCAACAAACCATATCCTTTTTTTAAAAAAACTTATTGCATTTCATTTAAAGCAATGATTGTAGGTCATGAAAACAGAAAGGGGTCCATGAGGGTGGGGGAGAGATCTTAAGGAAGAACGGAGAGAGTGAAATGAGAGAATAATGGACTATGAGGCATGAAGGTAGAGTGGGAAAATAGAAAGGAAGGGGACAATCAAAAGTGGGACAGGGGTAGAAGAAGGCAGTAAGGAAAGAGAACTGATAAAACAAAGCACATAGGAAAATGTCATAATAAAACTCATTATTTTATGACAATTTAAAAAACTCATAAAGCAAAGTCTACTTTTAAAAAATCAGCTGAACTGGGGGCTGGAGCGGTGGCTCAGGGGTTAAGCCTCTGCCTTGCAGGCGGAAAGTCCTGGGTTCAGATCCTAGACCCCATGTGTAGACGCCAGGCGGAAGCAGGGGTGGCCTGCATTTCTGGTCCTGGTAGGGCAGAGCCTGTGAATCCCAGGGCAGAGTAAACAAGGAGGAGGTGGAGGCAGTCCATGGTGGTTCCTGAATTCGCCCGTGGTTCTACACGCACACACACACACACACACACACACACACACACACACACACATGCATACACACAAGTGCACACATGCACAATTGAATAAAAAAAAAATCAGCTGAACTGATAAGACAGGTGGCATGTGCCTGCAATTACAACACTCTAAAGGCTGAAGAAGAAGGAATGAAAATTCAAGTCCAGCCTGGACTGAATGACAAGTTCTGTGTCAAAGAAATCTCATGAAAGGAATAGTTTCCACAGTCAAATAACTGACTTGAAATTTCAACACACTCCTTATTTCATCATATGCCAGTAATTGAGAGGCGGTAGACATAGAAGAGCGAAAATATTTTTAACTGGATATTCTTTCCTCCAGTGACAAAAGATCAGCTAACAGGCAGTGCTTGTACTCGAAGACTAGTATATGACTCTGTGTGTGTGTGTGTGTGTGTGTGTGTGTGTGTATGTGTGTGTGTGTACATGCATGTATAGAAAAAGATGGAGAGATAGAACGAGAGATCACAGGAATATAACCACTTCGCAACTGTAAAACTCATCCATTATTTCTGTGATACCTACTGGCATGTCATAGGTTCCAGGTTCTTTTGTAACCTGACTTGAAGTTTTTATTCTCCTGATTCTCCTGATTTCCCACCTAGCCACGGGAATTTGGTTTTACCACATACTTTTTTTTTTTTTTTTTGTCAGAGCAAATCTTGATTTATTGGCGGGTAACAACAGCTTATATAGACAAAGGACCACAGGGCGTGAAACAGGCAGCCAATTGTGTCAAAGGTCAACACAGCATGCAAGCCTTACAGGTCAGACTCAACGTATCTCAATGAGGAAGGCAGGTCAACTCCTAAAAGCCAATTAGGGCTCTCTGTAATGCGATCAGGGTTATGCCCAGGACACTAGCTCTCAGTACCATCTTTGGTCCCATGTGCTCGGCTATGCCCTGGGGTAATTCCTGGGTGGGCCCAGCATCTCCCCCTTTTTGTTTTAATAGAGACTGTATTTTACAATTAACTATACGTATGTCCAATGTCCCATAACTCCCAGCGTGAGCTTTCACTGTTGTCCTGTCCTGGTTGGTCTTCTCAGTCAGGCAGGTTGGCATCAGCACCAGGCATGGCAGCAGGCAGCTTGGGGAAATTGCATGTGGCTTACACAGACAGTACAGGCCTGCCTGGTCCATTTTTAGACCAAGGCCTCACAAGCCTCCAAGCTTGAATCGCATCTCTGGGGGGGCCATGGCATGGATGTTTAAGGGCCATAAACATCTGTAGCATTTACCACATACTTTTAATTATTCATTTTTTTCTACCTTTACAAGCATGTTGAGTATTCATCCCAGCTTCCCTCTCTTTCTCCTCCCTCCCATTCCCTCCCTTCCCTTCACCATTCCATCACACTCTTCTGCCTGTATGCTTCTATGAACTTTAGGGTTCACTCTGGCTTGTCTACCCCTGTATGGGTTAAGGCTTCCATAGTGTAACAAGTTACCTCTCTTCAGGCCACCCCATTGATATGTGCATTTCCCTTCACTCATCCAGCCTTAGACCTAAAGGTTTCCACTGTGAGTTCCCATTCTATGGGTATTATAACAGCAGCCTACAGAGCAGCTTGATGTACTATCTTCCTACCTATAGGTTTATTGACTGTCTTTCCCTATTAATCTATTTCCTTCCCCTTTTTTAGGTTCTTGTTCTTCTTTACAGTAACAGGGATGGGTACCATTCTGACAAGCAGGTCCTGAGTCCACTCAGAAAGCTGTTGGGTGTCTCCTTGATATTCACGCCACTATTATACTAATGGTTACCTCTTGCCATGGTGATTTAAAATTGTAACTTATAGATCTCATGCCGTTGATAGGGCTGGGATTATCTGTCTCCTCAGAAGCTTCTACATTATTCCTTGGTATATGTAAGCTAGCCAGCATGGAGAAAGTCCTCAGACCAGTTCCAGTTGATATATTTTTTCCATGCACTGTGATCCATTTGCACTGCATCTTCAGTAATAGGGTCTTACTGATAGTTTTTAGAGAGCAACCAAGAACAATGGAAAAAGCCTATAATGTTTGGGGGCCTTTAAGACCTCTCTGACCAACATTTTATCAGGAAGTGCCACACTCCTGTTACTTCTAGTATAATTTTGTCCCTGGGTTCTAAGTAGATCAGCTCAAGGCTTTTATTTTATTTTTTCCATGTTTTCCTCACTCTATGCTTCTCTGCATAGAGACTGCTCATTCTTATTCTTCTTTTGAAGATGTTTTTGGACATATTACTAACATAGGATGTTCCTTTAGGGTTGCTTCCTGCCATCTTTGGGGTTTTTTGTAAGTCTCTCTGTCCCTCCTATCTCCCATGTCCCTCCTGTTTCCCATCCCCTCATTCCCCCTTATGTATTTTTCTCGCTCCGTCACCCTTGTCCTGGGATCCTACATCTCTCCTTTAAAAGGTTTCACCATAACCACCCCTTCCCACCTTCCCACTCTTAGGTCTTTCTCCAGTTTTCTGGCTCTTACAGTGCTTCCGATTCAAGTACATTGATAAGGATATCAGTGCAATCATCTGCATATTAGAAAGAATACTCAGTGCTTAACTTTCTGAGATAATTCACTCAGTATTACAATTTTCCAGAAAATTTCTTTCTGGTGGCTAAGTAACATTCCATTGTATGTATGTACCACATTTTCATTATCCATTCCTCTGTTGATGGGCATATTGGCTGATTCCATTTTTTTTTTGTTATTGTGAATAGAGCTGCAATGAACATAGATGGACAAGTGTCTTTGTAATAAGATGAAGCATCTTCAGGAAATATTCCAAGGAGTGGTATAGTTGGATCATATGGCAGTTCCATTTTAAGCATTCTGAGGAACCTCCACACTGATCTCCATAGAGGCTGTACCAGTTTACACTCCTGCCAGCCATGAATAAGAGTCACTTTTTCTCCATAGCCTTGTCAGCAATCTCTGTTGTTTGTGTTCTTGATCTTAGCCATTCTGACTTGGGTAAGATGGTATTGCAGGGTTTTGTTGACTTGCATTTCTCTGATAATCAAGAAAGTTGAGCATGTTTTAAAGTATTTGTTTGCCATTTAAATTTATTTTTTGAATGAAATCACTGTTTAGTTCCAGGGCCCATTTTTCAATTGGAGTGTTTGCTGTCTTGGTGTTTAATTTTCTGAGCTCTTTATATACTCTGAACATTAATCCTTTGTCAGATTCATAACTAGCAAAGATTTTCTCCCATTCTTTGGGTTGTCTTTCTGCGCAATTAACAGCTTCTTTTGCAGAACAGAAGCTTTGTAATTTCATGAAGTCCCATTTGTTTATTATTGGTATTAGTTTCTAGGCATTTGTCATTCTGCTCAGAAAATCTTTACCTAGGCCTATCAATTTAAGTGTACTTTCTACTCTTTCTTCTAATAATTCAGAGTTCCAGGTCTAATATTGAAGTGTTTGATACTTTTGGAGTTCACTTTTGTGTAAGGAGAAAGGCAACTGTCAATTTTTATTCTTCTGCATGTAGATGTCCAATTTTCCTAACACCACTTGTTGAAGATGGTCTTTTCCCCAGTGTGCCTGTTTGGCATCTTTGTAAAAAAAATTAAGCAATTGTATGTGTACCACACACCTTTTACTTTCTGCTCACATTTTGGTTTTAGCAATACAACTACCACCCTGTTTCTTAGAATTCTAATCCATCCTTAATTAGAAACAGAGATTGATCACACATTACCTAGAGCCTATGATTTCATTGATTCCTTATCACCTACCCAAGATTAAAAAATCTGTATATTTGCAGATTAAAATTTGCAGGTTAATCCTGCAAATGGGAGACTGACCCCCCCCCCTTACCGCAGTCTCCTATTCTTATTCCATCTACCTTTGAATCTACTCTTACAATAAGATTCTATTTTAATAGCCTTGTATCGCTGGCTAGGAGGTGATGTCTAATACTCATCAAGATGGAGCCAAGGGCAGTGCAGGAACAGCAACACTGGAAAAAAAAAACTACAAACCATAATTCAGAACATCAGAGACCCTACATTAATCACCAGGAACCAGGCCAGCCTAATCTCTCCCCATACCAAAGCTCAGGGAAATTTGCAGAAGGGGGGGGGCAATAAGATTGTAAGAGCCTAAAGATGGGGAGGAGCAACGAAGTGCAAGATACTCCACGCAAGTTAGGGTCAAAGTAATCATAATAGGACTTTGCATGACCTGCACGATGACCGACATATCATTGACCCCTCCAAAGTCTAGCATGGATCACAAGCACTAGGATCCTTAGAGGCAAGGGATTAACAACCACGGTAGTGTTCCTATACTAAAGGGGAACACAAGAAAGAGCTCTAGGCAATGCTACCGAGTTCTTACACCTCATCAGAGAGGAGGACCCAGAGGGAAGTTTGACATGCACAGTAAAGGATGCTCCAGGAATGGGGGGGGAGAGGTGGCACTGGGAGAAAGGGAGGGAGGGGGGAAAGGAAGGGAAAAGGGGGAAAAGAACAATGGGATCCAGGGAAGGGTGGAGGGAGGAGGGGGAATGAGGTACCTATAAAGTTTGTACGAGTGGAAAAAATAAAAAATAAAAAAATAAAAATTTGCAGGTAAAATTTGGGGGTAAAATTACAGGTTCTCTCCCTCTACCTTCTTCCTTGAGTTAATATTGCAAAAATACCATGACTAACATGTAACTTATACATATTCCTACAGGCAGGCAGCTACTTTCCACATTTGCCAGTCTAGAACTTCTTGGCTTATTTGAAAAAGTAAAAATTCTTGGGTTTTGATTTACATCTCAAGTTTCAATCACAGGATAAGGAGACATGCTACATTCTCATGGAACTCTAGGTAGGAGACTCTCAAGCCTAGCCAGTTCCTGATCCAAAAATCTCATTACCAATCCAACTAAAACAAGCTGCAATGCTAATGAGTGTACCTTCCCCTCACCTAAGTAGCTTAGAACCTTTGAGCACACACTCCCATTGAAACACAATTACTGTCTATCATAAAACCTCATTTTCTCCTTATTATCCACCTTCATGGTGGATAAGATCCATGCCTTTGTCTCAGCATGCAAAATCGTAGCCTGAACTTTTTCTCCCCAACATGACCATCAGCATTGCATGTCACCTAATCGACTAATCATCCTTTCATCAGAGCTCAAGCAAGTTTTCTCTGACTTCTCAAATCCTACCTATATCCAATAGCTACTCTCACCAAAATTATAAATTTTATATTTGCTTATAAATGTACATCTCCTATTTGTGATTCAGGCACAAGCATCTATAAAGGGCAAAAACCATGCCTGACTTTGTTTATACTAAATTAATTGCAATAACCCAGCCCCATTCATATATCCATAACTCTATTAAAAATTTACAGTATGAATGACATGAATGAATTACCATTATGGATCACTTCTTCAAGATCCTGGACTTCTGGAAAAAAGTCTATAGTCCAGAAATTCTTAAAGTTAAACAAAATGGTTTAATATCTGACTCATACCAAATATGTTTTACAAAACATATCAAACTGCTCTGTATGTGTGTATATATATGCATATATATATCTGTTATTATACCTATAGATTGAAAGAACACTTAACACTTCAGCCTAGAAGTCTTCTTCTACAACAGAGGTAGAGGATTTTAGCATCCTAACAGGATACAGCCAAAGGCAATAGAAGAGCAGTGAAGTGGACAGAAATGACCAGCCATAATGCAGAGTACCAATGACTCAGCAAAGCTCACCCACATTCAGGCCAACATAATCATCTCTATCCTAAGGCTTTGGGAACTTCACAGAAGAGGGGGCGATGAGATTGTAAAGATAGGAAGGTTCACTGTTGGACAAGACATCCCACTCAAAATAGGACTGCTGCATCTTGGAACTCACTACACTGAAACTTTTCCTCCCCAGACCTGCATAATGACTGACATATCAACATGCCACTATAAATACTTATGAACTCAAGAAAGATCAGAACATACAGTAGAAACCTTGGGAACTAACCCGGATGAGTGAAGGGAAATGTCCCTATTAGGGGATGGCCCGAAGAAAGGCAATTGGGTATGCCACAGAGGCCTGAACCCCCACAAGAGCAGACAAGCCAGAGGTAACCCTGGGGTCCATAAAAGCATATAGACAGAAGGGTGGGAGGGAGTAGGAGGGATTGATAAAGGGAAAGGAGGAGATGGAAGGGAAAGGGGATGGAGGGAAGCAGGAATGAGTACTCAATATGTTTATAAAAGTAGAAAAATAATAAAAAATTTGTAAGTCATTTATAATAAAGGAAATTTTAATGATATGTAGATATATATTCCATTGTTTAAGGAATAAAGACAAAGGTAAAACCTTTAAAAAATGTTAGGAAATAAAGGACTCATTTCAATCTAACCTCATTAAGAATATACCCTTTGACTTTGTGTCTTTATTACATTTTAGTAATTATTGAAGAATCATAATTACTAGTCTTAGATACTTCCCTCTGTCAGCTTGAGTGCACTAGGACACATTTCCCAAAAGTTCTCTTGCTTAGATGGAACTTGCTTAGATTTGACCAAAAGTGGATTGTGTAAGATATGAGATGCAGAAGTAAAGCATCAGACATTACATTAAAACATGATCTTGGGCCAGAAAAATGGTTCAGGGGTTAAGCCTCTACCTCGCAAGCAGAAGGTCCTGAGTTCAGATCCCAAATTCCACATAAAAATGCCAGGCAGAAATGGCAGAAGCTTGTACTTCCAGTACTGGAAGGAGAAATTTGGGAAACTACAAAACAAAGCATATAGGCAGTAGCAAAATCTAGGGTGATTCCCGAAGTTACCCATGGTCCTCCACAGGCACACACAGTGCCCTCTGATACACAGAAAGAGACATACACAGATATGCATTCAAAAAATAATAAAAAAGAAAAGGACATTTTGAAACAAACAATAAAAAATGTGACCTTTGCTCAGACATGGTCAAAGACCATAATTACAGTTGTGTGGGCATTTCCCAAGTTATCTACATTTTTTCCTCATTCAATCTCTCTCTCTCTTTCTTTCTATTATTGAACTTGTTGAATAATAGCAACCTGAGGCCCACCACAATACACTTGACTATAATATCCCAGAAAAAATGCAACAACTTTTCATCATCTTCTATGTCAGTCCAGTTCTAGAAACCTAATAACTTCTTGCAAATTTCTGTAAGTTCCAACTCTTCTACCACATCCACTGATCTTACCAGTGATTTTTTTCTAGTGATTTTTTAACTAATGATTTTTATAGTTTTGCGACCCTTTCACATGGTCCTTCTTCAATTGTAAGCGTTCTGGGGGTTTTTTGGTTTTGGTTTTTTTTTTAAAGCAGGGTCTCATGTAGTCTGGACTTAAATTTGCTATGTTTTTAAAGATAATGGTAAACTTTTGATCCTCTTGTATTTGTCTCCCAAGGGCTGGAATCACAGGCACACATCACAGTGTTTGATTTTATGTAGTGCTGTGGATTGGATTCAACATTTTATTCATCCTAACACTATTAATTGAGCATATCCCAAGACAAGAGGTCTAATGCTTACATCAAATAGCTTATTACCAAAAACAAAACCTACCCTCACTATTGAACCCTGACATAAAACCTGCATAAACTTGTGCATAGAGGTTATACTGGCTTTAAAATGTCATAATTCTAAGGTAGTAAAAACCATCTCATCTTGCCTTACTTTCATATCTAGTATTTCCTTTCTCTTTCACCTTCATTGTTCCATTTCTCATGTAACGAACTTCCAAAACAATTACTTTGCATTACTTTTTTAATTTTAAGTAAAAGAATACATTCTCATGATAAAGTAGCAACCACAGGAGCTGGAAATGTTTCAACAATTAAAGCATGAAAGATGACTGGAGTTCACATCCCCAGATCTTATGTAAAATCCTGAGTGTGTATGACAGGCAACTGTAATTACGGTCTCAGAAGGGAGTGACTGGAAATTCCCCAGAACAAACTGGATAACCAGACTAGCCCTATCATCAAGAACTGAATTTTAATAGCGACTATGTTTGTCATAATTAGATGTGTCAACTTGACAATTTGAAGGCTTGAGTTGTGGACACAATTGTGAAGAATCTTACTTAAGCCCTGAGAAAGTTTGCAGAAGATTGTCTGATTGATAAGGAGCCCCAGATCATGGTAGGTGAGATTAGTCCCTGGCTAGGTGGATAAGATGGAGGGAGCTGGTTAAGGAAGTTGACTTTCTTTGATATACTTAACCTGACAAAGCATGATGATTTGGCAAGTGAGAGCTGACCCTCTCTCAGCAATGGAAACGGTATAACCAATTCCCACAACACCTAGTGTTGGTATGAGCTTTCCTGCCAAACTTGGCTAAGAGATGTGCCATAAGAGAGGATAAAAGCCTCTTGTTCCCCCTTAAGCCATTTAGTTGTGAAATTATTGGCAGCATGCAAGCAAACCATGACAATATCTCATAAACAGTAAGGTGACAAAGCAATCAAGGATGACTACTGATACAACTTCAGGCTTCCACATACACATAAACACATGTGCACATACACATTCATTCACCCACACACATGCAAACTTGGATACACACATGTATGTATATCCCACACACATACACATGAGAATGAGAATAATGTCTATCACTGAGAAATATATGAAAAAAATAAAAGCTTTTCTTATTTATTATCCCCACATTCTACTTTATACCACACCACAGAGGTAATCCCCAAATTAGCAGTATTGTACAACATTCCAGAAATTTTCTGATGCATATGCATACATATTCATAAAGCGTTCTGTCAAATTAAAATTGGATCACATTCTGCATTTTATAGTACCTTCATATCTGGTCTAAAATAAAGCATGAGATTTTTCTATGTAAGTGCATTTTATATATAGTAGTGAAATGATATTTTATAAAAGGATATGATCACATATAATCTTTCTACTACAAGTACACCATTAAATTATTTGAAATTTTTACATCAGTAAATATTCTTGTGCAGATGTGCAAGTATTTTTATGTTAAAGTACTGCGTCAGGGAATATTAGCATTTCAAAATTAGATACAATATAATAGTTACCAAACTACTCAAGAAAATGATTACATGGATTTACATTTCCACTAGCAATGCATGATATTATCAGTTTCCCACACTATAATCAACACTGCATGTTATCAATCTTTTAAACAACATCATGGACATATTTATTATTTTTGCTTCATTTTACGTTCTTGTGATTACTAGTGTTAGAGAGTATCTTTTCATATGCTTGATAGCTATTAGTATTTTTTAGTGGATTGTCTCTTCATAGCTTTACTCATTTATCTAATGAGCTATTCGTTACTTTCTTATTGATTTGTAGAAGTGCTTAGTATATTATGGATGTTAATTGCTTATCTTTCACATATGTTGTAAATACTGCTTCGAGTTTATTTCTTGCATTTTCATTTTATTTCATGGATCACAAACTCAAATAATTACAAGGGCTAGAAAGGTAATATAATTTCATGATGCTCATCAGGTGCAAAACAAGAAACACAGGAGCATTACTGTGTACATAATTGTTTAAACATTTCAAATAAATGTTTAAAGTTATGTGCATGTTAATATATCTTGCAATGAATCTATAGGCCACCTGTTTGAGACCAAGCTTTTAGTGAGCATTTGCTATTATTGACCACAGACTTTTTTTAAATAAAATTTATTATCTCTGCCCATACAAACTTAATAGGTACACCGGTTCCCTCCCTCCCTCCTCCTCCCCCGGACCCCTCTGCTCACCCTCCCCTCACCCATCCCTCCCCACCCCAAAGTGCCTCCCCTCCCCTAATCCCGGGAGAATCTTTTAGTGTGCATGCCAAATTCTCCTGTGGGTCCTCCTCTCCGATGACGTACAAAGACCCAGTGGCATTACCCTGAACCCTTTCCTTTGTACCCCTTAAGCATAGGAACACTACTGTGGCTGTCAATCCCTTGCCTCCAAGGATCTTGGTGCCTTTAGCAAATGCTAGACTTTGTGGGGTCAATAGTGTGTTGGACATTGCGCAGGGCATGCAAAGTCCAATTATGATTGATTCGGCCCTACTTGAGTGGAGTATCTTGCATATCATGGCTCCTCCCATCCTTGTGCTCTTACAATCTTACCGCCCCCTCTTCCACAAATTTCCCTGAGCTTCAAGATGGGGAGAGATTAGCCTGGCCTAATTCTAGGTGGTTGATATAGAGTCTCTGAAGTTCTGGATTATGGTTTGTTGATTTTCTTTTGCGGTTTTTTTAATTTTTTAACATTTTTTATTATTATTTCCGCTCATACAAACTTAATAGGTAGACCAGTTCCCTCCCCCCTCCTCCTCCCTCTGAACCCCCTGCTCCCCTTCCCTCCCTCCCTGTCTCCCAGTGCCTCCCCTCCCAATTCCCAGAGAGTCCTTTATTGTGTATGCCTAACTCTCCTCTTGGTCTTCCTCTCCGATGACGTACAAGGACCCAGTGGCATTTCCCTGAACCCTTTCTCGTGTTCCCCTTAAGCATAGGAACACTACTGTGGCTGTCAATCCCTTGCCTCCAAGGATCTTGGTGCTTTTAGCCGATGCTAGACTTTGTGAGGTCAATAGTGTGTTGGACATTGCGCAGGGCATGCAAAGTCCTATTATGATTGCTTCAGCCCTAACTAGTGTGGAGAATCTTCAGATCATTTCTCCTCCCATCCTTTTGCTCTTACAATCTTACCACCCCCTCTTCCGCAAATGTCCCTGAGCTTCAGGATGGGAGGAGATTAGGCTGGCTTAGTTCTATGTGGTTGATATAGAGTCTCTGAAGTTCTGGATTGTGGTTTGTTGATTTTCTTTTGCAGTTTTTCTGCTCCTCCAATGCCCTTCACTCCATCCTGATGGGTATTGGATGTCACCCCCTGGCCAGAGATACAAAGCTGTTAAACTAGAGTCTTGTTATAAAAGCACATTCAAGGGTAGATGCAATAAAAGTAGGAAACCACAGTGAGGGAGGGGTCAATCACCCATTTGCAAAATGGTTACTTATTATCTGCCAGACTATATGCCCTCCCCTTCTGGTGAGATCACACTCCTTCAGTTGTAAATGATCAGGAACGAAAAGTCTGTGAACTTAACCAGATGTCTCATTGCTTACTTGCAGTCCTTGATGGAGGCCTATTTTCTCTGCTGTAACATGGTCCCCTCTCTCCTTGTTTCTGGTGCAGCCCTCCTACCCCATCCCTCCTGTTCATACTCCTTGCAATTACTGTATTACAGAGATTTATCGTCGAGTGTCTCTAGGTGGGCTGGGTGGGTTTGGTACTAGGAGCCACCTATTAGGGAGTACATACGGTGCTTAATTTTCTGGGTCTGGGATACTTCACTCAACATAATTGTGTCTAATGACATCCATTTCCCGGCAAATTCCAGTAATTCATCATTTTTGATGGCTGAGTAGTACTCCATTGTATAGATGTACCACAGTTTCCTTATCCACTCATCAACTGTTGGACATTTGGGTTGATTCCATGACTTTGTTATTGTAAACAGTGCTGCTATGAACATGGTCGCACTTGTGCTATAGAGGTGAACCTCTGCTGCATGGGGAGTTATTCCCAAAAGTGGAATCGCAGGGTCATATGGCATTTCAATCTTTAATTTCTTTAAGAATCTCCAGACGGCTCACCAGAGTGGCTGTATGAGCCTGCATTCCCACCAGCAATGTAGGAGAGTTCCCCTCTCTCCACATCCTCTCCAGCATTTAGTGTTGTTTGTATTGGACCAAAGACTTTTTTATGGCTGTTTTTGTTTCACATTTTTTTATCTTACATCATACATTGTTAGTGTTTTTCATCTGGGCCTCAAGATTCCCTTCAATATCTTGCTTATAAGTGATTTATTATATTTTAAACTAAAAGTTATATAGAAAATTTTGGATTGTTTAGTTTCTTAATTGCTCAGCTAGGACTTATCACTTAACAGTTAAATAGCAGTAAAAATAGACACAAAAGCAGACATATTAGCCAATAGAATTGAGAGAATTCAGAAATGACTCAATACGTTAGTTTTCAAATAGTTACCAAGAATGTAAAATGGGGAAAAGGCAATCCTTTTAATAATTTGTGAAACTGTATATCTATAAGCAGAAGAATGAAAATGAAACTAGACCGTCATTTCACACCACATATATAAAAATCAACTCAAATGAATTACACACTTTAATATAAGACATGAAACTGTAAAATCACCAAAAAAAAATATTAGTTTGGGCAGTGATTTCCCAGGTAAGACTCTAACAGTACAAGAAGAAAGACAATGGTATATAAAGACATTACATTAAAATTAAAAGATTTTACACAGAAAAAAATATCAACAGCATTAAGATACAACCTATGGGATATTTGTAAGCTAAATCAGGATAAGGGACTAATATCCAAGCTACATAAGAAACTCAAACACTTCATAACAAGAAAACAAGCAACTTGATTATTTAATGGACAATAAAATATACATAGACATTTCTCAAAAGAAGACACAACCAATAAAAAAATGAAAATGTTATCACTGATCATCGGGAAAAATGCAAATCAAAATCACAGTCATATATCACATCATATTTGTTAGAACAGTTATTACAAAAAAGATGAAAAACAATTGTCCACAAGAATGCAAGAAAGAGGAAACTTGTACAGTACTGATGGGAATGTAAATTAGGATAGCCATTATGGAAAATGCTATTAAAGTTCCTTAAAAACTAAAATGGCTAGAGAGAGGAATCATGTGCAAAGTACTTGCTGTGCAACTATGAGGACCTGAATGCAGATTCCCAGCACCCACATAAGAAGCTGTGTGTAGCAGTATGTACTTGCAACTCCAGAGTTGAAAGGCAGAGACAGGTGATTACCTGGGGGGAGGGGTTCTGATCAGGCAGTCTCTCCAAAATGAGAACTCCAAGTTGAGTGAGAGACTCTAGCTCTAAAAATGAGGTGGAGAAGTTATTGATGAAGGCATTTTGACATCAGACTCTGAGTTCCATAAGGGTAAGCGTACCTGAACGCACACATGCATGCACATATATGCCACACTATACACACACACACACACACACACACACACACACACACACACACACTAACCTAAAAGCCGGAAACCCCACATACCTGGATGTAATATATATATATATGTATATATGTATATATGTTTGAAATTATCAAAGAAGTATTTGCATTATAGTGTTAATTGTGACATTATTCATAATAGTCTTGGATTATGGGCCCATGGCAGAGGAGAACAGCATGGTTGCAAGATCATGGAGCTGAGACTATTCAATTCATGGTCTATGGGGAGAGAGATATAAAAAAGGAAGCTAGGCTAAGATACAACCAAAACTCGCCAATAATTTGCTTCCTTCAATTAGGCCCCACAGCCAAATGTTTCCAGCACCTTCCAAAAATAGCCACCAGCTGGATACCTAGGCTTCAACAACATGAGATTTGGGGAGTATTTCATATTCAAACCATAACTTAAAGGTTCACAAAATATCTTAGATACACACAAGCTCTGAAAAAAAACCACTCATGGCTCCTCAAAATAAACTATTTAGGACTTTTGAGTTAACCAAGAGATTAATTAAAGGTAATAGAGCAAGAATGAAGCAGTTGTGCTTTAGAAGGAGTTATACTAGTGTCTCATCCTAACCTAAGAAAAATGCAAAAAAACGTCATATGAATCAGAAACTAATACCTGTCTCCTTCCAAAAATTTTTATTTATCTTTGAGGGACTAAAAGAAGTTAAGTGTTGCTGGGGTAGGGAGGTTCATTTTCTTCAGTGTTGAAGCCATTGATAAGTTGCCTTATTCCAGCAAATAAATTCTCACTACGTTTGGGAAAGAAAGTCTAATTAAGTACAGTGGGTCTCTCACACACACAAAGAAGACATGAAAGTGGGAGAGGAAAGGGAGTTAAGGATTTCAGAGAGAGAATGAGGGAAATGATAAGGCAATGGGAGGGATGAAAACAACTAAAATTTATTAAAATAACATACAAAATCCTCAAAAAACAACAAAAATATGTAAAAAGCTTCTTCTGTGCTAACCAGAGTGCCAAGCACATGGATGCCTAACTCTGCTAAAGTTTCAGCATTACATGTTGTCTGTGGCTTCACGACAAAGAAACACAAGCCAAAGTATGTGCCATTCCTTAGCAGGAGCTCTTTAAAAGTAGGCATACCTCCACCTTGCTCCATTTCCTGTTTCTTTGAATCTGAGTATATATGTTCAAGTGACATGATATTCAGCATGGTTGACAGAAAAAGGAAAAAACACATCTCCATTCTTGAATGACTGCATTAAGTAGAACCATTACTTGACTTGGTACTCATTACTTTACTTGGAAGAGATTTCTATCTTTTTACATTTAGCCAGCCTATTTGTTACAGCAGTTGGCATCATCCCAACTAATGCAATGCAATATCATCAGTATTAGCAAACTATCAAAACAACCCAGCATTAAGGAACTTCCAAAAATGGAAAATGCTGTAGTCTTCATGTTTATAATAATTCATGAAAGTATAGTGAAATGCTTGCTACATAAGGTAAATAAAGGAAAATAGGATGCACACATACATACAACTTAATATTAATTATGCAAAGGAACATATACTGATTGTGAAAGGACTATGGAAATTGGACCACAATTTTAATGGTTATCTGTGGATGTATAAATCCTGGGGCACCTTTTCCTGATTTATTCTTTTCTATAATTCCAAATTTTCTAGTCATCATAATGTTATAATAGTAATAGTCATAATTACAATGATCTTATTATAATAACAAGCATTCATATGAACCCATGAAAATTATTGCAATGATTAAGAAACAACATAGAAGGCAAAGCCTGCATTCATTTCAGTTGCAACTACACATAAACCAGAACTGGTAGACGCATACCGGAAATGGAAATGAAAAGTGAACCTAACTGCAGGTTACAGAGCTCCTAGATAATCTTTTGCTTGAAAACTTGCCTTCAATACAATCATAGCATTGTTTTACCCCAAGAAAATCATGACAATTTAACCTAGTTATTCCCAAATGGTTACCCTTCTCAGTGTTCATTAAACTAATCAGTGAGGGTTGCGCCTCACACATGTGTAAGACTTTTCAGAATCCACCTAGCTCAAGTCTATAATGCAAAATGTTTTATTTTGAGGGCTTTTCCCCCACAAGTCAATTTATCCTGGACCAAGCACTGCTCCAGATTAAAGGCAGGGCTATCTGAAGGACAGGAGGAAGCTTTGTTGGTGATAAATGTATTTAACCTAATACTGTGCTGGCGATTTGCCTCCATCTTCTTTTCTTATTGCTACTACAATTCAGCTAACAGTTCAAGGCTGTTCGCAAGTTAATAAAAGCTATGATACAGGCATGTTGTGCATCTTCTCTGAGCTAGTGATGGGTTTTTGCCAATGGCATATTCTCCTTCAGTCCTGGCTGCTTAAAGTCTATTAATGGGATGCCACATAGACCGAGAGTGTTTTACTTGGAAAGGAACACATAAGTCTCGCTGCTTTCAGCATATGTTCCTCTAAGCACTCCACACAGTACAAAATAATGTTGTAAACACCCTGATTTCTCTGCATCCATTTGAATTCCATGAGTAGTCATCTGCTACTCTTCTAGCCCCAGTTATTGACCCACCCCAGTTCAATTGAAGTGAAAATTGTTGGACCCTTTTTTGGTCAAACAACCTGGAAACATAATTATAGAGGTATGTATGGTGTCAACCTGAAAAAGAAGAAGGAATTGCAAGGTTTATTACAATTTACATCTTATTTTTGTGTCTGCAAGTCTACCACAGATGAAGAGTACTTCCCAACTATAGCAGGTTATCCATGGCAAAATTAGGAGGAACTCTAATAGATGGCACACCAAGAGTCCAGCATGCATTAGAGCTTGAAGTTGTTAACCAGTTGTCTTTTGTCCATCTCAAAATGTATTCCAAAGTATCTTTTTTTATTAAAAAGTGTGAGTGTGACAGTGTGTGTGTGTGTGTGTGTGTGTGTGTGTGTGTGTGTTGTGTACTATCCTAGCAATGTCTCCATTATGCATAAGAGAACTTACATAGACTACAATGCTTTTTTATACTTTTTGGATTTTTGGCTGTACATCAGTAATTTAGAGAAAAAAATCTTACCAAGCTAGGCTTATCTAAAATTGTCATTTTTTATAAAAAGAAAAGAATTTAGAAGGTTCATCCAGCTTGCAGGGAAGGTCAAAAGAACCACTAAGTCAGAAATAATATAACTTGGTGCAGAATATAGGCAGCCATTCAAGTCACTCTAAAAGCACAATGCTGACATGTCAGATAGCCAAAAGTATCAGCTGCATTAAGAATAATGGAGCTATCATTTTGAAGTGAATTTTCCTTAAATTTCTACTTGAATCAGGCTAGTGATTCTTAGCAAAACTATGGAGTTGGTAATTTGACTTTTGCAACTTTTGCATGTTCAGTCTCTTCTTTTTCATTCTCTCCAAACTTAGCATTCCAATTCACTCTAGTGCTCTCTCTCCCCTTTCTGCAAAGAAAATCTGCTTTCCAAGAGTATCTAACACCTCCAAGACAACTGCAACCATGTTAGAAAAGTTGGGAAAGCCAAGGATTATAGAGAGAAAGACTCTGTGGAAAAAGTGATGTACTTTTAGAAATGTTATACTGAAACTTTACCCTTTAGTCCTCTACTGGATTGAGTAGAATTTGAAGCCAGATATAATCCTTTAGGCACAATCCAGCAGTATTTCCTCACTTCCCTCCTTTAGGGACCAACTTCTGAGAGAGTTCTAGAAAATCATAGTCAAATGTCCTATATGTTCATCAGTTTGAACCTGTTAGAATGTCTCACCTATTGATTAAAACTTGCATCTAATTTTGATCAATAAACTATCCTTATTAAAAAAAGAATCTAGCACTGAATTGAAGTTCCAGGCAGAGATGGCAGAGATCCATAAAAAAGATTGCGTGGAATTAAAAATATATTCTCCCTGAAAACTCAAAAGAAGGTAAAGTCATCATTGACAGGGCAGGTCTCAGTTGAGGTGAAGAGATCTCAAGACAGATTGCACTATGATCACAAAGTTTCCAGCAAGTCTGAAGCAGTTTACAAAAACAAAAGAAGAATATTCCATCTTCAACTCCCACATAGGAAAGTAACTTTCATGGTCACGGTTTTCTCCTGGGGGTACAAGCTCTTCCAAGCACACCACACCTTCATTCTACACAGGCCAACAAGAGTTAAACTGAGATTCCTTTGAGGTCCCATGAGGATATGATCCTGCCAAGTTTTTCCAGTGGAAAGTTTCAGATGTTTCTATTTCTGCTCTAATGGCAAGCTAGGCTCCTTTGCCTTCGTCTCTGTTTCTTTTGTGCACATCTTTGATTTAGCTCAGAGTGGAATAAAAAAACTGGCAGATCTCCTCTCCCACCCCCAATATATAGAAGGGTCAATATGATTGAGTATCTTTATTGCTCTTACTTGTATAGATATTTATCGCATAAGTGGTTAGTATCCCCTATTATAATATCTGTTCCTAGAAGGGAATTTGACTTCCCAGCTCCTCTCATCATTCTAAATTCCCTTTATCTGGTTCTTTTAAGGTCTTTCCCCCTCAGCTTCTTTATTCTGCTACAAACTCGAAGGTGAGTTCTACCATTCAAAGGTCAAAATCTTTTCTTTCACCCATTTCTTTTCTCTGGCGTCTTCAGCATTAAGGATAACCCTTTTTTGTAGCTATACTCTATAATTCCATGATTATATATGATCCAAAAAAAACCCTGAAAATTTAAAAGATACTTCGGAATAGCCTAAACCATTGCTACCGGAAGAAGACAGTTTTGTGAGGAGCATGCCTTAACTTCTTGGCCCCTAAAAACCTCAGAATTACATATGGAATGGAACAGACAAGTGAGGAACTCAGTTCCCTAAGGAACTTGGCACAGTGAATTTTGTGACTGCTCTGTGAATTCTCCATGAATTCAGCTGTCTTTAAGGCAATACTTTAGCTGCACTCTCTGGGGAAAGCCAATGTTGACATGTTTTGAGAAAGTTAGTGAGAAATAGTGATAAGCATTTGTCAATTTCCTGCTGTGCTTGTGCCATCTGCTCTCCTAAGCTTGAGAGAGACTCTACAGGCTTATGTCATTGCTTGTCCTCATTAGACATCAGATCCTGTGCAAATGTCTGGTCCCATTGAGGAGGAGGTGTATCATTCATGGGCCCCAGACAGTATTGTTCAAGAGGAATCCCTCTCTAAATGAGCTTCCTTTTGATACATTCAGATGTGTTCAAGTACACTGGCAAAATAAGTCACAACCTTCCTAAGTATCACTATGCCCTAAATGAGGAATCTAGATGAGAGCTTGCAGAGGGGCTAATTAGAGGCACTGGTCACATTATCTATCTGTACTCTTAGCTGACTGGTAGGAGTCATTATTCTTGTTGGAAGAAGATTTAGCTTTCAGATACTGAGTCTCAATTACTCAAGCAAGCATAGGAACAGCAGGGAAAAATTGTTATGCACCAGAATCACCTCATATGTATCTTGAGTTTGTTACTCAGAAAAAACAAGATTCTTTCCTCTTTCCCACTCTAAATCCGACAGCCAAGGAAGCGGGAGCTGTGGAACTAAGAAGAAAAGCTCTTAAGTAATTCCTTCAATAATTTGGGAAAACAGCTCAGAAAGAATTTTAAGACCTATGAAAAACTAGACTATGATGTGTCAAAATGAGACAATGAGATAAAGTTAAATACAAAATTCCACTGGGAATACATCCCACAGGAAATGAAAGTGATTTAATTGTGCATGACTGGTGGCATATGAAATTCATAGCCAAAGAGGCCAACTATAGTATTAAAGGGCATTACCAAAGTTAACAAACTAAGGTAGTAACTGAAGTTAGGAGTTTTTAGGAAAATAGTGAACAGTAATAAAAAAAGGGAGCTCTTCTTTTTAGATACTAGTCACATGCAGATTTTGAATCCAGTGCAAAACTCTCTATCTTCTTACTTTGTGGATCAAAAATATTTAACATGCAGAAATACTTGCTTCTTGTTGATATCCTCTATTATCTTGGCTGGCATGACACATGCTCTGCTATTATTCTTTATTAGTCTCCTTTGATGAGCCTTATTCTTCCAATTCTTGCACTGTGATAAAGTCCCAGGTCTCTTTTCTCTTGAAAGATGATAATAGAATAGTAGTTAAGAGAATATATATATTGAAGTCAAACTGTTAGTTTTGAATCCTATATGTTATTTACTTAGTGTGAAATTGGACAACATCTAAATCTGTTAGTATTTCAAGATTCTCATCTGTAAAGTAGAAATTATAACACCTACCTAATGAGGTTATTTTGAAGATAAAATGAAGTCAATTACAGAGATACTCAGGGTTAAGCTTTTGCCTTGCGAGCAGAAAGGTCTGAATTCTAATCTCAGATCCCAGGTTAAAATGCCATCAGAAAAGGTGGCAGCCTGTACTTCTAGCCCAGGAAGTCAGAGCCTGGGAAATCCCAGAGCAAAGCAATAAGGAGGCAGAACAACCCAGGATGATTCCTAATGTCACCTTTGTGCACAGACAGTGCCCTCTTCTGCACACATACCTATATACACCCACACACACACATACCTATGTACAAATACACATGTACAAATGATGTGCATGTGAAGCACATAGAACAGTGCTTAGCACTATATGCAGGTTCATCTTTATTATCATCATTATAATCATTACTATTATTATTACTCTCTTCTTCAGATTCTTATTTAATATAATTTATTCCTATAATATTAAATGGTCTATAGGAAAATCAATCCTAAGTTTAGATAACCTGTGTCTGATCCCCCATGACCTTTTTATTAGTCAGGATTACCCAAAAAACATAACCATTAGGAGACAACGCATGAAAGAATGAGAGAGATGAGAGAAAGAAGGAGGGGGAAGAAGAGAAATAGTTAGAAGAGAAAAGGAGAGGAGCAGACAGGAGGAGAAAGAGGAAGGGATGGGAAGAAAGGAGAGTAGAGTGGAGAAGAAGAGAGAGAATAAAGGAGGGAAGGGAAAGGAAGAAAAAGGAGGAAAAGAGGTGAAGGAAAGGAAGGGAGGGAAGATTGATTATGGGATTTGTTCCATGTGAAATACAAAGAACAAGAAATGTTATCACATTTTGTATTCAAGCTGGAGAACCAAGTAGACCAGTAGAGTAATTTGGTCTGAGTCAGAAGACCAAAGAACCAGCCAATCAGAGCCAAAGTTGTAACTCCCACTCTGAGGTTTAAGGCCTGAGAACCAAGAGACTGTTCATATAATCCTGATTCTGAATCCAAGAACCAAGAGCTCTAATGTCTACCAGCACAAAAAGATGGGTCCCCAGCTTCAGAAGAGAGATAGCTAATTCATTCATCCTCTGCATAGCTTTTCTATCCAGGCTTCAATGAGTTGGATGGTGCATGCTTATATTGAGTGAATATGTATTTTTTTCATATTGCTGATGTATTTATAATGATTTTTTATTAAAAATTTAATTATACATTTTAAAATTTTTTACCAGTTCCCTCCCTCCCCCCTCCTCCCCTCCCCTTCCCCCAGTGCATCCCCCCCAATTCCCAGAGAGTCCTTTATTGTGTACGCCTAACTATCCACTGGGTCCTCCTCTCCGATGACATATAAGGACCCAGTGGCATTTCCATAAGCCCTTTCTCTTGTTCCCCTTAAGCATAAGATCACTACTATGGCTGTCAATCCCTTGCCTCCAGGGGTCTCGGTGCCCTTAACAGATGCTAGACTTTATGAGGGCAACAGTGCGCTGGACATTGCGCAGGGCATGCAAAGTCCCATTATGATTGCTTTGGCCCCAACTATTGTTGAGAATCTTGCAAATCGTTGCTCCTCCCATCCTTTTGCTCTTACAATCTTACCGCCCCCTCTTCTGCAAATGTCCCTGAGCTCCAGGATGGGGAGAGATTAGGCTGTCCTAGTTCTATGTGATTGATATAGAGTCTCTGAAGTTCTGGATTGTGGTTTGTTGATTTTCTTTTGCAGTTTTGCTGCTCCTGCAATTCCCTTCACTCCATTCTGCTGGGTACTGTATGTCACCACCTGGCCAGAGACAAAAAGCTGTTAAACTGGAGTCTTGTTGTAATAGCACATTCAAGGGTAGATGTAATAAGAGTAGGAAACCTCACTGAGGGAGGGGTCCATCACCCATTTGCAAAATGATTACTTTTCATCTGCTAGACTATATGCCCTCCCCTTCTGGTGAGATCAGGAAAGAACGTCTGTGAACTTAACCAGGTTTCTCATTACTTACTTGCAGACCTTGATGGAGGCCTATTTTCTCTGCTGTAACATGGTCTCCTCTCTCCTTGTTTCTGGTGTGGCCCTCCTAACCCATCTCTCTTGTTCATAATCCTTGCAATTACTGTGTTACATAGGTTTACTTTTGAGTGTCTCAATGTGGGCTGGGTGAGTTTGGTACTAGGAGCCACCTATTAGGGAGTACATACGGCGCTTAATTTTCTGGGTTTGGGACACTTCACTTAATATAATTCTTTCTAATGACATCCATTTCCCAGCAAATTCCAGAAATTCATCATTTTTGATGGCTGAGTAGTACTCCATTGCATAGATGTACCACAGTTTCCTTATCCACTCGTCAACTGTTGGACATTTAGGTCGATTCCATGACTTTGCTATTGTAAACAGTGCTGCTATGAACATGGTCGAGCTTGTGCTTTCGAGGCGAACCTCTGCTGCATGGGGGGTTATTCCCAAAAGTGGGATAGCAGGGTCATATGGCATTTCAATCTTTAATTTCATTAAGAATCTCCAGACGGCTCGCCAGAGTGGCTGTATGAGCCTGCATTCCCACCAACAATGTAGGAGAGTTCCCCTCTCTCCACATCCTCTCCAGCATTTGTCGTTGTTTCTATTGTGGATTTTTGCCATCCTGACCGGGGTGAGATGATATCTCAGGGAAGTTTTGATTTGCATTTCCCTGATGGCGAAGGAAGTGGAGCATTTTTTAAGATAATTGTTAGACATTTTAATTTCATCCCTGGTAAAGTTTCTTTGAAGTTCCAGGGCCCATTTTTTAATTGGGCCAGTGTTTTCCTTGGAGTTTAATTTTCTAAGTTCTTTGTGCACTCTGGACAGTAGAGCTCTGTCAGATATGTGGTTAGTGAAGATTTTCTCCCATTCTGTGGGTTGCCTTTGAGCTCGTGTGACAATCTCTTTATCTGAACAGAAGCTCTTTAATTTCACAAGATCCCAACTGTTGAGAGTTGGTAGCAGTGACTGTGCCATTGGATGTCTGTTTAGGAACTGTTGGCCTAGCCCAATCAGCTCGAGGGAGTTCCCTATCCTTTCAACTATGGTTTTTAAAGTCTCTGGCCTGATATCAAAGTCCTTGATCCATTTGGAATTAAGTCTTGTACATGGTGACAAGTACGGGTCCAGCTTTAATCTTCTGCATGTGGAGATCCAGTTTTGCCAGCACCATTTGTTGAAGATGCTGTTCTTTTTCCATTGGATTCTTTGGGCCCCTTTGTCAAAGACCAAATGGCTGTAACTTTGTGGGCTTATATCTGGGTCTTCAATCCTTATCCATTGATCTGTGTGTCTATTTTGGAGCCAGTACCAGGTTGTTTTTATAAGTATGGATTTGTAATATAGACTAAGGTTCGGTATGGTAATACCTCTAGCAGTGTTTTTGTAACTCAGGACTGTCTTTGCTATCCTGGGTCTTTTGTGCCTCCATATGAACTTTGAGATTGTTTGGTCAACTTCTTTGAAGAATTGCTTTGGGATTTTGATTGTTATAGCATTGAATCTGTATTATTGCCTTTGGTAGGATGGTCATTTTTACAATGTTGATTCTGCCAATCCAGGAACATGGAAGGTCTTTCCACCTTCTGGTGTCTTCTGCAATTTCTTTCTTTAGGGTTTTAAAGTTTTCATTGTAAAGGTCTTTTACCTCCTTAGTTAGGTTTATACCAAGGTATTTCATTTTTTTAGGGGTTATAGTAAATGGTATGGTTTCTCTCAAGGCTTTTTCACTTCTTTCATTCTGGGCATATAGGAAGGCCTCTGATTTTTGCACATTTATTTTGTATCCTGCCACCCTGCTGAACTTCTCAATTAGTTCCAGGAGCTTCCTGGTGGAGTTTTTGGGATCCCTCAGGTATAAGATCATGTCATCTGCAAATAGTGATAGCTTGATTTCTTCCTTGCCGATTTGAATCCCTCTTATGTCCCTTTCTTGTCTTATGGCTTCAGCTAAGACTTCAAGTACAATATTGAATAGAAGTGGTGAGAGTGGACAGCCTTGTCTAGTTCCTGATCGAAGTGGGAATGCTTCCAATTGTTCCCCATTGAGCATAATCCTTGCTGTGGGCTTGTTGTATACAGCTTTTATTATATTGATAAAGGTTCCTTCCATTCCTACTGTCTCTAGCGTTTTGATCATAAAAGGCTGTTGGATCTTGTCAAAAGCTTTTTCTGCATCTATCGAGAGTATCATGTGGTCTTGGACTTTGGACTGGTTTACATGATGAATTACATTTATTGATTTGCGTATGTTGAACCAACCTTGTGTGCCGGGGATGAAGCCTACTTGGTCCCCATGAATGATCTTTTTAATATGTTTTTGAATCCGATTTGCTAAGACTTTGTTGAGAATCTTTGCGTCTGTGTTCATCAGGGAGATCGGCCTATAGTTTTCTTTTTTAAGTGAATCTTTATTAGGTTTTGGGATTAAAACGATATTAGCTTCATAGAAGGAATTTGGTAGTGTTCCTTCCTTTGCTATTTGATGGAACAGTTTAAGGAGTATTGGTGTTATTAACTCCTTAAATGTCTGGTAGAACGCTGTGCTGAATCCATCTGGTCCAGGACATTTTTTGGTGGGAAGATTCGAGATTACTTCCTCAATTTCCTTATATGTTATAGGACTATTTAAATAATTCACAACTTCCTGATTCAACTTAGGTAAGTTGTGTTTACTTAGAAATTCATCCATCTCTTTTGTGTTGTCAAACTTCACAGAGTATAAGTTTTTGAAATATGATGTTATAATTCTCTGGATTTCTTGGGTATCAGTAGTGATAACTCCATGTTCATTTCTGATTTTGTTAATTTGGGTTTTCTCTCTCTTGCTTTTGGTTAGTTTAGCTAGGGGTGTATCAATCTTGTTGATTTTTTCAAAGAACCAACTTTTTGATTGGTTGATTTTTTCTATCGTTTTCTTAGTCTCAATTTCAGATATTTCTCCCCTTATTTTGCTAATCTTTTCTCTTCTACTGCTTTTGGGATCAGATTGCTCTAGTTTCTCTAAAGCTTTAAGCTGCATTGTTAAGTTGTTTATTTCTGATGTTTCCATTTTTTTGACGTGGGCATTAAGAGCTATGAACTTACCTTAGAACAGCTTTCATTGTGTCCCAGAGATTTTGGTAAGTTGTATTTTCGTTATCATTCACTTTCAGGAAATCTTGAATTTCTTTTTTAATTTCTTCCTGAATCCAGTTCTCATTCAGCATCATAGTGTTAAGTTTCCAGGAGTTAGTGTATTTTCTCTTGTTTGATGTGTTGTGGATGTCCAGCTTTAGGCCGTGGTGGTCTGATAGGGCACAGGTTAGAATTTCAACTTTCATGTATATGTGTAGATTCATTTTGTGGCCCAATATGTGATCTATTTTGGGGAAAGTTCCGTGTGCTGCTGAGAAAACTGTGTATTCTTTGGTGCGTGGGTGAAAAGTTCGATAGAGATCTGTGAGGTCCATTTCTTTCAGGGTTTGATTAAGTTCCAAAGTGTCTCTGTTAAGCTTTTGACCTGTTGATCTATCCCATGTTGAGAGGGCGGTGTTGAAGTCCCAAAGCATTATCGTTTGGGGGTTGATTTCTTGCTTTAGACGCTGTAGGGTTTTCTTAATAAATGTGGAGGGGCCCGTATTGGGTGCATATATGTTCAGTATTGTGAAATCTTCCTGGTGAATTGTACCTGTGACTAAAATGTAGTATCCATCCGTGTCTCTTATAATTTTCTTTGGTTTGAAATCCACTTTGTCTGATAGCATAATGGCTACCCCTGCCTGTTTTCTGCTTCCATTTGCTTGTAGAATTATTGACCAGCCTTTTATTTTTAGAGCGTGCCTATCTTTTGTGGTGAGATGGGTTTCCTGCAGGCAACAGATTGATGGATTGTGATTTTTAATCCAAGTTTGTAATCTGTGTCTCTTGATCGGTGAATTAAGTCCATTAACATTTAGTGTTATAATGGAGAAACTATTGTTAATTCCAGACATTTATTATGTTTAGTAGCTTTTATAAGTATATTGCTTCGCTTTTAATGGTGTTATATTTGCCTTCTGTTCTCCTGGATATGCCTGTTTTTTTCTTCACGCTTGAGTATCATTTCTAGCAGTTTTTGAAGGCCTGGTTTGGTGGCCATGTATCCCTTAAAGTTGTCTTTGTGCTGGAAAATTTTTCTTTCTCCCTCGATCATGACTGATAGTTTTGCAGGGTAAATCAGCCTGGGTTGACATTTTTGCTCATTCAATACTTGAAGTATGTCTCTCCAAGCTCTTCTTGCTTTTACTGTTTCGACTGAGAAGTCATTTGTTATTTTAATAGGTTTGCCTTTAAAAGTGACTTGTTTTTTCTCCCTTGAAGCTCTCAGCACCAGTTCTTTATCTTGAATGTGGAGTGTTTTAACTATTATTTGCCTCGGCGTGCTTCTATTTTGGTCGTATCTGTTTGGGGTGCGGAATGCCTCTTGTATATGGATGGGCCTCTCTTTTTTTAGATGAGGAAAGTTTTCCTTGATGATCGTTTGAAAAATTTCCTCAGGGGTGGTATTTTGAGATTCTTGCTCCGGTATTCCATGAATACGCATGTTAGGCTTCTTCAGGGTGTCCCATATCTCTTGGATATTTCTCTCAAGTATCTTTTTGGCTTTAACAACCTCTTCCATTGAGCTAGTTAGTACTCCCACTTTATCTTCAAGGTCTGAAATTCTGTTTTCTGCTTCATTAGTTCTGTTGATAAGACTCTCTGTGGCGTTCTGGGTTGAAGATAACTTGTCTTTTAGCTCAGTTTTAAACTCTGCTTGAGTTTGTTTTAACTGCTCTATGCCACTTTTTGTTTCTTGCACTGTTTTTCTCAACTCCTCCAGATGTCTGTTGTGTTCCTCTTCAAAGCGATTGATTCGATTATGTAATTCCTCCCGGATTTCCTCTTTCATAGTATTGAACATGGTAATGATCATATTTTGAAAGTCGTTATCCTGGGTCAGGCTTTCTTGGTCTTTTTCCGCGGGTTTGTTCTTGTTGGAGTCTAACATTGTGGGATTAATTTCTTCAGTGGGAAATTTGTTTGAGTGTTGCTTCTCATGGATTTGCACTTTGACTTTGGCATTGTCATTTTAACTCTTAAGATCTCTCAATTTCACTAAACTGAATTATTTGGCCTGGGGTACTACTGGTGGGCGGGGCCCGCACGAGGACTTACCTAGGGCGCGGGGTGAGGCCCGGGTGGACCGAGTGCACGGTCCGGAGCGGGGTGGGGTGAAAAGGGACGATGGGCGCGTCGGCGTGAAGCTATTTAACCCGAGGGCAGCTGGGGCGGGCCGGGCGCAGGGGGAGGTCCTCCTCGTCCCTCGGCCCCCGCTCGGCTCCGGCTGGATGGTGGGAGTCGTAGCCGGGTCCCTGTGGGCTGACCTGGGGTCCTAAAGCGCGCGGTGAGGCCAGGCTGGATCTCGCATACGCGTCCCGACCAGCGGAGCGGGGTGGGGTGAAAAGGGAGGATGGGCGAGTCGGCGTGGAGTAGGCGTGGAGCTATTTAACCCGAGGGCAGCTGGGGCGGGGCCCGGGTGCAGGGGGAAGTCCTCCTCGTCCCTCTGCCCCTGCGCGCCTCCGGCTGGCTGGTGGGAGTCGGAGCCGGGTCCCTGTGGGCTGACCTGGGGTCCTAGAGCGCGCGGTGAGACCGTATTTTCTTTATTTAGTGTACAGATTCAAATGCTAACCCTTCCACAAATACCTTCATATTCATGCTCAGAAACGTTTTCTTAGCTATCTCAGTATGCCTTAAAGCAAACAAGTTGACATAAACTTCAGTATCAGAATCTCCAGACTCATACATTCAACTATTTACTCATAATAGGGAATGAAAAACTTGATACATCTTAAAAATAATTTCATTTTTGTCTCGACTGATATTTACCTAGCCACCCATTTCAATAAATATGTCACCATCTACTATTCAGTGGCCCAAGTCCACAGCCAGGAATCATCCTAGATTCCACTATTTCCATTAGCTCTAATACTCAATTATTACAGTTATACTTACAAAATAAATCGCAAATATGAATATCTCCCTTGTCCCAGATATTGTAATTTCTCACATGTATTACTTCACAAAAAATGTTAAGTAGTTTCCCTTCTTCTATTCTTAGAATTCACATACCACACTATAGCCAAAGTGGCTTCCAAAAATATAAAGGGCATAAATGTCACTCCATTAAAAACCTAGCTATAACTTCCTCCCACGTGTATTAAAAGAGTAATGCAAAGTTCCTAATGAGAACTGAACAATTATAATCAGGCCTCTACCTGAATCTCCAACTTCATTTTCTACTTTTTTTTCCCTTCCTTAACCTCCTTTTCTTTCTTTTAGTACTTTGGTCTCTTTCATAACTCAAGACCCTTATTTTCTCAATATTATTCTTTGACACTTTCATATGTGCATGCAATTAATTTATATCATTTTCACACTTTACTATGCAATTTCATTATTTTTTCCTTTCCTACTACATGCTTTCTCCTTTCTAACCAGTCTCCATCCTTTTTCTATGTGTTGCCCACTGGTTGTAGCTTGGTGCCAAAGTACTTGCTGAGGCACAGATGACTCATTAGTGGGTAAATTGTTGAATAAAGATGCTCTCCTCCTGTCTGACAGTATCCTCAGTCTCTCAGGGAGGTGCAGTATTTCTTGAAATCTTTCCCTTTCTATGGTGAAATGTTGGTAGGTCAACTATCATGCAGGTTTCCTGGTAATAGACAACAGTGCAGTGAGTTCTTGGGTCCAGCAACCCTGTCATAACCAGACAATACTGTCTGGCTGTGCTCCTCCACTTCCACAAGGTCATCTGAGCTTTGGGATGGGGAGATTTCCATGTTCTGTTTAGGACTGAGCAGTCCACAGTCACTTATTCTCTGCACTTTGAAGGCCTTTTTTTGTCTATTCTGTTTTTTTAGAATGCATACCCCTGCCTTTTCATGTGGCAGGCTCTTGTTTATCCTTAAAACCTCCATGTCTGCATTACTTCTGTATGGAGTGTTTTGACTATCCTACCTAAATGAAGTAGTCTTCTAGTTAGCATGTGTTAATTAATTAGCAAATTAATGTCATCTGTTTCTTAATTTGTTTACTCATTTGTTTTGCTCCCTTCCACATTAGAATATAATTTGACAAAGAGGGAACTCCATTCAGTGTATAACCAACACTTGATGGAGCAAATAAGTATGGATGGATGAATTGATGCATAAAAATGTACTAAACACTTTCACTGTGTTGTGTGCTTCAGAAAAAATAGTTACATAATTCTCAGGATGGACTATGCAGTGTTTTTCATCTTCACTTCACAAAAGATGAAACTGAGGCTCAATAATTCTTGCATCTAATGTGACACCTGGTTAAGTTCACAGACGTTCGTTCCTGATCATTTACAACTAAGGGGGTATGATCTCACCAGAAGGGGAGGGCATATAGTCTGGCAGATAAAAAGTAACCATTTTGCAAATGGGTGATTGACCCCTCCCTCACTGAGGTTTCCTACTTTTATTGCATCTACCCTTGAATGTGCTCTTATAATAAGACTCCAGTTTAACAGCTTTTTGTCTCTGGCCAGGGGGTGACATACAGTGCCCAGCAGGATGGAGTGAAGGGCATTGCAGGAGCAGCAAAACTGCAAAAGAAAATCAACAAACCACAATCCAGAACTTCAGAGACTCTATATCAACCACCTAACTAGGCCAGACTAATCTCTCTCCATCCTGAAGCTCAGGGACATTTGCGGAAGAGGGGGCGGTAAGAGTGTAAGAGCAAAAGGATGGGAGGAGCAATGATTTGCAAGATACTCCACACAAGTTAGGGCCGAAGCAATCATAATTGGACATTGCATGCCCTGCACAATGTCCAACACACTATTGACCTCTCAAAGTCTAGCATCTGCTAAAGGCACCAAGATCCTAGGAGGCAAGGGATTGGCAGCCACAGTAGTGTTCCTATGCTTAGGAGAACACGGGAAAGGGTTCAGGGAAATGCCACTGGGTCCTTGTACGTCATCGGAGAGGAGGGCCCAGAGGAGAGTCAGGCATGCACAGGAAAGAACTCTCTGGGAATTGGGGCGGGAGGCACTGGGGGATGGGGAGGGAGAGGTGAGGGGAGGGGGAGCAGGCGGTGAGGGGGGAGAAGGAGGGAGGAAGGGAACTGGTGCACCTATTAAGTTTGTATGAGCTGAAATAATAATAAAAAATGTATATAAAAATAATTCTTGCATCTTAACAACACAGCCAACACCAGGATAAAAATCAGATCTTCTGTTCTACAGGTGTTGTACTTTCTACTTCAGAAAAAAATCATTCATGTCTTTACCCAGCTGTTATTGAGCATCTATTTGGCACCAAGCACTATGCCAGATCCTGGAACTATAGAATGAATTAGATACCACCCCTGCCCTGCAAAGAAGTTTTCACTGCAGTTGTAGATATAGAAAAGGGATTGGTGGCAATGAGAACTACAGTATCTTTGCTTAGGACGGGGAAGGCAGGGGAATATAGGCTTTACAGGATTTGAATTCTAGCTCACCACTTCTGACAATATAATTTAGAGCAAATTGCTTAAACTTTCAGTGCTTCAAGATTTGCCCTATCTACATTACACTATGAAAGGAAAAGACCTCAAAAGGCACTATGCCTCTCTGAGAGAGATTAACAAGGGATAAGGCTGAGTGGGAAACAAGGGAAGCAAGTCCCCTCAATGGGTTGCCTGCTGTTATATTGTCCTTACTCCATCAAGTGCCCAGATACTTGTCATTAACAATAACACAGATAGGACTCAGGAAGCCATATATGTTCAGAACATGAGAGCAAAAGGGAGACAGATGGGGAAAAAGAATGTTTGTAATGGGGAAAAAATAGGGGATTAGGATTGAGTAATAAGGGTTCTGTGAAAATCACATGAATATTTGTATAAAAATCGTGAGAATATGAAAAATATATCTATCTACAAAATTGTCTTTTATGTAATTAATGGCTAAAAAAAGAAAAACTATGAGTGACTTCATGTTTCAGTTTCTTCATCTGCAAAATAGGGATTTTAATTTGGCACTTAACTTCCATTGTGAGAGTGAAATGAGTTAATATGCATAAAGTATGTGACACATATGTAATCAGTAATGGTCAGCTGCTGTCATAAGACAAACAACATTAAGAATTCAGCAGGAAGTTTATTTTATTTTATTTTATTTTATTTTTGGTTGTGTAATGTATGTGTAGCATATGTGTGTGTGCACACTGTATGTGCCTGTGGAGTCCCAAAGGTGACCTCAGGAATCACTCTGGATTGCTCTATCTTCACCTCCTTATTTCTTTGTTCTGGAGTTTCCCAGGCTTCACCTTCCAGGGCCAGAAGTGTAGGCCATTACCATTTCTGCCTGGCATTTTTGTGTGTGTGATATAGGATCCAAATTCAGGTCCTTCAGCCTTTGAGGCAGAACTTAACCTTTAAGTCATCTCTCCAGCCTGGGTAGGTAGTTTACTGAAAGTTTTAAAGAGAAAGTAAAGAGGCCAGGGCTGAGCTTTGCATAAATAGTAGCTATCATGGTCAGCTAGGCTTAAATGTTAGAAGGCTCAGAATGGCTTTCTAAGCTGTAAGGAAAACAAAGGCTATTTTATTGCCAATCTATTTCAGTTTCATCAACCTAATCACAATTTATTCAGAAGCCTGACCCTGTGAACCTTGTTCTTTCTTGAAGCTAAAATGCTTTCGCATTTATCATGTGATTCCAGTGATGCTCCCAGAATCTCAAAGACATATTCAATGAGACGGAGAAGAAAGCCAGAGGCAGCCCGAGCTCTGGAGAGGCTGGCAGGCATAGAGATGCAGGAGGGCATGAAGAAGAGTGTCCCATATGCACAGATCTCTGTCCAAGTGACTTGTGGCTGGCTGGGGAGGGATAGAGATAGCCAGAAAGAAAACCAAGCTCCTAAGAGAGAGGAAATGGATCTGAATTAAAACAGCTAAGAGCTAGGGAAGAAAAGGTAGCAAGAACTGGAAGCAGAACAAATATAACACAAATTCATAACTCTATAAAATATGCATTCCAAGTTAAACTACTTCTATGCAGCTTCTTAAAATCCTAGAAATCATTTAATGTGCTCTTTGAATTATATTTGTCACACAGTCTGCTTAGAATAACAAGCCACTATGCTAACATTAGTAACTTTCCTAGAGACATTTCAGAAGGAGTCCAGTAAATGGACAAGATGAAAGATGACTGGTGGGTCAAGAAACCTTTCCCATGGCCTTGGTTCACATCAAAGAGTTGAAGGGGACAAAAAAGAACCAGCCAGCAGATGAGCTTGCAACTCCAGAGAGAGGCAAGTCTGATATTTGGCTCTCTAAGCTCACAAAGAGAATATTTAATGTCTCATGATGCCTCTTGCCTGACAACATCTGTAGGAACTAACCAACATGAGATGACATTTTGGTATCTAGAGCCAGTACATAATTCCTTCCTGGAGTCCTTGCTCTGTTTCTCTGGGATGTGGCAGGGTTTGATGATGACTGTGACTTGGGTTTATGTATTCGTGATGATAGTCTGTATGCAAACTTTAGCACAGTCTCAATCTAAAGTGAGATTTTAAGAATTATCAGCCCTCTAGACAGGAAATGTTCACCTGGAACAGGAAAATGAGCTCCCAATGCCACACACACAGTGACAAGACCCGAATCTGGTTTCAGCTACTGGTTTTGTTAATCCAAAAGAAAGCATTGATCTGAAATATTTCTCTAATATGGCTATAAACAGCTTTTACTTTGGTTTAAAGAAAACTAGCAGAGTCATTTTAATTCTGTTCATCTTGCTGCAATATGTTATCACTCTATCCAGAGAATTCAGAGAAAAAAATGTGATTCCTCATGTCCCCAGCCTACAGAGCTGCATGGTTTCCATGGAGCATGGACAGTTCCAAGACAGCTTAGAGTGAAAAATCAAGACTAAAAATATAATCTCCTAAATGATAAAACGAAGCAGCCTAGTTTCTGTTGTCTTCCTAGGTCTTTCAGTATAAGGACACTGAGGACCTCTGAATAGCTCTCACATTCCTCAACAAGTCAGCCATACTGACTTACATCCTCCATTACTTTGCCTCCCCTCTCTTTCCTTACTTTTGCCAACATGTCCCTAATCACCACTCACTCCACAGCTGGGCCTGCCTTGAAACTGCTCTCTCTTTAGCAATACTCCATAGTCCTGAATTTTCCAGACACTCTTATATCAGTTTTTTATATAAAGTACTCTCCCCATGCCAGATACTATACATATGTTTTATCACTTAATCCCTAAAGTCCTCTCTAAACTTCCTGCCCTCATCCTCAACAACCAGGCAAAACTTTCCTATGCCATGTCCCATATTGTCAGGGCCCTGGTTGAATTGCCAAGGCAACAGCTTGTCATCTGTCAAATACATCTGTGCTAAGATGTTAAATGGTGCTGCTCAAATCACACTACATAGATGTCTGTAAACTCCTACATTGGTCTATTGGAAACCTATATATTTCTCAAGGGTTGAATGCAGCACTCTTAATAATAATAATAGTAATAAGCTCTATTTCTATCATTGGTAAAAGAAGCAATTTCCACCTAATTACCAACAACTATGTCTTTGCTGTGTTGAGGTGTTAATGTGGACTTTAGGATCTGCTGTATAACACTAAAACATGCATTAAGGTGGCCCTTTATGGCTCTAAATTGGAACCCTAACCCACTGCTTCTTCTCAGTTCCATGCCTTGCTCTGGCAAGTCTTGTCTACTAACATCAGAAGTCAAAGTCGTCAGGTAACCTAGGGTCTGTGGTCAGGGACAGCCACAGTAAAAAGACCAGGAAACTCAGGAAAGGAACAGAAAAAGCAACCTTCTCTATTTGCCATATACCCTACTCCTACAGGGATCTGAACCTAAGACCAAATCTCTAGTGCAACCATTTTTGGCATCAGCTGCAACTTCCACTCCAAGCTGAAGAGGTCCAGCTTTTTATCTCCTGCCCCTGAACTATCACAAATTGTCATCTTGGATAGGAAAACTAACCCCGTTTTAAAGCTCCACCTCTAGACTTTCTCAAGGAATTTAACTGCTGCAGTTTCTCCACCAGAAAGGGTATTCCTTGAGACACTTCTGTACCCCTAACACCACCAGACTGACGGACAGTGGAGAGCTTCTGAAAGGGATGCTGAAATTCCTTTAGGGTATGGGCCAGCTGGAGAAAAACATCTGGAGACAAAGAGGTCAGAGAACTGAATGGCAGCACTGAAAACAGTTTGAATCATCTAGGTCTTAAACATACACGAAGAAACATCCCAGTGCCTCCCCATAGTAGCTGTTTAATAAATGAGAGACATTATCACCAGTACAGTCAGTTACTTTGTTGTTAGTTGAGAAAGTCTGTGGCAAATTCCTTTGATGTCCCAAATGTCCTAAATTGGGAAAATATCAATGTAGCAGTCAGTCTGCTACAGCTTAAGGGAACAAGGAGTTTACTTTCTTACGATAGTCCGGTTACAGTTCATAGTCCAGCTTGACAGGAGAGCACACATCAACACCAGGGCTGAGGGAATTGGCCACCATAACGGCTGAGAGATGGACAATCCTTACTTGCCAGACCAGCATGTTTGGCCAAGTATACAGAAGGATGCCCCTTAAGAAATGCTTAGTCTTAGTGACCCATAACACAATATCATAATGTAGATTATAGCATTTCATACCATAACTACAGATTAACATTATATTACATTACATAAATATCTTCCTAGAGTATGTGCACATGCACAAGTCTATTCTTGACAGTCTAGACCAGAAACACTCATGGCAATTATAATCCTCATTTCTGTAACTGGTTACGTGGCCTTAGGTGGTATTTATAACTACCTTCTTCTACTACCCATTCTGTATTTCCTCCACCTTCAGCAAGTACTTCTGCAGGTCTTGGCTCTTTACCTGGAGGGGTTACCCATACCTTCATTCCTGGAGGATCTGGACCACTTACTGTCTTTCCTGTGTTGGGTTGCTGTAAATTCCCATTGACCTTAATCACAGGACATGGTAATACCAAGAGACGCCCTAGTGGGTCTCCTATACTCCAGACATATTCTTCCTTACCACCATTGTGGAGAACCAGTCCAATTTCTCCTTGGTGGTCTGGGTCAATCACCCCTCCTAATACTGTTATTCCTTTCTTAGCCTGTTGGCTCAAGGGCATCAGAAGTCCAAAATAACCAGGAGGAAGCCTTAGCTTCCAGTTCAAAGGAATAGTTGCTGTGTCTCCTGGCAGAAGCATTCCCTGCTCTGGACTCAAAACTTCTAAGCCAGTAGAATACAGGCTTGCGGGAACAGGAAGCAAAAATTTTCCTAATGGGTTACTAGGAGTGATAGTAAGAGGAGCTATTCCTGTTTCCACCCCTTGATTCCTGGACCCGTGAATCCTGGCTATAGGAGAAACAGTATAGGAGACGCTGGCTTAAGGCATATACTGCCTTCTGGAGAATTCTGCCCCATCCCTCCAGACTATTACTACCTAATTGACGCTGTAATTGTGCCTTTAAAAGGTCATTCCACCGTTCTATCAAGCCAGCTGCTTCAGGATGGTGGGGAACATGGTAAAACCAATGAATCCCATGGTCATGAGCCCACTGCCGTACTTCTTTAGCTGTGAAATGAGTTCCCTGGTCAGAAGCAATGCTGTGTGGAATTCCATGATGGTGAATAAGGCATTCTGTAAGTCCCTGGATGGTAGTCTTGGCAGAAGTATGACGTGCAGGAAAGGCAAATCCACGCCGCCGCCCAGAGCCCCGGGCTTCCCGCAGCCGCTGCCGCTGCGCCAGCCCCGTACAGCCCCACCACCGGGGGCCCAGGGCGAGGCCCCGGCCGGCTCTGAGCAGCCTCCGCGGCCGGGGGCGCCCCCAGAACCAGCGAGAGCTCCACTTAGTTCACAGGATAAAACCCTGCAGCAGAACTCGGAGTCAGCCATGGCTAAGCCCCAAGTGGTTGTGGCTCCTGTGCTAATGTCTAAGCTGTCTGCGAACGCCCCCAAATTTTACCCTTCAGGTTATTCTTCTAATTACACAAAATCCACATAGTCAGATTTATCAGCAACACCCCACTTCCTGGGTACCAAATTCTGTTGCAGTCTGTCTTCATGGACCATGAATTTGGTACCCAGGAAGTGGGGTGTTGCTGATAAATCTGACTTGTGGATTTTGTGGCTTTTGAACGGTTCTGCTGGACAAAGTTGGAAATTCTTGAAAATTTTCACTTTGTGGATTTACAAATACCGTTCTTCAGTGTTTAGTGAGCCAATTGCTGAGAGACATTGTTTGGGCCCAATTTGTGATGAGGGAAACAAGGACTTTGGTAAAACTGAATATAAGGACGATGGACTGGTTTGCTTGACAGAGGAGAGCTGTGTTGGCAGCCTTGGAGATTTGGATGTGCAAAGGGCAGGCAGCAGAATATCTGCTGCTGTTGGACAAATGAATATCAGTGAAGGAAAACCTAGTGACTTGCACTGAGATGGTGGAGGACGTGGAAACCACCGTATGGCAAGTTCGTGGTTTGGAAGCTCAGATTCCTTCAGAGGCCAAAAGCCCAAGTTAAAGCTGTTTCTTGCCCTTTGCAAGTTTGGTTGCCTGGAAGAGAGACTTTTCCAGCGTCAGCGAGTTGAAGTTGGTGCAACTGTGGCTCCATTGGACTAAGCTGCGTTTCAACCTCGCTTCGGAATCTGGCCGCATCCCTCAGGTGATACTGGTTTTCATGTATTACTGAAGGGTCCGTGGAGAGCAGCAAAAGCTTGGCACCAAGTGGCAGGCGTAGAGTTCCTGCGAGAGATGGTGAAGCTTAAAGCTGCAGAGGAGAACCCAGAATTGTGTTTGAGATGCCAGAACTGTGAGACTGCTGCTGAGGACAACTGCGAGTAGAGATTCAGCCTGATTCAGAGGAACTCTGCTCTTACAACTTTGAGCTGCAAACAGGGACTGGAAATGCCTCGAATCTTTGAGCTGCCTTGACTACGTGATGAGCAGCAGAAGATGGACATTGAAGTACAGGATGCGGTGATTTGCTAGACTTTGTTCTTTTTAATGTTTTCTTATTAAGATCCTTCTGTTTTAATGTTTTATCTGTTTTAAAGTATTTAAAGAAACTTTGAACTTTTAAAATATTAGAACTGAAGTTTTATTAAGAGAACATTTTATACTTGGCCAGACATGCTGGTCTGTCAAGTAAGGATTGTCCATCTCTCAGCCGTTATGGTGGCCAGTTCCCTCAGCCTTGGTGTTGGTGTGTGCTCTCCTGTCAAGCTGGACTATGAACTGTAACCGGACTATCGTAAGAAAGTAAACTCCTTGTTCCCTTAAGCTGTGTTCTGATCATTTATCAGCAACTATGCAGATGAACTGCAACAATCAATAACTCTGTTGGCTTCTCTTATCCTCTCTTTTCCTCCTCCTCAGGAGAATCAATTTTGCATGGTGGATTAGAGAACAAGAATAAATCCTGTATAGCCAGAGGAATCTGTCTGCCTCGGGAGGAGGAAATGAACTTTAATATTCTTGCTGGTATAAAATCACTTTTGTAGGCTAGACCCAAAGTTGGCTTGCATCTTCTGTGTCTAGGTGGGTGTTTCTAACTAATTCTGAGGTTCAGAATTAAGAAGCTCACTTGAAAAACACGTATCTCACATATCTGCCACTTTCTCTTGCACTTCCATCTTGATCTCTACCTGTCTTTGTTTGTCTCTTTGGGTCAGGTCTGAAGTTGGGAAAGAAAAGAAAAAGTGTTGTGGTGACCACTCTAACCTCTGTGCTATTATTGTTTGTTCAAGTGTAATATGAAAGAGTTTATTTATTCTGAACCTGAGTCTCCCATTTCTATGTTCATTTCTATCATGACTTTATTATATTGAAAGTGTCTTCAGTGTAAGGCCATACCATCCTAAGCAATTCTAATCTCATCTAAAATTGTTTTGAGTATGTTTTTTTTTGTTGCTCTATGCTTTGTACACACACACACACACACACACACACACACACACACACACGGAAGAGTTCATATATACATAATGTAATTTCAAAATTTTAAAGTACAAAAGACATACAGCAAAATAATAGTTTCTCGCCATCCTTTGACTTCAGTCTGCCAGCTTCCTACCCAGAAGCATGCTTGGCTATCACTTTCAGGTGCATCCTCCTAATGATATCGATACATTTACAGACATGTGTGTATATATGTGCTTCTGTAGAACAAAAATACACATGTTAACTTTCTTTATTTTGTAGACTTTCATTGGCATATACAGAAAAGTGCAACAATAGTAAGCACAGGTGTGTGAATTACTTTTCCTGGGGAGACACCACACACAACCATCTTTGTATGACAGATAGGAATTTCACAACACACCAAAGTGATGACAAACCCACTAGTTTATTGGGTTTGCAGGGGTGAGAGCTATTGGCAGGAATAGGGTCAGCTCACCACAGCATGGCTCATGGCTTCTTTGCTGCTGCCTGGATGGAACTTTCTCAACTAATCTATCTTGGTTTATATAATCTAGGGCTCCTCTCATCCTCAAGTGTCAGGGCACATGGACAGCAAAAACAAGCCCACGCATGTGCATTCCAGCCCCTCTCAGCCAGCACATATATAGGAATGTGGGTGGGCAAGTGCAATTAGGCAAGAATTATGTGCATGTGTGGCCAGCTCAAAGCCCCAGGTGAGAATCTAATAACCCTCTCCACACACACACCTCCTCCCATGTCTCCGAAGGAGTCTATGGACAACTAGTGCTCCTATGGTCTCAAAACAATGATGGTGGCTGTTTGTTCAGAGGAATATGCCACCCAAAAACAGGGCTCAGTGAATTTTTATCAACAGCCCACTTATGTTAACAGCACTCCAATCAATAGCCAGCATGGAAAAAGACCCTTTGTTTCACTAGCCCCTTATTTCCTTCAATTCTTTAATAGAAAGAGAAAATCTATCTCTGATCTACTTATTTGCATGTCCTATTACTACAGCCTTGAGTAAAATTAGGGAATCAAATTAACCTTCTCAGTTTTCATTTGAATAAATCAATCCTCTCTCCACAACCTATGTGACTGTGACTCTAACATCATGGAAATGCTTCCAGCATCATGCAAATATGTAAAATGCATACACTGGACTTGTCTATGTAAGAACCAAAGTCATGCAAAACATCTTCCATTCATTTTCATTGGAAGCTGCATTTTTTTCAGGAGTTATATCAGCAGGGAGGATATGACATAGCCTCAAGCACTAAGGAAAAATGGCTGGGGATCCTTAAATAGGGTAGGTAATGGGGCAGGAGTTTGTTGAGGATGGTGAGTAAGCTCTACGCAATTTCCTCATCCTAATCATGGTCCTGCATCTTAAGCATACCTAATCATGCACATTTGCACACATGCGCACATGTACACATATGCACACACACACACACAAATACACACTTATCCAGATGAGATGTAACTGCTAGAGTCTTGTACCATGTACAAATAAACCTTTAGTTAGTTTCATCATGAATATTAATGATTTGGTTCTGTTTCAACTCAGAGATGACTAAAATTTCAAAAAAGAACACCAAACTTATTCTCAGAAAATCTATCAACTACAACCTGGGTGGAGGCAGTAATTAAGAGGACAGTAATGTCTCACTATCACCCTTAGAAATATAAGCACTTCCTTTCATTATGGCCTACAGAGAGCCATGTGATCCATTTGTGAATTCCAGTTCTCTGGATCTCTCTCTCTCTCTTTCTCTCTCTCTCTCTCTCTCTCTCCTTCCTTCCTATAGAACTTCCTCCTTCCCCCCGTTCCCTTACTTTTTATCTACTCTCTATATGCCTTACATTTTTGTCTTTTCTTCAATTCAGAAGTAGAGAAAAAATAGATGTTGTTTTGTGTCCAAACGCCTTAACCTCTGTATTATGGCTCATTCATACTTTTCAAAGATTGTTAAGAAATGAAGATATAAATTTACTGAACTACAGCATACAGAAAAACAGACAAATTATACATGATGTTGCCTAATCTCCGCCGGGCCAGCCCAGGAAAGGAGGGGAAACAGCAGGGGCCTTGTGAGCTCCAGGCAAATGGGCGAACTGGCGACAGGGTCACCACCTAGGCAACGGGGTCACCACCCCAACCCTGAGAGTCAAGTGAGAAGCAGCAGGCAAGAGGATGAGTTGGCTGCAAACTCGCAGACTCAGCTTTATTCAGGAAGTGTTTGGGCTTATATAGGGACAAGGGTCCAGTCAGGTGTGGCTACCTCTCAGCTCAGGGGGCGGGGGAGAGCAGCCACCAATCATTTAGCTGTTTACTAGGTGTCCAGGTTAGATGATCGCTTCCCACTGGTTGTTCATCCCTCCTTCCCATTGGTTGTCATCCCTCCTTCCCATTAGTTGTCCATCCCTCCGCCTGTATGGTTCTTTTATTGGGACATGTCTGGGGCATGTCCAAATTTGTTCATGCTTGTCTGTAGCCAGACTGCCCGGATTTGGGAGCCCGGGCTACGGCCTTCCCTGAATGGATAGTGCCACAGTGCATAGCTCAGTGAACTTTTACTCTCCTCCTTTTCCTCCTCTCCCTAACCCCCATTACACTGGCATCCTTTCTATTCCTTATATTGCTTTATGAAATGTCCTTTCTTTTATAATGTTTGAGAATAAGTCCTGAGTCATTTTAGGTTAAGCTTGGATGTTAAAACCTTAGAGATACCACTCTGACCACCTCTTAGGCTAATTCTTTCTTTTTCTATCTTCTTTCAAACACTATTATCAGAAAATTACATTGTAGCACTTGTGTCTTGTTAACTGTTTCCACCAGGAAGTCTTCTCAATGTCAGCAGTAATGCATCTCATTTGCTCACCACTGCATCCAAGTACACAGAACATTATTTGGCACATAGCAGAGATGGTTGTTCCACAGTATCTACTGGAGGACACCAACTGATACCATTTCTAGATACACAATTCTTGTATAAAACAGCAAAGTGTTTGCGTGTCATCAATCTACATCTTTTTTTAACATGTATGTAGGACGGAAATACCTACATTATTTATAATCTCTAATATCATATAAATTCTAGATATTTATTAGACAATATTGTCTGAAGAAAGATGAGAATAAACCTTTGCACATATTTCAACACATGCATTTGTGAACTTTTGCATTTTTGCAAAAACTTTCCAAAAATTTTTGTTATGTCCATGTATTGATTATGTGTGCACATGTGGAGGTTAGAAGAAAATATATTGAAGTTATTTCTCTCCTTTCTGTCCTGAGACATAAAGAACTTTATGGTCCTTAGGTCCTGAGAATCAAACTTTGGCTTGACATCAAGCATTTTCAACCAGCCATCTCACCAGCCCTTTTCAAACATTTTTGATTCATGGTTGATCGAATCTATAGATATGGAATTTCTGAGTATGGAAGCTTGACTAAACAAGATAAGTATTTCTTTCATGAATTCATGAATGCTTTAAATAATTTGTATGAATTGAAACTACTAGATTTAATGAATGGCATGACTTCTTACAATATTTGGAAATCAGTAACTTTGAAGTCAGAAAACGTAACTCTAAATCATAGCTTTCATTTACCTCACTAATAAATATGGGTGAACTTTGGCATATTCTCAGCTGTTCTGAACCAATTTCCTTACCTCTAAAATTATCATGTATATGTTGCATAGTTGTTTAAATGATTAAATGACATAATTTATGTAAAGCACACCACACAGTAGACTAGAACAAAATGAACCTTAATCCACAACTTCTCCCCTTCTTTTCAAACTGTTTCCTTAGTATTATAGTCTCCTCCACATCCCTGGTGGGTCTCTTTTATGTTAACCCAGTTTTGTCTAGACATTCTCTTCTCTATCTGTTCACACATTCTCATGTACTATTCAAACCAAAACAACTGTAACAACAATAAGCAACAAAATTCTTATTCTCTCCAAAGTCATGTTGAAAAATTCCCATTTCTTCAGTGACTGGCCTGTTGCTTCCTGCCTAAATCATCTGTTTCCTTCCATTAGCTCATGCTGTTGATAAGGAATCAAGTTGAAGTGCTATAAGTATGGACTTTAAGTCATAATAAATCATTCAGATGTCAAGAACCTTAATCTGCCAATCTGAGGGTAGAGAGATTGATCAGAAGATTCTAAAAGCTTCACTTATCATTTCTAATGGTTTGTTCTCATGCTTTCTTGCTCTCTCTTGACTTTCTTAGGGAAGCTTGGGTGGTGCATCAAACTTTTTTTCATGAAAAAGGTAAGTGAGTTAACTAACATCTGCTGCAAATCTGCTAGACAAAACTTTAGTCACTATGAAGTAAGCACGAAACAGTACTGTAGAAGTCATCTAATTCTGTCTTTTTCATTTTCAAGAATAAGAACTCTAACCCAGAGAGGAACTATGTCACTTACCCAAGCTCACAGAAAACTAAGGGCAGAAACACAGTAAAACCCCCAAGTCTTCTGACCCTTACCATAGTGTTCTTTTCAGTAGACCAAGTTTTCTGATCCCTTTCTGGTGTTAGCATTGCAAAGTAAAAATTTGGGCAGTTAATTCAGGTCTTTAAAAATAGAATGTGTCAGAGATGGTGTATACAATTTTCCCACAGTGCCTTGCATACTGCCTCCTGTTACTGTGAAGACTAGCTCAGAGAATGCTTCCAACTTAGTTCCAGCCTGATTTCACTGTGTCCTGCTACTAGAACATCTGGTGTCTTCAGCAACAAAGTCTTACTATTTCGTTCTGGTATCAACCGAAAAATATACGTGAAGCCTTGGCAATGAATTAAAAAGGCTAAAGAACTTTATCTTGGTCTTTAAATAACTTGTGGATGTATTTTTTGAAGGGAGTGAAAATTCACAAATTCTGTTTTAGTTACAAAAAACAACTTGAATATGTGTGTGTGTGTGTGTGTGTGTGTGTGTGTGTGTGTGTGTGTGTAGTTTCATCTAACTCAGGAGTCCCAATTCCCCCCAATACTTTTCAAGTAGGTTTCCAATTAATTCAAAGTTAAAACTTCCCACTGTCTGATTCTATCTTCTTAAAATGTCTTCTCTTCTCCTCACCCAGGTGGTATCAGGGTCCATATGTGAAGTTTATATGATTTCATTATAGCTGAAAAGGGATTTTGTGCTGAATTCCTGTGTGGTTCCTCTGGGACTACACTGGAATCCCCTTAATCATGGATGAACATTTTTAGCCCTACACAAGTGTCTACTACATAATGTTTCAGATGTTCCTGGCTTTGTGGAGTTGTGTCAAGAATGATCAATAATGACCATGAACTTTGCCATTACTCTGATGTTATAAGCTTTTTTTGCTCAGCTCCCAACTCCCTTCTTTTTCCAGGCTTTTCATTCATCTGGTTTTTTCCTTTATTTTTTCATCTAACAAGACATGTAGAAATTTAAGTCCTTCCTTACAACCCTTCAATACCCAGTATGTGATCCCCAGACCTCTCCATTTCATTATGTCACTATTGTGTAAATTCTACTTAATTCTGGGCTTCTTTATACTGGCATGGAACTATGTGGATTTTCTTTCCATGAGTTATGAACAGGAAATTCATAGTATTCACTTTCATGGTCTGCAGTTTGGGATCACCATACCAAACTGAGACAAATTCCTGTTCCACGTATCTCAAGCTCCTATGAATACCGTTATGACTTTTTATTTCTCAAGTGGAGCACCTTCACTTACGTTAACATCTCCCATCTATTTCATATAATGACTGACAGTGAAACATGCTTTTCAGGCTACCATAGTTTATTCTTGTCATATAAATGGATTCACTTCTTTATGCAAAATCATCAAAGTCTAGATTTTGTTATTATCTCATCATGCACTTCAAAAAAGTTATTTTGAAATGTGTAGCTCAGTATTGAAACATTTATCATAGTTCATATATGTCTTCCTCTAAAACATAACTGATTTGTTGAATAGAAGGGGAGAAAAACAACAACAAAAAAACAGGAACAGCAAAAAGATGTCCAATATAACAAAAGTGCACAGGGTATATTTTCATTCTGGAATTTAAATTAAAAGTCTTTTGGCCCTTCCCCACCCCACTCCGCCGGCCGGGATGCACGCGCGCGGTCCAGCCGGGCCTCATCCACGACCTAGGTAAGCTCCACCCGCGCCTGCCCACCAGAACCCCCAGTCAGCCCAAGGGACCCGGCTCTGACCCCACTATCCAGCCAGAATGGCGTGCAGGGCCAAGGGACGAGGAGGACCTCCCCCTGTGCCCGGGACCTGCCCCAGCCCCCCTCCGGTAAAATAGCTACACGCTGACGCCCCCATCCTCCTTTCCCCACCGCTCTCTGCCGGCCGGGACGTGCATGCGCGGTCCAGCCGGGCCTCATACGCGACCTAGGTAAGCTCCATCCCTGACCACCCCCAGAACCCAAGGACAAATAATTCAGCTTAGTGAAATTGAAAGATATTAAGAGTTAAAACGACAATGCCAAAGTCAAAGTGCAAATCCATGAGAAGGAACACTAAAGTAAACAAATTTCCCACTGAAGGAATTAATCCCATAATGTTAGACTCCAACCAGAACAAACCCACGGAAAATGGCCAAGAAAGCCTCACCCAGGATAACGACTTTCAAAATATGATCATTACCATGTTCAATACTATGAAAGAGGAAATCCGGGAGGAATTACATAATCGAATCAATCGCTTTGAAGAGATACACAACAGACATTTGGAAGAGTTGAGAAAAACAGTGCAAGAAACAAAAACTGGCATAGAGCAGTTAAAACAGACTCAAGCAGAGTTTAAAACTGAGCTACAAGACAAGTTATCTTCAACCCAGAACTCCACAGAGAGTCTTATCAACAGAACTAACGAAGCAGAAAACAGAGTTTCAGACCTTGAAGATAAAGTGGGAGTACTAACCAGCTCAATGGAAGAGGTTGTTAAAGCCAAGAAGATATTTGAGAGAAATATCCAAGAGATATGGGACATCCTGAAGAAGCCTAACATGCGCATTCATGGAATACCAGAACAAGAATCTCACAATACCACCCCTGAGGAAATTTTTCAACCGATCATCAAGGAAAACTTTCCTCATCTAAAAAAAGAGAGGCCCATCCATATACAAGAGGCATTCCGCACCCCAAACAGATACGACCAAATAGAAGCACGCCGAGGCAAATAATAGTTAAAACACTCCACATTCAAGATAAAGAACTGGTGCTGAGAGCTTCAAGGGAGAAAAAACAAGTCACTTTTAAAGGCAAACCTATTAAAATAACAAATGACTTCTCAGTCGAAACAGTAAAAGCAAGAAGAGCTTGGAGAGACATACTTCAAGTATTGAATGAGCAAAAATGTCAACCCAGGCTGATTTACCCTGCAAAACTATCAGTCATGATCGAGGGAGAAAGAAAAATTTTCCAGCACAAAGACAACTTTAAGGGATACATGGCCACCAAACCAGGCCTTCAAAAACTGCTAGAAATGATACTCAAGCGTGAAGAAAAAAACAGGCATATCCAGGAGAACAGAAGGCAAATATAACACCATTAAAAGCGAAGCAATATACTTATAAAAGCTACTAAACATAATAAATGTCTGGAATTAACAATAGTTTCTCCATTATAACACTAAATGTTAATGGACTTAATTCACCGATCAAGAGACACAGATTACAAACTTGGATTAAAAATCACAATCCATCAATCTGTTGCCTGCAGGAAACCCATCTCACCACAAAAGATAGGCACGCTCTAAAAATAAAAGGCTGGTCAACAATTCTACAAGCAAATGGAAGCAGAAAACAGGCAGGGGTAGCCATTATGCTATCAGACAAAGTGGATTTCAAACCAAAGAAAATTATAAGAGACACGGATGGATACTACATTTTAGTCACAGGTACAATTCACCAGGAAGATTTCACAATACTGAACATATATGCACCCAATACGGGCCCCTCCACATTCATTAAGAAAACCCTACAGTGTCTAAAGCAAGAAATCAACCCCCAAACGATAATTCTTGGGGACTTCAACACCGCCCTCTCAACATGGGATAGATCAACAGGTCAAAAGCTTAACAGAGACACTTTGGAACTTAATCAAACCCTGAAAGAAATGGACCTCACAGATCTCTATCAAACTTTTCACCCACGCACCAAAGAATACACATTTTTCTCAGCAGCACACGGAACTTTCTCCAAAAGAGATCACATATTGGGCCACAAAATGAATCTACACATATACATGAAAGTTGAAATTCTAATCTGTGCCCTATCAGACCACCACGGCCTAAAGCTGGACATCCACAACACATCAAACAAGAGAAAATACACTAACTCCTGGAAACTTAACACTATGATGCTGAATGAGAACTGGATTCAGGAAGAAATTAAAAGGAAATTCAAGATTTCCTGAAAGTGAATGATAACGAAAATACAACTTACCAAAATCTCTGGGACACAATGAAAGCTGTTCTAAGAGGTAAGTTCATACCTCTTAATGCCCACGTCAAAAAAATGGAAACATCAGAAATAAACAACTTAACAATGCAGCTTAAAGCTTTAGAGAAACTAGAGGAATCTGATCCCAAAAGCAGTACAAGAGAAGAGATTAGCAAAATAAGGGGAGAAATATCTGAAATCCAGTTTAAGAAAACGATAGAAAAAATCAACCAATCAAAAAGCTGGTTCTTTGAAAAAATCAACAAGATTGATACACCCCTAGCTAAACTAACCAAAAGCAAGAGAGAGAAAACCCAAATTAACAAAATCTGAAATGAACATGGAGTTATCACTACTGATACCCAAGAAATCCAGAGAATTATAACATCATATTTCAAAAACTTATACTCTGTGAAGTTTGACAACACAAAAGAGATGGATGAATTTCTAAGTAAACACAACTTACCTAAGTTGAATCAGGAAGTTGTGAATTATTTAAATAGTCCTATAACATATAAGGAAATTGAGGAAGTAGTCTCGAATCTTCCCACCAAAAAATGGCCTGGACCAGATGGATTCAGCACAGCGTTCTACCAGACATTGAAGGAGTTAATAATACCAATACTCCTTAAACTCTTCCATCAAATAGCAAAGGAAGGAACACTACCAAATTCCTTCTATGAAGCTAATATCGTTTTAATCCCAAAACCTAATAAAGATTCACTTAAAAAAGAAAACTATAGGCCGATCTCCCTGATGAACACAGACGCAAAGATTCTCAACAAAGTCTTAGCAAATCGGATTCAAAAACATATTAAAAAGATCATTCATGGGGACCAAGTAGGCTTCATCCCCGGCACACAAGGTTGGTTCAACATACGCAAATCAATAAATGTAATTCTCCACATGCAGAAGATTAAAGCTGGACCCGTACTTGTCACCATGTACAAGACTTAATTCCAAATGGATCAAGGAACTTGATATCAGGCCAGAGACTTTGAAAACCATAGTTGAAAGGATAGGGAACTCCCTCGAGCTGATTGGGCTAGGCCAACACTTCCTAAACAGACATCCAATGGCACAGTCACTGCTACCAACTCTCAACAGTTGGGATCTTGTGAAATTAAAGAGCTTCTGTTCAGATAAAGAGATTGTCACACGAGCTCAAAGGCAACCCACAGAATGGGAGAAAATCTTCACTAACCACATATCTGACAGAGCTCTACTGTCCAGAGTGCACAAAGAACTTAGAAAATTAAACTCCAAGGAAAACACTGGCCCAATTAAAAAATGGGCCCTGGAACTTCGAAGAAACTTTACCAGGGATGAAATTAAAATGTCTAACAATTATCTTAAAAAATGCTCCACTTCCTTCGCCATCAGGGAAATGCAAATCAAAACTTCCCTGAGATATCATCTCACCCCGGTCAGGATGGCAAAAATCCACAATAGAAACAACGACAAATGCTGGAGAGGATGTGGAGAGAGGGGAACTCTCCTACATTGTTGGTGGGAATGCAGGCTCATACAGCCACTCTGGCCAGCCGTCTGGAGATTCTTAAAGAAATTAAAGATTGAAATGCCATATGACCCTGCTATCCCACTTTTGGGAATAACCCCCCATGCAGCGGAGGTTCGCCTCGATAGCACAAGCTCGACCATGTTCATAGCAGCACTGTTTACAATAGCAAAGTCATGGAATCAACCTAAATGTCCAACAGTTGACGAGTGGATAAGGAAACTGTAGTACATCTATACAATGGAGTACTACTCAGCCATCAAAAATGATGAATTTCTGGAATTTGCTGGGAAATGGATGTCATTAGAAAGAATTATATTAAGTGAAGTGTCCCAAACCCAGAAAATTAAGTGCCGTATGTACTCCCTAATAGGTGGCTCCTAGTACCAAACTCACCCAGCCCACATTGAGACACTCAAAAGTAAACCTATGTAACACAGTAATTGCAAGGATTATGAACAAGAGAGATGGGTTAGGAGGGCCACACCAGAAACAAGGAGAGAGGAGACCATGTTACAGCAGAGAAAATAGGTCTCCATCAAGGTCTGCAAGTAAGTAATGAGAAACCTGGTTAAGTTCAACAGACGTTCTTTCCTGATCTCACCAGAAGGGGAGGGCATATAGTCTAGCAGATAAAAAGTAATCATTTTGCAAATGGGTGATGGACCCCTCCCTCAGTGAGGTTTCCTACTCTTATTACATCTACCCTTGAATGTGCTATTACAACAAGACTCCAGTTTAACAGCTTTTTATCTCTGGCCAGGGGGTGACATACAGTGCCCAGCAGAATGGAGTGAAGGGCATTGCAGGAGCAGCAAAACTGCAAAAGAAAATCAACAAACCACAATCCAGAACTTCAGAGACTCTATATCAATCACATAGAACTAGGACAGCCTAATCTCTCCCCATCCTGGAGCTCAGGGACATTTGCGGAAGAGGGGGCGGTAAGATTGTAAGAGCAAAAAGATGGGAGGAGCAACGATTTGCAAGATTCTCAACAATAGTTGGGGCCAAAGCAATCATAATGGGACTTTGCATGCCCTGCACAATGTCCTGCGCACTGTTGCCCTCATAAAGTCTAGCATCTGTTAAGGGCACCGAGACTCCTGGAGGCAAGGGATTGACAGCCATAGTAGTGATCTTATGCTTAAGGGGAACAAGAGAAAGGGCTTATGGAAATGCCACTGGATCCTTATATGTCATCGGAGCGGAGGACCCAGAGGAGAGTTAGGCGTACACAATAAAGGACTCTCTGGGAATTGGGGGGGAGGCACTGGGGGAAGGGGAGGGGGAGGAGGGGGGAGGGAGGGAACTGGTAAAAAATTTTTAAAATGTATAATTAAATTTTTAATAAAAAAAAAAAGCTGGGGGCTGGAGAGGTGGCTCAGGGGTTAAGCCTCTGCCTTGCAGGCAGAAGGTCCTGAGTTCGGATCCCAGATCCCACGTATAGACGCCAGGTGGAAGCGGGGGCGGCCTGCTCTTCTGGTCCTGGTAGGGCGGAGCCTGTGAATCCCCGGGCAGAAGGAGGTGGAGGTGTCCATGGTGGTTCCCGAATTCGTCCGTGGTTCTACACACACAGACACACGCGCACGCACACACATACACATATATACGCACACACACACACAATTGAATAAATAATAAAAAAAAATTAAAAAAAAAAAAAAGCTGGTTCGTTGAAAAAATCAATAAGATTGATACACCCCTAGCTAAATTAACCAAAAGCAGGAGAGAGAACACCTAAATTAACAAAATCATAAATGAACATGGAGTTATCACTACTGATATCCAAGAAATCCAGAGAATTATAACATCATATTTCAAAAACTTATACTCAGTGAAGTTTGACAACACAAAAGAGATGGATGAATTTCTAAGTAATCACAACTTACCTAAGTTGAATCAGGAAGTTGTGAATTATTTAAATAGTCCTAAAACATATAAGGAAATTGAGGAAGTAATCTTGAATCTTCCCACCAAAAAATGGCCTGGACCAGATGGATTCAGCACAGCGTTCTACCAGATATTGAAGGAGTTAATAATACCAATACTCCTTAAACTGTTCCATCAAATAGCAAAGGAAGGAACACTACCAAATCCCTTCTATGAAGCTAATATCATTTTAATCCCAAAACCTAATAAAGACTCACTTAAAAAAGAAAACTATAGGCCGATCTCTCTGATGAACACAGACACAAAGACACAAAGTTTTAGCAAATCGGATTCAAAAACATAATAAAAAGATAATTCACGGGGACCAAGTAGGCTTCATCCCTGGCACAGAAGGTTGATTCAACATACGCAAATCAATAAATGTAATTCATCATGTAAACCAGTCCAAAGTCCAAGACCACATGATACTCTCGATAGATGCAGAAAAAGCTTTTGACAAGATCCAACAGCCCTTTATAATCAAAACGCTAGAGAGAGTAGGAATGGAAGGAACCTTCATCAATATAAAAAAAAGCTGCATACAACAAGCCCACAGCAAGGATTATGCTCAATGGGGAACAATTGAAAGCATTCCCACTTCGATCAGGAACTAGACAAGGCTGTCCACTCTCACCACTTCTATTCAATATTGTACTTGAAGTCTTAGCTGAAGCCATAAGACAAGAGAGGGACATAAAAGGTATTCAAATCAGCAAGGAAGAAGTCAAGCTATCCCTATTTGCAGATGACATGATCTTATACCTGAGGGATCCCAAAAACTCCACCAGGAAGCTCCTGGAACTAATTGAGAAGTTCAGCAGGGTGGCAGGATACAAAATAAATGTGCAAAAATCAGAGGCCTTCCTATATGCCCAGAATGAAAGAAGTGAAAAAGCCTTGAGAGAAACCATCCCATTCACTATAGCCCCTAAAAAAATGAAATACCTTGGTATAAACCTAACCAAGGAGGTAAAAGACCTTTACAATGAAAACTTTAAAACCCTAAAGAAAGAAATTTGAGAAGACACCAGAAGGTGGAAAGACCTCCCATGTTCCTGGATTGGCAGAATCAACTTCGTAAAAATGACCATCCTACCAAAGGCAATATACAAATTCAATGCTATACCAATTAAAATCCCAAAGCAATCCTTTAAAGAAGTTGACCAAACAATCTCAAAATTCATATGGAGGCACAAAAGACCCAGGATAGCAAAGACAATCCTGAGTTACAAAAACACTGCTAGAGGTATTACCATACCGAACCTTAGTCTATATTACAAATCCATACTTATAAAAACAACCTGGTACTGGCTCCAAAATAGACACACAGATCAATGGATAAGGATTGAAGACCCAGATATAAGCCCACAAAGTTACAGCCATTTGGTCTTTGACAAAGGGGCCCAAAGAATCCAATGGAAAAAGAACAGCATCTTCAACAAATGGTGCTGGCAAAACTGGATCTCCACATGCAGAAGATTAAAGCTGGACCCGTACTTGTCACCATGTACAAGACTTAATTCCAAATGGATCAAGGAACTTGATATAAGGCCAGAGACTATAAAAACCATAGTTGAAAGGATAAGAAACTCCCTGGAGCTGATTGGGGTAGGCCAACAGTTCCTAAACAGACATCCAATGGCACAGTCACTGCTACCAACTCTCAACAGTTGGGATCTTGCAAAATTAAAGAGCTTCTGTTCAGATAAAGAGATTGTAACACGAGCTCAAAGGCAACCCACAGAATGGGAGAAAATCTTCACAAACCACACATCTGATAGAGCTCTACTGTCCAGAGTGCACAAAGTACTTAGAAAACTAAACATCAAGGAAACCAATGGCCCAGTTAAAAAATGGGCCTTGGAACTTAAAAGAAATTTTACCAGGGATGAAATTAAAATGTCTAACAAATATCTTAAAAAATGCTCCACTTCTTTAGCCATCAGGGAAATGCAAATCAAAACTTCCCTGAGATATCATCTCACCCCGGTCAGGATGGCAAAAATTCACAATACGAACAACAAATGCTGGAGAGGATGTGGAGAGAGGGGAACTCTCCTACATTGCTGGTGGGAATGCAGGCTCATACAGCCACTCTGGCGAGCCGTCTGGAGATTCTTAAAGAAATTACAGATTGAAATGCCATATGACCCTGCAATTCCACTTTTGGGTATAACCCCCCATAGAGCAGAGGTTCACCTCGATAGCACAAGCACGACCATGTTCATAGCAGCACTGTTTACAATAGCAAAGTCATGGAATCAACCCAAATGCCCAACAGTTGACGAGTGAATAAGGAAACTGTGATACATCTATACAATGGAGTACTACTCAGCCATCAAAAATGATGAATTACTGGAATTTGCCGGGAAATGGATGTCATTAGAACAATTATATTAAGTGAAGTATCCCAGACCCAGAAAATTAAGTGCCCTATGTACTCCCTAATAGGTGGCTCCTAATACCGAACCCACCTTGCTCATCTTGAGACACTCATAGGTAAATCTATGTATTACCTACAGTAATTGCAAGGATTATGAACAGGAAGGATGGGGTTGGAGGGCCACACCAGAAACAAGGAGAGAAGTGACCATGTTACAGTAGAGAAAATAGGCCTCCATCAAGGACTGCAAGAAAGTAATGTGACACCTAGTTAAGTTCACAGACTTTCGTTCCTGATCATTTACAACTAAGGGGGTATGAACTCACCAGAAGGGGAGGGCATATAGTCTGGCAGATTAAAAAGTAACCAATTTGCAAATGGGTGATTGACTCCTCCCATTGCCAAATGCCATATGACCCTGCGATTCCACTTTTGGGTATAAGTATTACATCTACCCTTGAATGTGCTCTTATAATAAGACTCCAGTTTAACAGCTTTCTGTCTCTGGCCAGGGGGTGCCATACAGTGCCCATGACGATGGAGTGAAGGGCATTGCAGGAGCAACAAATCTGCAAAAGAAAATCATTAAACCACTATCCAGAACTTCAGAGACTCTATATCAACCACCTAGAACTAGGCCAGACTAATCTCTCCCCATCCTGAAGCTCAGGGACATTTGCGGAAGAGGGGCCAGTAAGAGTGTAGGAGCAAAAGGATGGGAGGAGCAATGATTTGCAAGATACTCCACACAAGTTAGGGCTGAAGCAATCATAATTGGACTTAGCATGCCCTGCGCAATGTCCAACACACTATTGACCTCACAAAGTCTAGCGTCTGCTAAAGGCACCAAGATCCTTGGAGGCAAGGGATTGACAGCCACAGTAGTGTTCCTATGCTTAAGGGGAACACAGGAAAGGGTTCAGGGAAATGCCACTGGGTCCTTGTACGTCATCGGAGAGGAGGGCCCAGAGGAGAGTCAGGCATGCACAAGAAAGGACTCTGGGAATTGGGGCGGGAGGCACTGGGGGATGGGGAGGGAGAGGTGAGGGGAGGTGGAGCCGGGGGTTCGGGGGGAGGAGGAGGGAGGGAGGGAACTGGTGTACTTATTAAGTTTGTATGAGCTGAAATAATAATTAAAATGTATTAAAAATGAAATTGAAAGTTGTAAGGAATGAGTGACAAAGTAATAAAAAAAAGTATTTTGAAATACCTTTTATGTTCAAAGAACCATTTTGGATACACACACACACACACACACGCACACCGTGAAGAATAGTTGAACATAGTGTTGTATGCATGCAATCTCATTTCTCAGGGACTAAGGGAGGTAGATCATGAGGCTCAGGCCAACCTGAGCCACATAGTGGACTCTGTCTTTTAAAAAAAATAAATACTGTGTCCAGTTCAGTAACTACTATCACAAATTTACTATAAAATACTGTTTCTAAAGTATAAACAATCATTTTTGATTATGTGCAATACAATGGCACACCAGCATGATCCATACTTTTCTTCATTTAGTCTAAGAGCAGAATATTATATCTGCAAATTTTTGTCTAGATAACTAAGAGTTAACTTGAAAATCCTATTATTTTTCAAAATTTATGACTTGAAATCCTATGAGTCCAATTTCCTGCCTTAGTGAGTACAGTATAGTAAGTAACATTAGTGAACAAAATTCAATATTTGAAGATTACAGATATTGCAGTCTCAAAGTCATCTTTCCTACCATCAATGGCATCAGCCCAGACTGGTAATGTAGTTGTAAAAGGCTTAAGAGATTATGCTTAACCCATATGAACCCACAGCACTCTAAAAATACTGCAAAAATAAAGCTATAAAGATGGTTATCTTTTTTCACCTCTTTCTGCAAAATATACAATTCGGTGAAAGGTTTGGATAATTAATATTCCTTGTTTTATAAAATACTTGGATACTTGTTTGAGGTTTATTTTTATGAAATTGTGAACTTTATCATATAAAATGCAACTTCAAATAATTCTGCAAACTTCTTTGGTATTCCAGTAATCCTTATTGAAAGATCTTTAAGATTATGCACCATTACAATTTTACTTTATCTTAGTCTAGAAAACAATGGGATTTTATTCTTCCAAATATGTCTTTAATAAAGTATTTATAGGATTTTTGTAGCACTAAATGAGTCATTATAAAAGTGTTATTCTTATTTTCCCTATTTTATTGTCATACTACCACATTGTTCATGATCAGTACATTTTTTTCCTAATTTGAGAGAAATATCATTAGTTAAAGGGAATTTTGAGAAAGGCCACTCAGTGTTTTTCTCTTTCTCTGCGAGAAGAGTTACATTTTCTGCTTAATGAAAAGCTTGTTGTTAAAAAGGATCTCAAGTTACAGCCAGGCAAAAACATGAAGGGAAGAGTCACTTACACGCATATGTGAGATCAAATATCTCCTTTATTTTAATTGCTAAACAAATTTTGCAGACTGAAAAAGGGCTAATTTGCCAGCATTGGAGCAAAAGCACTAGCTTATTAGCAGTTACAATTTTAACCTTTTATAAAACAGTATGAAATCCAAAAGGGAGAAACTGGGATTTCTGAGAAAAAGAAGTATGAAATGGAAAGAAATGAAAAGTTGCTTAGCAATTAAGACAAATATCTTTAAAAATGAGATAGCAAAGTACTATTCTTTGACTTCCCATTACTTCTTAGAACACAAGTTGGAGTTGACCTTCTAGCCATAAAACTCAGTATATTTGGTCAGTAATGTCTCCTGAACTCAACCATAAGTCTTTCCAGCCAGGATTTCTTGAGTAAAATTGCAATTATTGATTTGTATGCATGGAAACCAGGCTACTCCCTCCCAGTGGCAATGAAGGAAGGTTCAAGAATGTCATGAAAACTGAACAGTAGCCAAACTGTTTCTTGCAAAAGCAGAAAAAAAATGAGTGCTATACAAAGAATGTCAGCCAGCAAAGTCAAGAAGGCAAGCATAGGTCTTATCTACTAATCGCATAGAAACCTACATCTTGTCAGAAAACTCCATGAACAATGCCCACTTTTTTGAAGGGGGAAGCACTTTTTCCAAGAGCTTTCCATGAGAAGATTTCTATAAATGGAAGTATAAGCTTCATATAAGCAATAGCGGGAAAATACAAATCTCTTCTCCATCTCATACTCACTTTCCTGCTGTGTTTAAGGCAAAAGAAAAACTCATCAGAAATGACTCAGATGCCAAACTCCTCTGATCCTACTCCCTCTAATCAGGGCACAGTTGACAGACAGTCAGGAAATAAGCCCTTCTTTGAAGGTGCAGCCAGAGCAGGTTTACAGCAAATGACTCATATGCTCTAATCTTCCAGCAATTTCAACAGTTTTCAGTTCGGGAAGATTCATATTTGTCTATTTAACTTTCTGATTGTGTCCTGCAACTGTTCACTGAATTATCCTTCAAGATCCAATCTCTCAAATATTATAACCTTTTTCATTATCAAAGCCCGCTGTAATATCAGGTTTCACAATATGTCCAAGTTCAACAATATCCACCTTGTAGACACTGAAGAAAAAAAAAAAAGAGAGAAAGTGTAAAGGCCAAAGGCTTATTGTAGGAGAAGAGAACTACTTACCTAATTAGAAAATCCTCACTGAACTGCCACTAGGTAAAATAGACACTGGGCTAAGTGCTATAGGTATCCCAATTTCTATCAATTGCTGAGATGTCATTAAAGTTCACTTGGTGAAAAGTCTACACCCATTCCACACAATCTCACTGATGCCCCCAAATCTCTTAAGTAATGGGAATTGCCTTATTTCCATAATTGGAGATAGAGTTTAGTTTTTATGTTTAATCCTGGAGATAAAGGAAGTTCCCTGTGTGATTTAATCCATACTGAGTCATAAATGACTATACCACAGCCATTCCTCAGGGAAGATTTTAATGGGAAGAAAGAGTAAGAGACGATATAGTTCTAGAAACCTGAAAAGAGAGGGAATCTGGGGTTTTGAGAGTAAGGAAAGGGGGTGACAGAACAAAGACTAACTTTGCCAATTACATGATCTTACCAAAGGCAATTCTGCCTGCAATTTAAGTAAGAAGCTATGGGATGTGGAAAGGAAGATCCCAAACACAGCTGGTATCAGCCAGGCTCTGCAAGAACTTTACATTTTTAAAAATCTAGTAATTAAATACATATCCAAAGGATTCTGATTAAAATAAAAACACTGCTTCAAACATAAAACAGAATACTATTCTTAACATTGCAAGGATATTAACATATAGATTAGCTATTGCTGAAAGATTTTCAACCTCATTGGTACATATAGTTCATTTTCTCTGTCCTACTTAAACTACCTTTGACATTCAGAGTTCCTACTTCACTATCAATTAAGGTTTTGAACATGTTTTGTTTAAAGTTTGGTGAGTACAGCTCAGAATTTTTTATTATGCATTTCAGGCCCCACCTATCCTAAATTTCAACAGTCTATGTAGACTTATGTTTTTGCAACATTCAGGTTCTACTAGATAGTATGGGGCATAGTTAAAGGATTCCGTATTCTTACAGAATGCATCTGTCCAGTGGAGGCACAAATGCATACTCAGATAGTAACAGACTATATTCTACTTTTTTCTGAATATTCTAGATTTTTCTGAAGCTCTTCACCTTGTCGAAGAGGACACTAGCCCTCTGATGATTCCATTCCCTGATTAGTTAGTCAATATTCACACTGTAGAGTTCACCCATTTTCACAGAATTGTTATGCTCTTTTTTATTCCATCACTGAATCTTTTAGAAGCTTAATGGAGTTGGTGAAAAGAATTTTCATGCATACCTGACAATATGAAGGGTTGTTATGAGCTCCATGGAAAAGATACACTTCATATTTAGAGAAGCAAAAATTAGAAGAGGAATTTTTGCCTATCTGTCATTTCTATGACATACAGTAATCTCTCTCCTGCTGCTAGATTTCAGAGCAAGGACATTTGTGTGAACTGCCATGAAATTCATTATCATACATTTATGTTGTAAAAGTGCAATTGAGCTCCCCTTCATTTGTACTATATTTATAATAATTATACTAATAAAACCTTATCCGCATAAATGACTAAGAACTCCAAGAGAGAAAGATTTTTTTATTATTGGATTATATCTCAAAGCTGAGAAAAATCACCATGCATAAACCAAGTAGAGCAGGACACAGTCTTCTCAGGGGTAGCATAGCTAATGTTTTGCTTCAACATTCCTTCCCCTTAGTCAAAGGTCTTTCAAAGCAAGGTTCCATTTGACAAATAAGGTCACAATTCACCTAGCTCAACTGTTTTCATGCTGTTTTGCTATGTTGAAGAAAAAGCAGAAACCAGGCAATTGGAAACAAAGAGATCTGACGAACAGCCTGACCTTAGTTGGTCTCAGTTTGTCATCTATATAATGGGAAAAATACCAGTTGTACATAAGAACACCTGAGCTCTTTATTCTGCCAAAGTTGGAAATGTGTCAATGAATAATAAAGCAACTGGAATTTTTAAAATATAAGAAAAATGCAAGAGGAAATTATCCTTTCTAACTCCAGAGGAGAATGATGCTTATTGGTGAAGAATTACACCAAATCTACTATGCTGAAATATATGCACAGGGTTTTGTTTTGTATGAAACTGATTGGGGATTGGTCAATTATCAGTTCAGTTCTTCCTCTAGTTGTCTTCCCTTCCAAGTTCTTTCTTTGTTGTTTGTTTGTGAATCTCTTCTATTCATGTTCTGAAGTATAATATTTTTCTTGTGTTTAATGATACTACTGAGAACTTGGCAATTGGCTTTTCCACTAATAGTTATATTGTTTATTTTTTCAAAACACTTTTAAAAATAATTTTCTTTTTTATGCTCTTAATGTTCACTATGACCATCTATTATAAGGTTTTTCTTCTGGTTAGCATTCTATGACTTTTAAAAATTAAGTATTTTATTCTTTTTCAATTTCAAAAAGTTAATCTTTCTATTTCTTAAAATTATAACTTCTATTTTATTGTTCCTAATTCTCGGATCCTCGTCATTTGATTGAGATGTTAAAATCTTCCATATAAGTTTGTTTCTCTTTTCCAATCACTACCTCCTAATCCTTCCCCACTACATTATTGGAAAACTTTTTAATCTTACCTTTAATTTAATAGCTTGCTTACTAGTCGTGCTTATCATACTATTGATTCCATCATTTGCATTATTTATTCCAATTGTTATATTTTTGTGACTAGAACCTGCACTTCTATCCATGACAGAATAAGTAACACGTGAATGCCCTCACCCCCATGAATGAATAGAAAACCTGGCAAAATATAGTAAACAAGTGATTTTCAACAGCAGTTAATAGGTAGAGCAGAACTGTGAGATTGGAGAAAAAAGAGACAAATAAGGTAATTTCTTGCTTTCTGGAGGCATTTTCTGAGACATAGCAAAGGGATGAAACCAAAGTAGAACACAATAGTCTTGATGGGTCAAGAGATAAAGTTCAGTGGGACTGAAGTTGCTACAATGTCTACAGCCAGGTAAAAGGGAGGAAAGAGCTATGCAAAGAATGATTTCCAGAAATTGATGGAGCAATTCATAAATCTTCACTGAATACTGAGGTGTGATATATATATATATATATATATATATATATATATATATATATATATAGTAAAAATTCAGTGAGAATAGACAAAGAACTTCAGAACTATATAACAAAACTGATCAATTCCTGGAGCTGACTCAATCTACTCAACAACTGTGAGACATATACTATCATTGGACCCATCTACAAATAAGTAAAAAATACCTCATAGGGACATTAAGCTACTTATGCAAGATCACACAGCTAGATGAGATGTACCTACACTTCAAAAACATACAGTTTTACTTTGGAGACCAGGATCTTAGTTCAGCACCAGATACTTGATCATTAGAATCTCCTGAAAGCACAAAAATATTGAATATTTGTCAAATAATGAAAAAAATGAATGAATGGTCAGAATTATACTGCTAACCTCCAACAACCTTATTTTTTCAGGGTTTTCTTTGCCATTGCCTCAGTGACTCAGAAATATATTATAAAGCTAGGCTATATATCCTTTATAGACTGACACATCCCTCTCACTTTGAAGTTATTTTTTCATTATTTATCATACCTATGTGTGTGCATGTATACATCCACATATGGATATAAGCATGCCACAGGACATGAGTGGAGGTCTGAGTCAATTCTGGCATTAGCACCTTGTTGATACAAGTCTCCCTTGTTTGTAGTGCAGCATAATGCTGGATGGCCTGCAATTCTTGGGCCAATTCTCTTGTCTTTGCCTCCCTTCACAACATAGGAGTTCTGGGATTAGAGAGGCAAGCTGCTGAGTCCAGCTTTTATATGAATTCTGTTGCAGTCCACCTGCATGGTTGCTGATAAATGACCATCACACTGCTTAAGGGAACAAGGAGTTTACTTTCTTACGACAGTCTGGTTACAGTTCTCAGTCCAGCTTGACCGGAGAGCACGCACCAACACCAACGCCGAGGGAACTGGCCACACCATCACTGAATAATGGCGGAGAGATGGACAATCCTTACTTGCCAGACCAGCATGTCTGGCCAAGTGAACAGAAGGATGCCAACTCTCTCAACCAGCTCTCCGTGATTTATCCAGGGCCTAATCCCACCCACCATAGGCTGGGTCTTCCCATCAGCTAGAAAATCTCCTTCAGGTTTGCTCTGGGCTTAACTCAACCATCAACTCTCTACAACTGTGCCCAGAGCTCCTACCCTCAACAGTCAAGTTGACACCTGTGCTTAACTATGACAGGTTCCAAAGATCTAAACTCAAGTTGCCAGGCTTGTATGGAAAGTATTTGACACACTGAGCCATTTTGCAGGATGCTTTTTCAATTTTCATCATTTAAAAATATTTTCAGCTTCTCTGAATCAGGACAGATAAAAATGCTTCTCCTTGCCAGGACTCTATCCCCAAAGTTGATTTATTTGTCCTCTACAATTCTTCACAGAGGTATGTTTGCCCAAGAGAGAACATAAATTACCATCAATCCTGTAGAAAGATGCTGAGTCTCACCATTTGTAAATGAAATATACATTAAAATAACAAAATACCGGGGCTGGAGAAGTGGCTCAGGGGTTAAGCCTCTGCCTTGCAGGCGGAAGGTCCTGAGTTCAGATCCTAGACCCCATGTATAGACGCCAGGCAAAAGCAGGGGCGGCCTGTGCTTCTGGTCCTGGTAGGATGGAGCCTGTGAATCCCAGGGCAAGGAAACAAGGAGGAGGTGGAGGCGTCCATGGTGGTTCCCGAATTCGCCTGTGGTTCTACACACACACGCACACGCACATGCACACACGCACGTATGCACAATTGAATAAAAAATAACAAAATACCATTTTTCAAAGGGAAAAAATGAAAGAATTGAAAGACTCGGTATTGGTAAGGGTTCTAAGAAAAGGGCTTCTTAAACATGTGTTTATCGACCAGAATTTAAATTGATAAGACCATCATAAAGTGAAATTTGATAAAATCCAATATTTAGAAGCAGACGTTTTAATCAAGGACTTCTATTTCTAGAAACTGCCACAACAAAAAGTTTGTTCTGTACAAAATTATATGTTGTAGAGCAATTCTTGTAGGAAAACTGAAACAAATGAAATTCTGGGGAAATGATTGTGTAGACTGTAATGGCATACAATGGAGTTGTAGAATGAAAGAAATGTATATTTTCCATGATGCATTAAAATGCATTAAAATTGTGTAGAGAATATATGAATTAATCTAAATTTATAAACAAAATAATTAATATATGCAAATGTATACATTTGAATGTGCATATTAAGATTCTAAGTCTATACTAATTTATTAAGAAAACTACTTGGGTACAAGATTAAAAGGATAGTGAGTCCTCACTTCTGTAATATTTGAATCTTTAATCACAATGCAGCTCTTTTTCTTCAGTGCAGGAAGTGGAATTCAGGTCCTCATGCATGTTAGACAAGTGTTTTACTACTGAGTCACCACTTCCTCCCTCTCTAATAATTTTGAACATATGTATATACAAGCAAAGAAAGAAAATTGGAAGAGAAGAAAGAATGAAATTAGCATTCACTTGGCCTCTTCAAACTACATTTTAAAAACAACTAGTCTCATAAAACCAACCAAGAATCAAAAGGCCCGTGTTTTTTGAAGTATCCTCCAAACAGATTCTTGTGAAAAGCCCAATCCCTCTTCACAGAAAATAGATGTGTTTTCAAGCAGCTGTTAGTGATTAAGGTTTCCTACACCTAAGAAAGAAGAAAGCCTAATAATTACTCTAACGCATGACCAGAAAATTGATTGATGTGTCAAAGCAAATTTCCTCCATTTTTTCTGATAACTTCTTCCCTCAGTTATACATAGGAGTAGACTCCTAGTTGGTCAGATGTTGCTGAAAAGATACAAATAGTTGAAGTTTGGCAGTTAAGGTATCTTGCAAAATCAACCTGTGTATCTGGGCAAATGAGAGGCTCAAACACAGAGAGAAGAAAATGGCCAGGAGTTTGGAGGAATACAAGCAAACCACTAGTTTTTGCCCTCTAGAGTCTAGACAGTATAAATATCTTATTAACAGACTTGGCTTCCAATGTGTTTTGAGGTAAAAAATCTTATTTTACCCGAAAACGTCTAACTTTTGTGACAATAATACAGTTGTATTAGGTCTTTCTCTTCTTATTCCCAATAAAATGTGTCCAGGTAACATTATAGAGTTGAACATAAGTGAATTCATCTATGCAAAATTTATAGTACTTTCACTTTCATTATGGAGACCTTTCCCACCAATCCTGGAACTCAAAATAATAGAAATCAAGTGAAGTTTGCATAGATTGCCCTGATCAAAAGGCAGGGAAAATAAGGAAATGAATAAATACTAAAAGTGCACAATCTTTATTTTTCCAGCTACATTTAGATTAGCAATAGTAACGTTTGACAACCCCTGGAGTGAGCTATATACCTGAAACATAGGTTGTAATTAAGAGGGAAATAGGCATGTAATTAGAAAGAAGACATTTAGTCAATAGATTACCTTATGTTTGGAGAGTAAAGATCAACTATATCAAAAAAAACTAAATTACATTCTGAGTAGTAGACCCATACCTATCTAAACAAAGTTGATATGCATTAGTTGGATGCTACAAATCCAAATGTGACAACAATTTTAGTGATCAGAAACTTTCATGAGATTTCTTGTTAAGCATCATTTGATATCAACCATCTAGGATTTGGAAGTATACATTTCAAGGAAAAGGAAATGGAGGTCCTTTAAATCTTTGCTACTTCATATGTGATTCCCTAAAAGAGTAGCATAGAATAGACATTACCAGAAATGTTGTCAGAAACACAGAAGCACAAGCTTCACCTTTGACCAAAGTACCAGAATCTGTATGCTCACACGATCCCTAGGAATCCCTATTAAAGTCTGATAAGTTCTGCTCTGGATATCTGTGAGAGCTGAGCTTGCCTAATTTCTTTTTTTAAATTCTGTTTGTGTGTTATATATGAATATGCTGAACTCATAATATTTTCATACCCATAATTCCATCCTCTGCCCCTCCCATTTCAGCTTTTCTTTTCCCATTTTCAAGCCTTTTCACATTTGTCGCCCACTAAGTTTCACTCAGGCATGTCACATCAAAGGCAAACCAAGTGGAGCATGAATCTTATATCAATAGATATAGAAATAAGGAAATCATCCTGCATTTTCTCATTATATTAGGCTTCATTTAAATCAACAAAGCCACTTATCTAATAACTGAACTCCAGTATTTGCCATCTATTATTAGCTTCGACAGCCAAACTCTCAAAAAATGTAAGCATACAATGGTATTAGATGACTGACTTAGAGATAAACAAAAATTAGACCACCTCCCCCTATTCTCAAGAATAAATCTTCTGGTTAGGGGAGAAGAGACATGTATGTGCCAATATACCATATACCATTTGAATCTTCTTTTCCAATGTTCCTCCTGATATATTTCAAACTCTGCTTATACATATGCGATTTGAATATAAAGAGTATTGTAAAAGATTAAACATTCACTTCCCAGTTGTTGGACCAATCATTGAGAGGTAATTGGATCATGAGGTCTTTGATCTGAGATTGACTGAAGATGGTGAAATTTGGGATCTAGTTTGAGGAAGTCACTGAGGGCATGCCTTTGAGTGCTCTCTCTCTCTCTCTCTCTCTCTCTCTCTCTCTCTCTCTCTCTCTCTCTCTCTCTCTCTCTCTCCCCCACCTTTCTAGCAGCAATGAATATAACAGTTTTTCTGCATCGTGCCACACTGACATGGAATCTCTGCTTCAACTCAAGCTCTTGGCCGAATAGCCATGACCCAAACCCCTGAAATCATGACTCAAATTTCTTTCCTCTGTCAGATATTTTTTAAAATAATAAAAAAGTCTATTTAAAATACCACAACACACCAAGACTGATCCCTATTCCCAAAATATATTTTATTCTTTTCTGCCTTTGATCTCAATGTTCCCCCTGCCTGCACCTTTTGCTGTCCATCCATTCAAATATTGAAATCTTGTAAGAATCAGTTTCAAACTAACCTAAATTACTCTACCAGCCATTCCTATAGGAATGTAAACCTTCACTGCCAGCCAGAAACATATTTGCTTTAGGTGAGATGAAAAATATAGCGGGCTAGAGAGATGGATTAGGAGTTAAGCATCTGACTCTCAATCAGAAGGACCTGAGTTCATATCCTGAATCCCATGTAAAAATACTAGATAGACATGGCAGCATCCTGCATTTCCTGCTTTGAAAGGGAGAGCCTGGGAAACTATAGATCAAAGCAAAAAATAGGTAGAGCAATCCAGAGTGATCCCCAAAGTTACACACACACACACACACACACACACACACACACACACACACACACACACAAATGGTGTCTCCTAAAGAAAAAATGTAATTATCCTTCCCTAAGGCAAATACAGTAACCTCTGAGTTCTTTACTTGAGAATACCTTTGATCTCATCTCATAAATGTTTTAATTGATTTCCAAAGTATTTTGAGGTAAAGGATTGTCATAATGACACTTCAGTTTATAATTAAATATTTAGCACTTTGTCAAAATGAAAATGTTTCATTTAGGAATAAAATTGATCCCCAAATATAAAAACCAAGAATATCTCTTGCTCTCTTAGATGTTCCCTAACCCACCATTCACAAATAAATCCAGAAGCCCTAATTTCTGAATAAGTCACTTGATGTCAAACGCTAAGTGTAATTTGCTGTACATACTCTAGATGGCAGCATTGTGCATTTTATTCTCTTACATTTATTGGTTTTCTAAGTAATTTTATACATCAGGAAAGGCATGTGTGTCGAGGAGAGATGGAAAGTCAAATACTAATTTTATTTTAATAAGAATACATGATGAGGTAAATATTAATGACAATTTTTCAGAATTCCTGTCTTTGTTTAGCTTCCTGCCTATTCTTACCCATTTCTCAACATAAGTGATTTCATTACCTCATCTTCTGCTCATGTTCCAATCCTCTGCAAACCTACTTTCTCCCTCCTGCCCACCAAAGCCTTCTAAAATCATTGTCATTAAGACTTCAGATGATCTCTTAACCAATAGTAAAACTGCCTCGTCCTAGGGTACATATTGATTCATATGTCTAAACCAGTTACAAGACAGCTACCTGCTACTTGTTTTTTCCCCATTTTCCCAGCTATTCTATTTTGAAAGCTTTCAAACCTACAGAAAGTTGATAAAATATTACAAAAAACAGCCAGATCTCCTTCACCTAGATTCACCAGTTCACATTTCATTGTACTTCCTCTGTTGCTCCTTCCTTCTTACTTCCTCTTACTCCCTCCTCTGCCACCGCTTCTGCAGACATCAAAACATTCTAAATACTTCACCATGTATTCCCTAAGTTGCAGATATCGTTATACTTGAATTTAAACTCTTCGGCATGCATTTTTTAAAGAAAAAGAACATTGTTTACATTTTTTCCACTCATACAAAGTTGATAAGTACCCCATTCCCCTCCCTCCCTCAACCCTCCCTGGATACACTTGCTCCCTTCCCTCTTTTCCCCTTCCTTTCCCCCTCCCTTTCTCCCAGTGCCCCCTCCCCCCCTTCGTTCCTGGAGCATTCTTTAGCGTGCATGTCAAACTTCCCTCTGGGTCCTCCTTTCTGATGAGGTGCAAGGACTCAGTAGCCTTGCCTAGAGCTCTAGAAAAAGCACATTCTTTAAGAGCATTTTCTAAACCCTATGTTCTCCTGCACAGTTCTCTTTGTGCCACTAAGTACATATTTCCAAAGACATAAGGCAGAGAAATTGGCAAGGGCAATGTGAATTTAGTGTTAGTCTAGTCACTAGCTCAGCAGCTTCAAAAAAAAAAAGAAAATGGAAAAAGATAGGGAAAGGAAAGCTAAAATATGTTCACTGTAGAAAACAAGGGAAATAGGAGAGAGAGCCCAGCCCAGCCCCCAACCACCCCGGAGCCCCGGGCGTGAGCACCCAGGCTGACTGCGGCTTGGCCTGCGCTCCTAGCCCAGACGACCCAAGCCCCCTCCGTGCCGCCCCGCCCCGCCCAAGGTGAGTGAGTAAGAGAGAGAGAGAGAGAGAGAGAGAGAGAGCCCAGCCCAGCCCCCAACCACCCCGGAGCCCCATGCGTCCCGGCGGCCAGCACCCAGGCCGACTGCGGCTTGGCCTGCGCCCCCCGACCCGGACGACACCAGCTCCCTCTGCGCCACCCCGCCCCCGCCCAAGGTGAGTGAGTGAGAGAGAGAGAGAGAGAGAGAGAGAGCCCAGCCCAGCCCCCAACCACCCCGGAGCCCCACGCGTCCCGGCAGCAAGCACCCAGGCCAACTGCGGCTTAGCCTGGGCCCCGCCCTGGACCCAAGCCCCTCGCATCCTCCCACCCCATGCGCCTAGCCACCCCCCTGGATCCCAGGTGAAGAATTCTGCCATTGAGCCAGGGATCTAAAGTGCCCAGCCCAGCCCAGCCCCGCCCCCAACCCAGGAGCCGCCCTGCCAGCAGCACCTCACTGTGCAGCGGCCGGCTTTGCTCCCAGGGCCCCGCCCCTCGCCGCGCCCACCTTCCCAGATCGCAGGTGAAGAATTCTGCCATCAACATTAGACCCTCTGCCTCTCTGGCCCACCGGGGACCTACACACATGGTCCACGGAAGACACACTGCTACTCAGAATTCAATAGAGCCCAAAGGAAACTCAAGCAAAATTCTAAGGAACAAAGGAAGCACAGGCCATACATCTGGACTCCACTACAATCATTATATCACGTGGGCGAGTTTCTTCTCATCCAACCCAAAGATAAGTAAACTTTTTCTTTTCACCTTACTGATCCTTTAAAGTATCAATGCTGTAGATCAACTTTCTCATACAGCCACCCCACAACATAAAACTCCAGGGAGTACACCACTCACCCCCACATTTCACCAAGAAACTAAATCATAAAAGTGCACTACCAAACTAATATTCACCCCCTGGTAACATAACCTGACTTAACTGACGTACTAACAGCCTAGTAGCCTCATCTAGGATATAATAATAACAATACACAAACATACCCAATCCAAGGCAAGCACTAGTAATAACTGGCAAGCGTAACAATACTAACTACGTCGATTCAGTGAAAAACACAGAAACTGAAAGGTCCTAAAAAACAAAACAACAATGTATAAGTCAAAGTCCAGATCCAGGAGAAACAAAACCCAAGAAGACCAATCTCCTGCTGAAAGAATCAGTCCCATAATGAGGGATTCCAACCAGAACAAATCCACAGAAAATAGCCATGAAAACCAGACCCAACATAACGACTTTCAGAGTATGATCCTTACCACGATTAATACTATGAAAGAGGAAATCCGAGAAGAGTTAAACAACCGTATCAACCACTTTGAACAGGAACAAAACAGGCACTTGGAGGAGTTGAGCAAAACAGTTCAAGAAACAAAAATAGGTATGGAGCAATTAAAACAGACTCAGGCAGAGTTTAAAATTGAACTAAAAGACAAGTTATCTTCAACCCAAAACTCAACAGAGAGTCTTATCAGCAGAACAAATGAGGCAGAAAATAGAATTTCAGATCTTGAAGACAAAGTGGGAGAATTAACCAGCTCAATGGAAGAGATTGTTAAAGCCAAAAAGATACTGGAGAGGAACATTCAAGAGATATGGGACACCCTGAAGAAGCCTAACGTGCGCATTCATGGAATACCAGAACAAGAATCCCAAAATACCACACCTGAGGAAATTTTTCAATTCATCATAAATGACAACTTCCCACAATTAAAGAATGAGAGGCCTATCCAAATACAAGAGGCATTTCTCACTCCAAACAGATACGACCAAAATAGAAAATTGCCACAGCAAATAATAGTCAAAACACTCCACATTCAAGACAAAGAAAAGGTGCTGAGAGCTTCAAGAGAAAAAAAGCAACTCACTTTTAAAGGTAAACCTATTAGAATAATAAATGACTACTCAATGAAACAGTAAAAGTAAGAAGAGCGTGGAGAGACATACTTCAAGTATTAAATGAGCAAAAATGCCAACCCAGACTGATATTCCCGGCGAAACTATCTGTCATGATTGAGGGAGAAAGAAAAGTTTTCCAGCACAAAGACAACTTGAAGGGATACATGTCTACCAAACCAGGCCTTCAAAAAAATCCTAGAACTCATACTCAAGCTTGAAGAAAAGAACAAGCGTATCCAGGAGGACAGAAGGGAAGTATAATACCACCAAAACATAAACATCAAACAACATGCTTACAAAATCTACTAAACATAAAAAATGTCCTGAAATTAAAAATAATTTCTCCATTATAACATTAAATGTCAATGGTATTAACTCACCGATTAAGAGACACAGATAACAAACTTGGATTAAAAACCACAATCCAACAATCTGCTGCCTTCAGGAAACTCATCTCACCACAAAAGATAGGCACATCCTAAGAATGAAAGGCTGGTCCAAAATCTTGCAAGCTAATGGAACCAGGAAACAGGCAGGGGTAGCAATTATGCTTTCAGACAAAGTGGACTTCAAACCAAAGAAAATCATAAGAGACACAGATGGATACTACATTTTAGTCACAGGTACAATTCACCAGGAAGACTTCACAATACTGAACATTTATGCACCCAATACGGGCTCCTCAACATTCATTAAGAAAACCCTACAGCGCTTAAAGCAAGAAATCAACCCCCAAACGATAATTCTTGGGGACTTCAACACCACCCTCTCAACATGGGATAGATCAACAGGTCAAAAGCTTAACAGAGACACTTTGGAACTTAATCAAACCCTTAAAGAAATGGACCTTACAGATCTCTATCGAACTTTTCATCCACGCACAAAAGAATACACATTTTTCTCAGCAGCACATAGAACTTTCTCCAAAATAGATCACATATATTGGGCCACAAAATGAATGTCCACATATAGAAGAAAGTTGAAATAATAGCCTGTGCCCTATCAGACCACCACGGCCTAAAGCTGGACATCCACAACACAACAAACAAGAGAAAATACACTAACTCCTGGAAACTTAACAATATGATGCTGAATGAGGAATGGATTCAGGAAGAAATTCAAAAGTAAATTCAAGATTTCCTGAAAGTGAACTATAACGAAAATACAACTTACCAAAATCTCTGGGACACAATGAAAGCTGTCCTAAGAGGTAAGTTCATAGCTCTTAATGCCTACCTCAAAAAAATGGAAACATCAGTAATAAATAACTTAACGATGCAGCTTAAAGCTTTAGAGAAACTTGAGCAATCTAATCCCAAAAGTAGTAGAAGAGAGATTAGCAAAATAAGAGGACAAATATCTGAAATTGAGATTAAGAAAATGATAGAAAAAGTCAACCAGTCAAAAAGCTGGTTCTTTGAAAAAATCAATAAGATTGATACACCCCTAGCTAAATTAACCAAAAGCAGGAGAGAGAAAACCCAAATTAACAAAACCAGAAATGAACATGGAGTTATCACTACTGATACCCAAGAAATCCAGAGAATGATAACATCATATATCAAAAACTTATACTCTGTGAAGTTTGACAACACAAAAGAGATGGATGAATTTCTAAGTAAACACAACTTACCTAAATTGAATCGGGAAGTTTTGAATTCTTTAAATAGTCCTATAACGTATAAGGAAATTGAGGAAGTAATCTCGAATCTTCCCACCAAAAAATGTCCTAAATCAGATGGATTCAGCACAGAGTTCTACCAGACATTTAAGGAGTTAATAACACCAATACTCCTTAAACTGTTCCATCAAATAGCAAAGGAAGGAACACTACCAAATTCCTTCTATGAAGCTAATATCGTCTTAATCCCAAAACCTAATAAAGATTCACTTAAAAAAGAAAACTATAGGCCGATCTCCTTGATGAACACAGACACAAAGATTCTCAACAATGTCTTAGCAAATCGGATTCAAAAACATATCAAAAAGATCATTCACAGGGACCAAGTAGGCTTCATCCCCGGCACGCAAGGTTGGTTCAACATGCGAAAATCAATAAATGTAATTCATCATGTAAACCAGTCCAAAGTCCAAGACCACATGATGCTCTCAATAGATGCAGAAAAAGCCTTTGACAAGATGCAATAGCCTTTTATGATCAAAACGCTAGAGACAGTGGGAATGGAAGGAACCTTTATCAATATAATAAAAGCTGTATACAACAAGCCCACAGCAAGGATTATGCTCAATGGGGAACAATTGGAAACATTCCCACTTCGATCAGGAACTAGACAAGACTGTCCACTCTCACCACTTCTATTCAATATTGTACTTGAAGTCTTAGCTGAAGCCATAAGACAAGAAAGGGACATAAGAGGGATTCAAATCGGCAAGGAAGAAATCAAGCTATCCCTATTTGCAGATGACATGATCTTATACCTGAGTGATCCCAAAAACTCCACCAGGAAGCTCCTGGAACTAATTGAGAAGTTCAGCAGGGTGGCAGGATACAAAATAAATGTGCAAAAATCAGAGGCCTTCCTATATGCCCAGAATGAAAGAAGTGAAAAAGCCTTGAGAGAAACAATCCCATTTACTATAGCCCCTAAAAAAAATGAAATACCTTGGTATAAATCTAACCAAGGAGGTAAAAGACCTTTACAATGAAAACTTTAAAACCCTAAAGAAATTGCTGAAGACATCAGAAGGTGGAAAGACCTCCCATGCTTCTGGATTGGCAGAATCAACTTCGTAAAAATGACCATCCTACCAAAGGCAATATACAAATTCAATGCTATACCAATTAAAATCCCAAAGCAATTCTTTAAAGAAGTTGACCAATTAATCTCAAAATTCATATGGAGGCACAAAAGACCCAGGATAGCAAAGACAATCCTGAGTAACAAAAACACTGCTAGAGGTATTACCATACCGAACCTTAGTCTATATTACAAATCCATAGTTATAAAAACAACCTGGTACTGGCTCCAAAATAGACACACAGATCAATGGATAAGGATTGAAGACCCAGATATAAGCCCACAGAAATACAGCCATTTGATCTTCGACAAAGGGGCCCAAAGAATCCAATGGAAAAAGAACAGCATCTTCAACAAATGGTGCTGGAAAAACTGGATCTCCACATGCAGAAGATTAAAGCTGGACCCATACTTGTCACCATGTAAAAGACTTAATTCCAAATGGATCAAGGAACTTGATATAAGGCCAGAGACTATAAAAACCATAGTTGAAAGGATAAGGAACTCCCTGGAGCTGATTGGGCTAGGCCAACAGTTCCTAAACCGACATCCAATGGCACAGTCACTGCTACCAACTCTCAACAGTTGGGATCTTGTGAAATTAAAGAGCTTCTGTTCAGATAAAGAGATTGTCACATGAGCTCAAAGGCCACCCACAGAATGGGAGAAAATCTTCACTAACCACATATCTGATAGAGCTCTACTGTCCAGAGTGCACAAAGAACTTAGAAAATTAAACACCAAGGAAACCAATGGCCCAATTAAAAAATGGGCCTTGGGACTCTCTGGGAATTGGGGTGGGAGGCACTGGGGGATGGGGAGGGAGAGGGGTGGGGAGGGGGAGCAGGGGGTATGGGGGGAGGAGGAGGGAGGGAGGGAACTGGTGTACCTAATAAGTTTGTATGAGCTGAAATTTAAAAAAAATGGGCCTTGGAACTTAAAAGAAATTTTACCAGAGATGAAATTAAAATGTCTAACAAATATCTTAAAAAATGCTCCACTTCTTTAGCCACCAGGGAAATGAAAATCAAAACTTCCCTGAGATATCATCTCACCCCAGTCAGGATGGCAAAAATCCACAATACAAACAACGACAAATGCTGGAGAGGATGTGGAGAGAGGGGAACTCTGCTACATTGCTGGTGAGAATGCAGGCTCATACAGCCATTCTGGCGAGCCGTCTGGAGATTCTTAAAGAAATTACAAATTGAAATGCCATATGACCCTGCTTTTCCACTTTTGGGAATAACCCCCCATGCAGCAGACATTCGCCTCGATAGCACAAGCACGACTATGTTCATAGCACACTGTTTACAATAGCAAAGTCATGGAATCAACCTAAATGTCCAACAGTTGATGAGTGGATAAGGAAACTGTGGTACATCTATGCAATGGAGTACTACTCAGCCATCAAAAATGATGAATTACTGGAATTTGCTGGGAAATGGATGTCATTAGAAAGAATTATATTAAGTGAAGTATCCCAAACCCAGAAAGTTAAGTGCCGTATGTACTTCCTAATAGGTGGCTCCTAGTACCAAACTCACCCAGCCCACATTGAGACACTCAAGGGTAAACCTATGTAATACGGTAATTGCAAGGATTGTGAACAGGAGGGATGGGGTTGGAGGGCCACACCAGACAGACACAAGGAGAGAGGGGACCATGTTACAGCAGAGAAAATCGACCTCCAAGGAATGCAAGTAAGTAATGTGACACCTGGTTAAGTTCACAGATGTTCGTTCCTGATCATGTACAACTGAGGGCGTATGATCTCACCAGAAGGGGAGGGCATATAGTCTGGCAGATAAAAAGAGATCATTTTGCAAATGGGTGACTGATCCCTCCCTCACCAAGGTTTCCTGCTTTTATTACATCTACCCTTGAATGTGCTATTATAACAAGACTCCAGTTCAACAGTTTTTTGTCTCTGACCAGGGGGTGACATACAGTGCCCATCAGAATGGAGTGAAGGGCATTGCAGGAGCAGCAAAACTGCAAAAGAAAATCAACAAACCACAATCCAGAACTTCAGAGACTCTATATCATCCACATAGAAGTAAGCCAGCCTAATCTCCCCCCATCCTGAAGCTCGGGGACATCTGCAGAAGAGGGGGCGGTAAGATTGTAAGAGCAAAAGGATGGGGGAAGCAATGATTTGAAGAGTCTCCACACTAGATAGGGCTGAAGCAATCATAATAGGACTTTGCATGCCCTGCGCCATGTCCGTCACACTATTGACCTCACAAAGTCTAGCATCGGCTAAAGGCACCAAGATCCTTGGAGGCAAGGGATTGATGGCCACAGTAGTGTTCCTATGCTTAAGGGGAACACGAGAAAGGGTTCAGGGAAATGCCACTGGGTCCTTTTACGTCATCGGAAAGGAGGACCAAGAGGACAGTTAGGCATACACAATAAAGGACTCTCTGGGAATTGGGGGGGAGGCACTGGGAGATGGGGAGGGAGGGAGGGGTAGCAGGGGGTTTGGGGGGAGGGAACTGGTCTACCTATTAAGTTTGTATGAGCGGAAATAATAATAAAAAATGTTATAATAATAAAAAATGTTGTCACTGTCAAATGAAGTTAAAGGGACAACAAATGTTTTACTTAGGGTCAAAAAAAAAAAAAAGAAGGGAAATAAGAAATTTAGAGAAAATTAAAAGTATCTAAATCTAGCACCCAAAGATAATTACTCTACAAACATAGCAATCATTTTCCACTTCAAACTTATCCTTACGTGTAATATATTTTACCTAATTTAGCTGGTAGGATTGACAAAATAGCCTACTTTCTTTTCAATTAGCATTGAAAATAAATGTTGAAACTTTCCATAAAATATTTTACTGGCTACATTTTTGAATAGGTGATCTCGAAGAAAAAGATGAATATTTCTATGTTAAAAATGAACAACGAAAAAAGCTGACAAAGCAATATGGAGAAGGAGACTCCCCACTGATGGTCTCCCACCGAAATCAATTCCAACAGCTGTTCATATATGGAAACTACCTACAGGAGAGCTAAAGAAATAAAGTATGAAATTATAGTAGCTGGAACTAGCATAAAAATATGAAAAGTACATTGAGGAACACAGGAAAGAAAAATGTCACCTATATAACACCTTCTTTAATTCCAAGCATTGAGGCAAGGAGACAGATGGCCCCCACTTGGAACTTAGTACTCAATACCATGTCCAGTGTGGTTAAAAGTAACGTGTAGCTCCAGAAAGAGCCTCGCTAGACCTTCCTTAACCAGGAGGTAAATCAAGTGCCTCCACTGACCCTTTCTCTACCTCAAGCAGGACAGCATGGAGAGAATCCATTTCCAAAAGCAGAGCAGGAAAGTAAATACAAGGGTTTGCCTTGGAATCCAGTTCTGAGCTAGTAGGATGGGAATGGAGAGAGCAACAGACTCTAGAGAGTACCAGAGAAATATCCAAAGAAGTACTGGGCAGGCATATATTCTACTCAGTATTAGATGTGGCTGGCAGCAGCAGTCTCAGGCCACAAAGACACCACAGCAAAAGACAAGTAACAGCAGCACCACACATGGCTTAGCCCAGTTCAAACTATGGGATCCACATGCACGTCAGAGTTGTAGCATTGGTGAAGACAAATATTCGTCATTCCTCCCTTGATGTACCACAGCGCAACCTGTGAAATCATTGATCCCTCTGAGGAAGAGGGTAGAGGTTGACACCAAGTCTTTGCCTAACAGTCTAGAGCTGGTCAGTCCACAGTGAGGCCAAACAGAATCCTGCAATACCTAACCACAAGATAATGTGGAGCTGATCAAGACTGCTCTGTCCCAGGACACAGATCTATGGGAACAGACTAACTTTTTAAGGTACTTGCTTGGCCTACACTGGACAACACAACTGAACAACTGGGAAAACTTGGACCTGGAATTCTGGTGCAGAAATATTGGCAATAATGATGAGTTGAGACAAAAAAGCAGCCACGAAAATATTAAAATAACAGCTTATGAAGACTACAATATAAAAACTTAATTCTTCAAAGCATAGAAGTTATTGTATGTCAAAGAGAGTTTTCAGAAACTTTCATGGAAAGGAGTAAGTATGGAATGAGATTTTAGGATGGGGAATGGGATTAGATAACTAGGAGTGAAAGTATATAAATTAATTGTATTTTATATGAAAGTGTGCCTTCTTGGTACTTCTACAAGAAGCCAGTGGCAATTAAACAAACCTCCCATTGCAAAGCATGTATATTGCCTCATGAGCTATTGATTAGAGATGTCTCAAAGGCCCCCAAAATAATATAGGCCTTTTCTGTTACTCTTGGTGCTCTCCAGAATCTTGTAGTAAGACCTCATTACTGAAGACACAGACATTAATCACATGGAAAAAACAAGCTGGAATTGATCTAGACACTTCCCCCTTACTGGACAGCTTTCATACTACAAGGAGATATTATGCAAGCTACTGGGAGAGAAAAGCATTAGACTGTCTCACCTAGCTGAAAGTTATGCAAGCTACAGTAGTAACCATCTAGCAAGAAATGACCATTGATGAAATAGTGGCAGGCAAGATAAGGGGTTAACCGTCTGGTTTCTGATTAGATTTTAGATCTGTTTTTTGACAGGTAACATATGCCTGGTATTGTACATCAGACCAAGATCATGTGAAAGAGGAAGCCCTAGGCCCTAGGTGGGTGCAAACTATTAAGTTTTATCTATAATGACTTTTTATCAAACCACCTTTTTAATTTAGTGTGTGTGTGTGTGTGTGTGTGTGTGTGTGTGTGTGTGTGTGTGTGTCTATAAGAGGGTACTATGTATCCCTGTGGAAGACCAAGAATGACTTGGGAATCTTTCTGGATTGCTTCTACCTCCTTTGTGCCTCACCCTGAGATTTCCCAGGTTCTATGTACCAGGCAGGAAATGCAGGCTGCCTGTTACTGCCTGGCATTTTCCATGGAATCTGGGATATGAACTCAGGACTTAACCTCTGAGCCATCTCTCCAGCCCTCAAATCCTTTTAAGTGTTTATCATTACACCCATAGCAATCTAAATAGAAGACACCTTTTGCAATGGAAGGCTTGATAGCATCAAAGCAGACCAAAGTGAAGAGAATAAGTGATGTGGTTGTTTGATCCTAACAGGATATCTAAATCACCTCTCATCCCAAAGATCAGGTAACATCACAGGAGAGATAGTAGTAAAAATGTAAAAGTCAGAGAGTGGTGAAGGGTGCGGCAAGACAGTATCTTGTGAACATGACATGATTGCTACATCTATAGACTCACAAGAGCTATGTGTACTTTGAAAAGATGTGTACAATATTTGGCCTATCATCACTTCCTCATGTAAGGAGGAAGATCTCAAGAAGTTCCACATCTCCCTGAATGACTACCAAAGGTAAAATCTGGCTGAGAGAAGAACTACCTCTTTTCCTCAGTAGTCTACACTGGTATATCTTCTATGCTGTAACAAGTGCTCAGCCACATGCCAGTAAAGGCAAACCAGATAAAACTCAGGGGTTATATGCTCTGTACTGCCCCGATAGTACAAATCTGTGGACCATTGGCATGTCTGGTACTGTGCCTCATAAGATGAATATTTCTTCAAAGTAATATCCCTACAAAAGATATTTCTTATATCTGTTCTATTTCTTATTCTAGGTATAATTTGCTTTCCATGCTCATTTTTTCTCAGCGTTAAGATATAATTCACTTAACTAGTAAATTAAGATTACTGTGTCTAATCTAACATCTGATGATGGCCAAATGATTATTTTTGTAAGTTTTTATTTTTATTCTCTTAGAGTTTCATAATGAACACAGTGAACTTATGATATTTCATACTTGAATCCATAATTCTATTCCCCTCTTTTTCCCCTTACAGCCATTCTTCTCCCCTGCCAGACTCTCCTATTTTCAAGTCTTTTTGAATGTATGGCCCACTAGGTTTCATCTGGTTTGCCTTTAAAGGCATGTGCCCAAACATTAACTGGAACATGAATCATCTATCATTAAGGCTCCAACAGTCTCTCAAGGAAACATAGAGTCTCTTGAGATCTGTCCCCTTCCATGATGAAATGTTGATAGGCCAATCCTATGCAGGTCTTGCAGAAGTACACATAGCTACAGTGAGTTCATGGATGTAACAGTTCTGTCATGTCCAGAATATACTGTCTTGCTACACCCCTACACCTTTCAGGCTCTTCCATTCTTACTGTCCCTTCTTGTGTGATGTTCCCTGAGACCTAAACAGAGGGGTGCTTTGGATGTTCTGTTCTGCATTTTTGCTGGTTGTGATTTTGTTTGTATGTGTGTAATGAACACCTTCCATAGCAAAATGGAGCGTCTAGATTGAGTGTTAAGTGTTCCTTTAATCTATGAATTTAATGATACATGTTTAAAGAGCAGTTTGATATGTCTTTTTATAGCTAAACCTTAATAGTTTGTATCCCCCCCCATAACCTATGTTATCCACTTTCATAGGTTCTTGACATAGATTACAGTGCGAGGAATTTGTTCCCTGCTTTAAGAAAAGAGGAGTCCTTAAATTTAATCAGAAATCAGGTGGTTACTCCATTGATGTTCATGCCATTATTGCACTGATCTCTTCTTGCCAAGGTAGTTATTGCTGCTGTAGCTTGCAGCTTTAACAGATTGATGATACTGTTTTTCTCCCCCAGTAGCCTGCGAAATACTTTCTGATATTATGAAAGCTGACCAGCAGGGAGGAAGTTTCTAAGCTAGTTCCAGCTGTTTTTTCCCCCATGTCCTGTAATAAAGGTTTTATAGTTTCTTTTGCAACAGTGTCTTACTGTTAGTTTCTGGGGGGGGGCAATTAAGAGCATGGGCAAAAGTTCATATTAATTTGGGACCTTTCCAGAGACTATAAAAACCTTATTGAAAGGGTATGGAATGCCCTCGAGCTGATTGGAATAGGCCAACAGTTCCTAAATGAAAATCCAATAGCATAATCACTACAACCAACACTCAATAGATGGGATCTAATGAAATTAAAGAGATTCTGTTCAGATAAAAAGACTGTAACTCGAGCACAAACGCAACCCACAGAATGGGAGAAAATCTTCACTAACCACATATCTGATAGAGCTCTATTATCCAGTGTGCACAAAGAACTCAGAAATCTAAACACCAAGGAAACAAATGGCCCAATTAAAAAATGGGCCTTGGAACTTAAAAGAAACTTTACCAGGGAAGAAATTGAAATGTCTAACAAATATCTTTAAAAACGCTCCACATCCTTAGCCATCACGGAAATGCAAATCAAAACCTCCCTGAGATATCATCTCACCCTGGTCAGGATGGCAAAAATCCACAATACTAACAACGACAAATGCTGGAGAGGATGTGGAGAGAAGGGAACTCTCCTACATTGTTGGTGGGAATGCAGGCTTATATAACCACTCTGGTGAGCCGTCTGGAGATTCTTAAAAAAGTTAAAGATTGAAATGCTATATGACCCTGTGATTTCACTTTTGGGAATAACCCCCCATACAGCAAAAATTCACCTCGATAGCACAAGCACGACTATGTTCATAGCAGCACTGTTTACAATAGCAAAGTCATGGAATCAACCCAAATGCCCAACAGTTGATGAGTGGATAAGGAAAAATAAACAATGGAATACTACTCAGCCATCAAAAATGATGGATTAATGAAATTTGCTGGGAAATGGATGGAATTAGAAACAATTATATTGAGTGAAGTATTCCAGACATAGAAAATTAAGCACCATATGTACTCCCTAATAGGTGGATCCTAGTAACAAATCCACTTAGTGACACACATAAAGATAAATCTCTATAATCCTACAGTAATTGCAAAGATTATAAGCAGGGAGGGAAGGGGAAGGAGGGCTCCGCCAGACACAAGGAGAGAGGGGACTATGCTACAGCAGAGAAAATAGGCCACCATCAAAGACTTCAAGTAAGTAATGAGACATCTAGTTAAGCTCACAGACTGTCCTTCCTGGTCACTTGCATCACATTGGGTATGATCTCACCAGACACGGAGGGCATAAAGTCTGGCAGATAAAAGGTAACCATCCTGCAAATGGGAGACTGACCTCCCCCTCACCTCAGTCTCCTACTCTTATTCAATCTACCTTTGTATCTACTCTTATAATAAGACTCTATTTTAACAGCCTTTTATCTCTGGCCAAGGGGTGACATCCAATACCCATCAGGATGGAGCCAAAGGTGGTGCAAGAGCAGTAAAACTGAAAAAAAAATCAACAAACTATAATTCAGAAAATCAGAAACTCTACATCAACCACCTGGAACCAGGCCAGCCTAATCTCTCCCCATCCTAAAGCTCAGGGAAATTTGTGGAAGAGGAGGCAGTAAGAATGTAAGAGCCTAAAGATGGGGAGGAGCAACAATATGCAAGATACTCCATACAAGTTAGGGCCGAAGTAATCAAAATAGGACTTTGCATGACCTGCTCAATGACCAACATATCATTGAACCCCCAAAGTCTAGTATGGATCACAGGCACTGAGATCCTAGAGGCAAGAGATTAATAGCCACAATAGTGTTCCTATACTAAAGGGGAACACAAAAAAGAGCTCCAGGCAATGCTACTGAGTCCTTACAACTCATCAGAGAGGAGGACCCAGAGGGAAGTTTGACAGACACACTAAAGGATGCTCCAGGAATGGGGGGCACTGGGAGAAGGAGAGGGGGGAAAGGAAAGGGAAAGCGGGGGAGGGAGCAAGGGGGGATCCAGGGAGGGGAGGAGGGAGGAAAGAGAATGGGCTACTTATCAACTTTTATGATTGGAAAAATTTTTTTAAAAAAACATGCAAAAGCAAAAAAAAATGGGGGATTTTTGAGAACTCTCTGTCCAATAACTTATCAGGAAGTAGCACATACCTGGTACTAGGAATTTTAATTGTCTATGACTTCTGGTAGGAATGCCATAGGGCATTTTCTGTTATACCCTGTATTGTAGTTCACCTGCCCAGAGTTCAAACCCTCAACTATCAAGTGAACTATGAACTCTATCTTCTTCTCTCTGTGTTCTGTTTACATTCTTTTAGGGAGGGGGAAGTGTTTTTTAATACAATATAGGAGGTTTATGTCTGGTTGCATCTTGTAACATTAGTGTTATTTGTCTCCCCCCTTCAATCCTGTACCCTATTCCTCATTTCCCTTAAACAATTCCCCACATTATTTCTCTTTCTGCTTTATTACCTGTGGTCTTTTATATTTCCTGTTTTTAAGGTCTTCACTATATCCTTCCATCACCCCTACCTAATGGTTTTTTCCAACTTTTCTTGACCATATTGGAATTCAGAATTAAGTACACAAGTCTGAAGGTTCAATGATAGCATTTGCATATAAGGGAAAACATGGCACCCGCTTTTCCACCCCACCGCTGCTACAGTCCGACATCCCTAGGTGAGTTCGCCCAGCCCCCCCAGGTGGCTCCGGGTCCCAGCGGCACCCAGGCCGCCTCCAGTTTTTGCCTGTGCCACGCCCCAGGCCCCAGCCCCTTGCTTCCTCCTGCCTGCCTGTCCGCCCAACCAGACAGGACTTGCTCGCTTTCCTCCATCCCTGAAGCTTGGGTGGGCGACTAAGCCAAGTCCCAGGTCCCAGGTGAAGAATCTGCCATGAACATCAGCCCTCTGCCTCTCCGGCCCACCGGGGACCCAAACACGTGGTCCACGGAAGACACACTGCTACTCAGAATTCAATAGAGTCCAAAGGAAACTCAAGCAAAACCTCTAAGGGACAAAGGTCATACAACTGAAGACGTCTACAATCATCCTATCACATGGGAGAGATTCTTCACATCCAGTCCAAAGATAAGTAAACCTCCTTTCTCTCACCTTACTGTTCTTTTCTAGTATTAATCACGGTAGATCAACTTTTCCATACAGTCATACCAAAAACATACAACTCCAGGGAGCACAACACTCACTCTCACATATCACCAAGATAATAAATCGTAAAAGTGCACTACATACTAATATTCATCCCCTGTCTACTTAACCTGACTTAACTGATGTACTAACAGCCTAATAGCCTCATCTAGGAAATAACAATAACAAAAGACAAACATATCCAATCCAAGGCAAGCACTAATAATAACTACCCAAGTGTAATAACATCAATTAAATCAGTTCAGTCAAAAACACACAGTAACTGAAAGGTCCTAAGAAACAAAACAACAATGCCCAAGTCAAAGTGCAGATCCATGAGAAACAAAACCCAAGAAGACCAATGTCCCACTGAAAGAATTAACCCCATAATGATGGATTCCAACCAGTAAAAATTCACAGAAAATAGCCAAGAAAGCCAGACCCAAGATAACAACTTTAATAGTATGATCATTACCATGATTAATACTATGAAAGAGGAAATCCGAGAGGAGTTAAACAACCGCATTGACCACTTTGAACAGGAACACGACAGGCACTAGGAGGAGTTGAGAAAAACAGTTCAAAAAACAAAAATAGGTATAGAACAGTTAAAACAGTCTCAGGCAGAGTTTAAAAGTGAACTAAAAGACAAATTATTTTCAACCCAAACTCAACAGAGTCTTATCAGCAAATTAACGAAGCAGAAAATAGAATTTCGGATCTTGAAGACAAAGTGGGAGAATTAACCAGCTCAATGGAAGAGATTGTTAAAGCCAAAACGATACTTGAGAGGAACATTCAAGAGATATGGGACACCCTGAAGAAGCCTAAAATGTGCATTCATGGAATACCAGAGCAAGAATCCCAAAACACCACACCTGAGGAAATTTTTCAAATTATCATAAATGAAAACTTCCCTCAACTAAAGAATGAGAGGCCTATCCAAACACAAGAGGCATTTCGCACTCCTAACAGATATGACCAAAATAGAAACTCACCACAGCAAATAGTAGTCAAAACACTCTACATTCAAGACAAAGGAAAGGAGCTGAGAGCTTCAAGAGAAAAAAAGCAAGTCACCTTTAAAGATAAACCTATTAAAATAACAAATGACTACTCAATGGAAACAGTAAAAGCAAGAAGAGTTTGGAGAGACATACTTCAAGTATTAAAGGAGCAAAAATGTCAACCCAGATTGATATACCCGGCAAAACTATCTGTCATGATCGAGGGAGAAAGAAAAGTTTTCCAGCACAGACAACTTGAAGGGATACATTTCTACCAAACCAGTCCTTCAAAAAATGGTAGAAATGATACTCAAACTTGAAGAAAAGAATAAGTGTATCCAGGAGGACAGAAGGGAAGTAGAATACCACCAAAACATAAATGTCAAACAATACACTTACAAAATCCACCAAACATAAAAAATGTCCAGAATTAAAAATAATTTCTCCATTATAACATTAAATGTCAATGGTATTAACTCACCAATCAAGAAACACAGATTACAAACTTGGATTAAAAATCACAACCCATCAATCTGCTGCCTTCAGGTAACTCATCTCACCACAAAAGATAGGCACATCCTAAAAATGAAAGGCTGGTCCAAAATCTTGCAAGCTAATGGAACCAGGAAACTGGCAGGGGTAGCCATTATGCTTTCGAAAAAAGTGGACTTCAAACCAAAAAAAATTATAAGAGACACGGATGGATACTACATTTTAGTCACAGGTACAATTCACCAAGAAGACTTCACAATACAGAACATTTATGCACCCAATACGGGCCCCTCCACATTCATTAAGAAAACCCTACAGTGTCTAAAGTGAGAAATCAACCCCCAAATGATAATTCTTGGGGATTTCAACCCGCCCTCTCAACATGGGATAGAACAACAGGTCAAAAGCTTAACAGAGACACTTTGGAACTTAATCAAACCCTGAAAGAAATGGACCTTACAGATCTCTATCAAACTTTTCATCCACGCACCAAAGAATACACATTTTTCTCAGCAGCACACGGAACTTTCTCCAAAATAGATCACATATTGGGCCACAAAACGAATGTCCACATATAGAAGAAAGTTGAAATAATAGCCTGTGCCCTATCAGGCAACCACAGCCTAAACACATCCACAACACAACAAACAACAGAAAATACACTAACTCCTGGAAACTTAACAATATGATGCTGAATGAGAACTGGATTCAGGAAGAAATTCAAAAGGAAATTCAAGATTTCCTGAAAGAAAACGATAATGAAAATACAACCTACCAAAATCTCTGGGACACAATGAAAGCTATCCTAAGAGGTAAGTTCATAGCTCTTAATGCCTAGGTCAAAAAAATGGAAACGTCAGAAATAAATAACTTAAAAATGCAGCTAAAAGCTTTAGAGAAACTAGAGCAATCTGATCCCAAAGGCAGCAAAAGAAAGGAGATTAGCAAAATGAGGGGAGAAATATCCGACATCGAGATTAGGAAAACGATACAGAAAATCAACCAATCAAAAACTTGGTTCTTTGAAAAAATCAATAAGATTGATACAGCCTTAGCTAAATTAACCAAAAGCAAGAGAGAGAAAACACAAATTAACAAAATTAGAAATGAAAATGTAGTTATCACTACTGATACCCAAGAAATCCAGAGAATTATCACGTCATACTTCAAAAACTTATACTCTGTGAAATATGACAACACAAAAGAGATGGATGAATTCCTAAATAAACACAACTTAACTAAATTGAATCAGGAAGTGGTGAATTATTTAAATAGTCCTATAACATATAAGGAAATTGAAGAAGTAATCTCAAATCTTCCCACCAAAAAAATTCCTGGACCCGATGGATTCAGCACAGAGTTCTACCAGACATTTAAGGAGTTAATAACACCAATACTCCTTAAACTGTTCCATCAAATAGCAAAGGAAGGAACACTACCAAATTCCTTCTATGAAGCTAATATCATCTTAATCCCAAAAGCTAATAAAGATACACTTAAAAAAGAAAACTATAGGCCAATCTCTCTGATGAACACAGATGCAAAGATTCTAAATAAAGTCCAAGCAAATCAGATTCAAAAACATATCAAAAAGATCATCCACGGAGATCAAGTAGGCTTTATCCCAGGCACACAAAGTTGGTTCAACATATGCAAATCAATCAATGTAATTCACCATATAAACCAGTCCAAAGTTCAAAACCACATGATACTCTCAATAGATGCAGAAAAAGCTTTGGACAAAATCCAACAGCCTTTATGATCAAAACCCTAGAGAAGGTTGGAATGGAAGGAACCTTTATCAATATAATAAAAACTATATACAACAAGCCAACAGCAAGGATTATACTCAATGGGGAAAACTTGAAGCATTCCCACTTTGATCAGGAACTAGACAAGGCTGTCCACTGTCACCACTTCTATTCAATATTGTACTTGAAGTCATAGTCGAAGCCATAAGACAAGAAAGGGACATAAGAGGGATTCAAATCGGCAAGTAAGAAGTCAAGTTATCTCTATTTGCAGATGACATGATCTTATACCTGAGGGATCCCTAAAACTCCACCAGGAAGCTCCTGGAACTAATTGAGAAGTTCAGCAGGGTGGCAGGATACAAAATAAATATACAAAAATTAGTGGCCTTCCCATACACCCAGAATGAAAGAAGTGAAAAAGCCCTGAGAGAATCAATACCATTTACTATAGCACTTAAAAACTTGAAATACCTTGGTATAAATCTAACCAAGGAAGTAAGAGACCTTTACAATGAAAACTTTAAAACCTTCAAGAAAGAAATTGCAGAAGACACCAGAAGGTGGAAAGACCTCCCATGTTCCTGGATTGGCAGAATCAACGTCATAAAAATGACCATCCTACCAAAGGCAATGTACAAATTCAATGCTATACCAATTAAAATCCCAAAGCAATTCTTTAAAGAAGTTGACCAAACAATCTCAAAATTCATATGGAGGCACAAAAGACCCAGGATAGCAAAGACAATCCTGAGTAACAAAAACACTGCTGGACATATCACCATACCAAACCTTAGTCTATACTACAAATCCATAGTTATAAAAACAGCCTGGTACTGGCTCCAAAATAGACACACAGATCAATGGATAAGGGTTGAAGACCCAGATATAAGCCCACACAACTGCAGCCATTTGATCTTTGACAAAGGGGCCCAAAGAATCCAATGGAAAAAGAGCAGCATCTTCAGCAAATAGTGCTGGCAAAACTGGATCTCCACATACAGAAGATTAAAAGTGGACCCGTACTTGTCACCATGTACAAGAATTAACTCCAAATGGATCAAGGACCTCGATATAAGGCCAGAGACTATAAAAACCATAGTTGAAAGGATAGGAAACTCCCTCAAGCTGACAACAGTTCTTAGGCCAACAGTTCCTAAATGCTCATCCAATAGCACAGTCACTGCTACCAACTCTCAACAGATGGGATCTTGTGAAATTAAAGAGCTTCTGTTCAGATAAAGAGATTACAACACTAGCACAAAGGCCACCCACAGAATGGGAGAAAGTCTTCACAAACCACATATCTGATAGAGCTCTATTATCCAGAGTGCACAAAGAACTTAGAAAACTAAACACCAAGGAAACCAATGGCCCAATTAAAAAATGGGCCCTGGAACTTAAAAGAAACTTTACCAAGGATGAAATTAAAATATCTAACAAATTTCTTGAAAAATGCTACTCATCCTTAGCCATCAGGGAAATGCAAATCAAAACTTCCCTGAGATATCATCTCACCCGGGTCAGGATGGCAAAAATCCACAATACAAACAACACCAAATGCTGGAGAGGATATGGATAGAAGGGAACTCTCCTACATTGCTGGTGGGAATGCAGGCTCATACAGCCACTCTGGCGAGCCATCTGGAGATTCTTTAGAAATTAAAGATTGAAATGCCATATGACCCTGTTATTCCACTTTTGGGAATAACCCCCCATACAGCAAAAATTCACCTTGATAGCACAAGCATGACCACGTTCATAGCAGCACTGTTTACAATAGCAAAGTCATGGAATCAACCCAAATGTCCAACGGTTGACGAGTGGATAAGGAAAATGTGGTACATCTATACTCAGCCATCAAAAATGATGAATTTGCCGGGAAATGGATGTTATTAGAAACAATTATATTAAGTGAAATATCCCAGACCCAGAAAATTAAGCGCAGTATGTACTCCCTAATAGGTGACTCCTAGTACCAAACCCACCTAGAGACACTCAAGGATAAATCTCTATAATACCTACAATAATTGGAAGGATTATGAACAGGAGGCATGGGGTAGGAGGGCCACACCAGAAACAAGGAGAGAGGGTACCATGTTACAGCAGAGAAAATAGGCCACCATCAAGGACTGCAAGTGAGTAATGGGACATCTGGTTAAGTTCACAGATTTTTGTTGCTGATCATTTACAACTGAGGGGGTATGATCTCACAGAGGGGGAGGGCATATAGTCTGGCAGATAAAAAGTAACCATTTTGCAAATGGGTGATTGACCCCTCCGTCATTGCAGTTTCCTACTTTTATTACATCTACCTTTGAATATACTCTTATAACAAGACTCTAATTTAACAGCTTTTTATGTCTGGCCAGGGGTTGACATCCAATACCCATCAGGATGGAGTGAAGGGCATTGCAGGAGCAGCAAAACTGGAAGAAAAAAAAAACAACGAACCACAATCCAGAACTTCAGAGACTCTATATCAACCACCTAGAACTAGGCCAGCCCAATCTCTCCCCATCCTGAAGCTCAGGGACATTTGTGGAAGAGGGGGCGGTAAGATTGTAAGAGCAAAAGGATGGGAGGAGCAATGATTTGCAAGATTCTCCACACAAGTTAGTGCCGAAGCAATCATAATTGGACATTGCATGCCCTGCACAATGTCCAACACACTATTGACCTCACAAAGTCTAGCATCTGCTAAAGGCACCAAGATCCTTGGATTCAAGGGATTGACAGCCACAGTAGTGTTCCTATGCTTAAGGGGAACACGAGAAAGGGTTCAGGGAAATGCCACTGGGTCCTTGTACGTCATCGGAGAGAAGGACCCAGAGGAGAGTCAGGCATACACAATAAAGGACCCTCTGGGAATTGGGGGGGAGGCACTGGGAGATGGGGAGGGACGGAAGGGGGAGCAGGGGTTTCGGGAGGAGGAGGAGGGAGGGAGGGAACTGGTCTACCTATTAAGTTTGTATGAGCGGAAATAATAAAAAATGTATTAGAAAAAAAAGAGTTGAAATCTTTTGAAATTTCCACATTTGTAATTGCATATTTCAGGCCCCACTCCAAAGAATAATATCAATTGACTCTGAATAACTCATATGACTAGAGCTTATGGATGTCATCCAACTCAGAAAACCAGGGACAGGCATGGGGAAAATTTGGTAAAATTAGTTCATAATAGTTAACATATGAAATTGGTGGATTATCACAATACAAACAACAACAAATGCTGGAGAGGATGTGGAAAGAAGGGAACTCTCATACATTGCTGGTGAGAATGTAGGTTTATACAACCACTATGGTGATCAGTTTGGCGATTTCTAAAAATGTTAAAGATTGAAATGCCATATGATTTTGTTGTACCACTTCTGGAAATAATCCCCCATAATGCAGAAATTCACCACAGTGACACAAGCACAACAATGTTCATTGCAGCACTATTTACAATAGCAAAGTCATGGAATCAACCCAAATGCCCAAGAGTTGACAAATGGATAAGGAAAATGTGGTAAATTTATATAATGAAATACTATTCAGCTATCAAAAAAGATGAATTAATGAAATTTGCTGGGAAATGGATGAATTAGAAACAATTATTTTGAGTGAAGTATCCCAGATACAGAAAGTTAGACACCATATGTACTCCCTAATAGGTGTATCCGAGGCCTAAAGCTATTTAATGACATATTCAAAGGTAAATCTCTATGATATCTACTGTAATTGCAAAGGATTATAAACAGGAGGGAAGGGGAAGGAGGGCACCCCCCAAAAAGGAGATAGGGGATCACGCTTCAGTAGAGAAAATAGATCACCATCAAGTATTGCATGTAAGTAACAAGACATCTGGTGAAGCTAACTCTCACTTCCCTTCCTGGACACTTGCCACTAAAGAGGTTTGATCTCACAAATCAGAGAAGGTTTAGGGACTAGTAACCATCCCACAAATGGTACACTGACCCTCACACACACTGCTGTGTCCTATTCCTACTCTATCATTTACCCTTGAGTCTCCTCTTATATAGTCTTTTATCTTTGGTTAGGATGCAGCCAAGGGTGGTGCAGGAAAAGCAAAACTGAAAACATCAAACCATAGTTCAGAACACCAAAGACCCTACATTAGTCACCTGGAACAAGACCAGCCAAATCTCTCCTCAACCTAAAGCTCAGGGAATCTTGCGGAAGAGGGCGTGGTAAGATTGTAAGAGCCTAAAGATGGGGAGGACCAATGATATGCAAGATACTCCACACAAGATAGGGCTGCAGTAGCCAGACTTTGTGTGACCTGCACAATGGCTGACATGTTGACGATCCCCCAGAGTTTAGTATGGATCACAGGGGAGAAGGCCTCAGGCAGTAGGATCCTTAGAGGCAAGGGTTTAACAGTCATAATAGAATTCCCATACTAACAGGGAGCCCAAGAAGGAGCTCTGGGCTATGCCACTGAGTCTTGAACCCTCACTAGGGTGGAGGATTCAGAGGGAGGCTTGTCATTCACCCAAAAGAATGCTCCAGGGGATGGGAGGGAGGAAGGGGGAGGCACTGGGAGAAGGGGATTGAGGGAGGGGAGTAAAAGGAAGGGGAAAGTGGGGGGGGTAGAATGCAAGGGGAGCTGGGGAGGAGAGGAGGGAGGGAGAGGGCAGGGGTACCTATTGAGCTTGTAAGTCTGATAAAATAAAATGTGGAAGAAAAAAGAAAACGATGATAAATAAAAATATCTCTAAATTAAAAAAAATCTCTGGGACACTATGAAAGCGGTCCTAAGATGTAAGTTTATAGCTCTCAATGCCTATATCAAAAACTTGGAAATGTCACAAGTAAATAACTTAACAATGCATCTTAAAGCTTTAGAGGCACAAGAGCAATCCAATCCCAAAAGCAGTAGAAGAGAGGACATTAGCAAAATCAGGGGGAAAATATCTGAAGTTAAGATAAAGAAAACAATACAAAGAATCAACCAGACAAAGAGCTCGTTCTTTGAAAAAATCAATGAGATTGATACACCCCTAGGTAAATTAACCAAAATCAAGAGAGAGAAAACCCAAATTAACAAAATTAGAAAGGAAAATTGTAGTTATTACAACTGATACCCAAGAAATTCAAAAAATTATGAGATCATATTTCAAAACCTTATACTCCATAAAATATGATAATCAGAAAGAAATGGATGAATTTCCAAGTAAGCACAACTTACCTAAATTGAACAGGATGAATTGAACTATTTAAATTGTCCATAACAAATGAGGAAATTAAAGAAGTAATCTTGAATCTTCCCTCCAAAAAATGTCCTGGACCAGATGAATTCAGTGCAGAATTCTACCAAACATTTAAAGAACAACTAACCCCACTACTCCTCAAACTATTCCACAAAACAGCAAAGGAAGTAATACTTCCAAATTCTTTCTATGAAGCTAACATTATACTGATCCCCAAACCTGATAAAGATACAATTAGAAAAGTAAACTATAGTCCAATCTCTTTGATGAACACAGATGCAAAGATTTTCAACAAAATCTTAGCAAATTGGATTCAGAAACATCAAAAAGATTATTCAATATGATCAAGTAGGCTTTATCTCAGGCACTCGAGGTTGGTTCAACATATGCAAATCAATAAATTTAATCCATCATATAAATCAATCCAAAGCCCAAGACCACATGATACTCTTGATAGATGCAGAATAAGCTTTTGACAAGATCCAATAGTCCTTTATGATCAAAACCCTAGACACAATTGGAATAGAAAGAACTAATGTCAACATAATAAAAGCTATATACCACAAGCCAATAACAAGGATTTTACTAAATGGGGAAAAACTTGAAGCATTCCCACTTTAGTCAGGAACTAGACAAGGCTGTCCACTTTTACCACTTGTATTCAATATTGTACTTAAAGTCTTAGCTAGAGCCATAAGACAAGAGAGGAAGATAAATGTGATTCAAATCGGAAAAAAAGTCAAGGTATCTCTATTTGAAGTCGACAGAATCATATACGTGTGAGGTCCTAAAACTCCACCAGGAAACTAGGATTTTTATAGTCTCTAGCCTAATATTAATGTCCTTGATGCATTTGGAGTTCATTTTTGTGCATGGAGACAAATGTAAGCCCAGTTTCAATATTCTGCATGTGGATATCTTTGCTAACACCATTTGTTGAAGATGCTGCCCTTTTTCCATTGAGTTTTTGGGGCCTTTTGTTACAGATCAGATGGCTGTAATTGTGAGCTTGAGTCTAGGTCTGCAGCCCTTATCCATTGATCTATGTGTTTATTCTGGAGCCAGTACCATGCTGTTTTTATTTCTAAGGATTTGCAGTATAGATTAAGGTTTGGTATGGTGATACCTCCAGAAGTGTTTTTGTTAGTTTTTGGTTATCCTGGACCTTTTGTGCTTCCATATGAATTTTGATATTGTTTTGTCAATTTTCATTGGTATAATTTTGAATCTGTATGTTGTTTTTGGAAGAATGATCATTTTATGATGTTAATTCTTCCAATCCAGGAGCATGGGAGGCTTTTCCACCTCCTTATGTCTTCTGTAATTTCTTTCTTTAGGGTTTTAAAGTTTTCATTATAAAGGTCTCTCAGTTCTTTGTTTAGACTTATACCAAGATATTTGATTTTTGGCAGGCTTATGGTAAATGGGATTGCTTCTCTTAGGACTTTCTCAGTTTTTTCATCCTAGGTGTATAGGAAGGCCACTGATTTTTGCACATTAATTTTGTAACTTGCCATTCTGCTGAACTTACATATTAGCTCCAGGATTTTCTGGGTGGAGGTTTTAGGATTTCTCAAGTATAGGATCATATCCTATAGTGATATCTTGATTTCTTCTCTGATTTGAATCCCTTTAGAGGCTGGCAGAGAGTAACCAACTGGCAACCAAGTGTCTGACCCCACTCACTACTGAGTCTTACTTCTATTCGTCCATCTACCTTTAAGCCTCTTCTTACATTAAGACCTTCATTTAAACAGTCTTTTATCTTTGGTTAGGAGATTAGCTCCACACACAATCAGGATGTAGCCAATAGCAGTGCAGGAACAAGCAATACTGAAAACAACAACCAACCATGATTCAGAACACTAAAGAACCTACAAGGTTCACCTGATATCAAACCACACAAATCTCTCCCTGTACTAAAGCTCAAGGAACCTTGCAGAAGAGGGAGCAGGAAGATTGTAAGAGCTAATGAGGGGAGGATCAAATATATGCAAGATACTCCATTCAAATCAGGGCTGCAGCAGCCAGGATATTGCTGCAATGTGATTCGACCTTGCCTAACCTGCACAGTGGCTGACATGTCAACAACACCTCAATGTCTAGTATGGATCTCAGGGGATAAAGCTTCATGCAGTAGGATTCTTAGAGGCAAGGAGTTATACAGATATAATAGAGTTACTTGGCGGCCCACGAAGGAGCCCCAAATTATGCCACTGAGTTCAGAACCCTCACTAGTGTAGGCAGCTCAGAAGGAAATTCTGCACCCATATAAACATGTGCTCTGGAAGATAGGAGGGAATATGTAGTAAAGGGAGGAAAGAGGGATGATAGAGAGGAAAGGAGAGGAAGAGTGGGATGGAGGGACAACAGAGAGGAAAGGAGGCAGGAGGGGAGTACCTATTGAGCTTGTATAACTAGGTAAAAATAGTAATAAAGTTTTGAAGAAAAGGGCAGAATAATTTACATAGGGATATACTGACAGGTGTCATTCCTACCATGTTTGATTAATATCATTTCTTTCTAAAGTATTTGTTTAGTAAATATAAGAAAAAATAATACATCTTGCTTTCCCATTTAAATTCCAAATCATCATTTAAGTGAAAACTTCAACCTTTTTCATACATATGTGTGTATATGGATAGATGGATGGGTAAATGGATGGATGGATGACATCAAAGTTGAGCAAAAACTAAGAGAGGAGAGAGAGATTCCTAATAGGAAGGATAATGAGAGGGTAATGGAATGCAGTTAGAAAGAAGGATGATTCCAGGAGAGAAAGGGAATAACCATGTAGAAGAATTTGGTTGGGAACAGAAGGAGGCAAATTAGATAGATAGATTAGATAGACAGATAGATGATAGATAGATAGATAGATAGATAGATAGATAGATAGATAGATAGATAGATAGATAGATAGATAGATAGTAGAGATATAGAGATATGGAGATATAGAGATATAGAGATAAATGTGCAAAAACATTACATTTACCTTGCAGGTAAAGTTTCATCAAAAGTAATTTAAAAGAAATACAATCTGCCTTTACCACACCATGCTCCGCCAGTCTGGATGCGCACGCGGTCCAGCCGGGCCTCACCCCGCGACCTAGGTAAGCCCCACCCGTGCCCGCCCACCAGAACCCCAGGTAAGCCCAAAGACACCCGGGTCCAACCCCAACATCCAGCCAGAGCCGCGCACAGGGCCGAGGGACGAGGAGGATCTCCCTCTGCACCCGGGCCCTGCCCCAGCTGCCCTCGGGTTAAATAGCTCCACGCCAACGCCCCCATCCTCCCATTCCTCACCCCGCTCAACCGGTCAGGACACGCGGCGCGGTCCACCCTGGCCTCACCCAAGACCTAGGTAAGCTCTGTCCCTGCCCACCCCCAGAACCCCAGGCCAAATAATTCAGTTTAGTGAAATTGAAAGATCTTAAGAGTTAAAAGGACAATGCCAAAGTCAAAGTGCAAATCCATGAGAAGCAACACTCAAGTAAACAAATTTCCCACTGAAGATATTAATCCCATAATGTTAGACTCCAACCAGAACAAACCCGCGGAAAATGGCCAAGAAAGCCTCACCCAGGAAAACGACTTTCAAAATATGATCATTACCATGTTCAATACAATGAAAGAGAAAATCAGGGAGGAATTACATAATTGAATCAATCGCTTTGAAGAGGAACACAACAGACATTTGGAAGAGTTGAGAAAAACAGTGCAAGAAACAAAAAGTGGCATAGAGCAGTTAAAACAAACTCAAGCAGAGTTTAAAACTGAGCTAAAAGACAAGTTATCTTCAACCCAGAACTCCACAGAGAGACTTATCAACAGAACTAAGGAAGCAGAAAACAGAATTCCAGACCTTGAAGATAAAGTGGGAGTACTAACCAGCTCAATGGAAGAGGTTGTTAAAGCCAAAAAGATACTTGAGAGAAATATCCAAGAGATATGGGACACCCTGAAGAAGACTAACATGCATATTCATGGAATACCAGAGCAAGAATCTCAAAATAACACCCCTGAGGAAATTTTTCAAACGATCATCAAGGAAAACTTTCCTCATCTAAAAAAAGAGAGGCCCATCCATATACAAGAGGCATTCCGCACCCCAAACAGATACGACCAAAACAGAAGCATGCCACCGCAAATAATAGTTAAAACACTCCACATTCAAGATAAAGAAATGGTGCTGAGAGCTTCAAGGGAGAAAAAACAAGTCACTTTTAAAGGTAAACCTATTAAAATAACAAATGACTTCTCAGTCAAAACAGTAAAAGCAAGAAGAGCTTGGAGAGACATACTTCAAGTATTGAATGAGCAAAAATGTCAACCCAGGCTGATTTACCCTGCAAAACTATCAGTCATGATCGAGGGAGAAAGAAAAATTTTCCAGCACAAAGACAACTTGAAGGGATACATGTCCACCAAACCAGGCCTTCAACAAATGCTAGAAATGATACTCAAGCGTGAAGAAAAAAAAAGGCATATCCAGGAGAACAGAAGGCAAATATAACACCATTAAAAGTGAAGCAATATACTTATAAAAACTACTAAACATAATAAATGTCTGGAATTAACAATAGTTTCTCCATTATACCACTAAATGTTAATGGAATTAATTCACCGATCAAGATACACAGATTACAAACTTGGATTAAAAATCACAATTCATCAATCGGCTGCCTGCAGGAAACCCATCTCACCACAAAAGATAGGCACGCTCTAAAAATAAAAGGCTGGTCAACAATTCTACAAGCAAATGGAAGCAGAAAACAGGCAGGGGTAGCCATTATGCTATCAGACAAAGAGGACTTAAAACCAAAGAAAATTATAAGAGACACGGATGGATACTACATTTTAGTCACAGGTACAATTCACCAGGAAGACTTCACAATACTGAACATATATGCACCCAGTACGGGCCCCTCCACATTCATTAAGAAAACCCTACAGCGTCTAAAGGAAGAACGATAATTCTTGGGGACTTCAACACCGCCCTCTCTACATGGGATAGATCAACAGGTCAAAAGCTTAACAGAGACACTTTGGAACTTAATCAAACCCTGAGAGAAATGGACCTTACAGATCTCTATCGAACTTTTCACCCACGTACCAAAGAATACACATTTTTCTCAGCAGCACACGGAACTTTCTCCAAAATAGATCACATATTGGGCCACAAAACGAAGCTACACAGATACAAAAGTTGAAATTCTAACCTGTGCCCTATCAGACCACCAAAGCCTAAAGCTGGACATCCACAACACATCAAACAAGAGAAAATACACTAACTCCTGGAAACTTAACAATATGATGCTGAATGAAAACTGGATTCAGGAAGAAATTAAAAAGGAAATTCATGATTTCCTGAAAGTGAATGATAACGAAAATACAACTTACCAAAATCTCTGGGACACAATGAAAGCTGTCCTAAGAGGTAAGTTCATAGCTCTTAATGCCTACATCAAAAAAATGGAAACATCAGTAATAAATAACTTAACCATGCAGCTTAAGGCTTTAGAGAAACTAGAGCAATCTGATCCCAAAAGTAGCAGAAGAGAGGAGATTAGCAAAATAAGGGGAGAAATATCTGAAATCGAGATTAAGAAAACGATAGAAAAAATCAACCAGTCAAAAAGGTGGTTCTTTGAAAAAATCAATAAGATTGATACACCCCTAGCTAAATTAACCAAAAGCAGGAGAGAGAAAACCCAAATTAACAAAATCAGAAATGAACATGGAGTTATCACTACTGATACCCAAGAAATCCAGAGAATTATAACATCATATTTCAAAAACTTATACTCTGTGAAGTTTGACAACACAAAAGAGATGGATGAATTTCTAAGTAATCACAACTTACCTAAATAGAATCAGGAAATTGTGAATTATTTAAATAGTCCTATAATGTATCAGGAAATTAAGGAAGTAATCTTGAATCTTCCCACCAAAAAATGTCCTGGACCAGATGGATTCAGCACAGAGTTCTACCAGACATTGAAGGATTTAATAATACCAATACTCCTTAAACTGTTCCATCAAATAGCAAAGGAAGGAACACTACCAAATTCCTTCTATGAAGCTAATATCGTTTTAATCCCAAAACCTAATAAAGACTCACTTAAAAAAGAAAACTATAGGCCGATCTCTCTGATGAACACAGACGCAAAGATTCTCAACAAAGTTTTAGCAAATTGGATTCAAAAACATATTAAAAAGATTATTCACAGGGACCAAGTAGGCTTCATCCCCGGCACGCAAGGTTGGTTCAACATACGCAAATCAGTAAATGTAATTCATCATGTAAACCAGTCCAAACTCCAAGACGACATGATACTCTCAATAGATGCAGAAAAAGCTTTTGAAAAGATCCAACAGTCTTTTATGATCAAAACTCTAGAGACAGTAGGAATGGAAGGAACCTTTACCAATATAATAAAAGCTGTATACAACAAGCCCACAGCAAGGATTATGCTCAATGGGGAACAATTGGAAGCATTCCCACTTCGATCAGGAACTAGACAAGGCTGTCCACTCTCACCACTTCTATTCAATATTGTACTTGAAGTCTTAGCTGAAGCCATAAGACAAGAAAGGGACATAAGAGGGATTCAAATCGGCAAGGAAGAAGTCAAGCTATCCCTATTTGCAGATGACATGATCTTATACCTGAATGATCCCAAAAACTCCACCAGGAAGCTCCTGGAACTAATTGAGAAGTTCAGCAGGGTGGCAGGATACAAAATAAATGTGCAAATATCAGAGGCCTTCTTATATGCCCACAATGAAAGAAGTGAAAAAGCCTTGAGAGAAACCATCCCATTCACTATAGCCCCTAAAAAAATGAAATACCTTGGTATAAACCTAACCAAGGAGGTAAAAGACCTTTACAATGAAAACTTTAAAACCCTAAAGAAGACACCAGAAGGTGGAAAGACCTCCCATGTTCCTGGATTGGCAGAATCAACGTCATAAAAATGACCATCCTACCAAAGGCAATATACAAATTCAATGCTATACCAATTAAAATCACAAAGCAATTCTTTAAAGAAGTTGACCAAACAATCTCAAAATTCATATGGAGGCACAAAAGACCCAGGATAGCAAAAACAATCCTGAGTTACAAAAACACTGCTAGAGGTATTACCATACCGAACCTAAGTCTATACTACAAATCCATAGTTATAAAAACTGCCTGGTACTGGCTCCAAAATAGACACACAGATCAATGGATAAGGATTGAAGACCCAGATATAAGCCCACAAAGTTTCAGCCATTTGGTTTTTGACAAAGGGGCCCAAAGAATCCAGTGGAAAAAGAACAGCATCTTCAACAAATGGTGCTGGCAAAACTGGATCTCCACATGCAGAAGATTAAAGTTGGACCCGTACTTGTCACCATGTACAGGAACTAGACAAGGCTGTCCACTCTCACCACTTCTATTCAATATTGTACTTGAAGTCTTAGCTGAAGCCATAAGACAAGAAAGGGACATGATGGATTCCAAATGGATCAAGGATCTTGATATAAGGCCAGGGACTATAAAAACCATAGTTGAAAGGATAGGGAACTCCCTCGAGCTGATTGGGCTAGGCCAATATTTCCTAAACAGACATCCAATGGCACAGTCACTGCTACCAACTCTCAACAGTTGGGATCTTGTGAAATTAAAGAGCTTCTGTTCAGATAAAGAGATTATAACATGAGCTCAAAGACAACCCACAGAATGGGAGAAAATCTTCACTAACCACATATCTGATAGAGCTTTACTGTCCAGAGTGCACAAAGAACTTAGAAAACTAAACATCAAGGAAAACAATGGCCCAATTAAAAAATGGGCCCTGGAACTTAAAAGAAACTTTACCAGGGATGAAATTAAAATGTCTAACAAATATCTTAAAAAATGCTCCACTTCTTTAGCCATCAGGGAAATGCAAATCAAAACTTCCCTGAGATATCATCTCACCCCAGCCAGGATGGCAAAAATCCACAACACAAACAGCAACAAATGCTGGAGAGGATGTGGAGAGAGGGGAACTCTCCTACATTGCTGGTGGGAGTGCAGGCTCATACAGCCACTCTGGCGAGCTGTCTGGAGATTCTTAAAGAAATTAAAGATTGAAATGCCATATGACCCTGCTATCCCACTATTGGAAATAAACCCCCATGCAGCAGAGGTTCACCTCGATAGCACAAGCACAACCATGTTCATAGCAGCAATGTTTACAATAGCAAAGACATGGAATCAACCCAAATGTCCAACAGTTGACGAGTGGATAAGGAAACTGTGGTACATCTATACAATGGAGTACTACTCAGCCATCGCAAATGATGAATTACTGGAATTTGCCAGGAAATGGATGTCATTAGAAACAATTATATTAAGTGAAGTATCCCAGACCCAGAAAATTAAGCGCCGTATGTACTCCCTAATAAGTGGCTCCTAATACCAAACCCACCCAGCCCATCTTGAGACACTCATAGGTAAATCTATGTATTACCTACAGTAATTGCAAGGATTATGAACAGGAGTGATGGGGTTGGAGGGCCACACCAGAAACAAGGAGAGAAGTGACCATGTTACAGTAGAGAAAATAGGCCTCCATCATGGACTGCAAGAAAGTAATGTGACACCTAGTTAAGTTCACAATTTGTTCCTGATCATTTACAACTAAGGGGGCATGAACTCACCAGAAGGGGAGGGCATATAGTCAGGCAGATTAAAAAGTAACCATTTTGCAAATGGGTGATTGACCCCTCCCATTGCCAAATGCCATATGACCCTGCGATTCCACTTTTGGGTATAAGTATTACATCTACCCTTGAATGTGCTCTTATAATAAGACTCCAGTTTAACAGCTTTCTGTCTCTGGCCAGGGGGTGACATACAGTGCCCATGACGATGGAGTGAAGGGCATTACAGGAGCAACAAAACTACAAAAGAAAGTCAACGAACCACTATCCAGAACTTCAGAGACTCTATATCAACCACCTAGAACTAGGCCAGCCTAATCTCTCCCCATCCTGAAGCTCAGGGACATTTGCGGAAGAGGGGGCGGTAAGAGTGTAAGAGCAAAAGGATGGGAGGAGCAATGATTTGCAAGATACTCCACACAAGTTAGGGCCGAAGCAATCATAATTGGACTTAGCATGCCCGGCGCAATGTCCAACACACTATTGACCTCAGAAAGTCTAGCATCTGCTAAAGGCACCAAGATCCTTGGAGGCAAGGGATTGACAGCCACAGTAGTGTTCCTATGCTTAAGGGGAACACAGGAAAGGGTTCAGGGAAATGCCACTGGGTCCTTGTACGTCATCGGAGAGGAGGACCCAGAGGAGAGTCAGGCATGCACAAGAAAGGACTCTGGGAATCGGGGTGGGAGGCACAGGGGGATGGGGCGGGAGGGGTGAGGGGTGGGGGAACAGAGGGTTCGGGGGGAGGAGGAGGGAGGAAGGGAACTGGTGTACCTATTAAGTTTGTATGAGCTGAAATAATAATAAAAATGTATTATATAAAAAAAGAAATATAATCTGGAGATTTCTTTGTATCAGTATAAGCTGACTTCACTTCTATTATTGCTTGGGTTTTGACTTTTTGGCATTTCGCTTTGCTTGTTGCTTAGAGGGTATGGTTTGTGTACATGTCATGGTACATATATAATAGTGTATACGTATACCTAAAAAATGCTTAAAAACTGAAATTGTTAATTGTAGCACTAGTTGGTGACAAATTCACAACAAAATGGTTTAAGGGAAAGCAAGGGATTTTATTCTTGATTTACAATTGTCCAGTTACAATTCTTACTCCTGCTTAGTGGAGAAGTCCACACCAACACCAGGGACCAAGAGAACTAGCCACACCATATCTACAAGTTGCTGAAAGAGGAGAAAACTTCCCTTGCCAGACAGCATGTTTGTCCAAGTATGCTGAAGAAGTTGACACTTACTTAACAAGTTCCCTCCATTTTATTCATCTGTCCAGGGAGTGGACAGCTCACCAAGGGTTGGGCATTTCCCATTGCTTTGGGCTAAATTCAACTAGTTCTTTACAAATGCAAGCAGATTTACATTACAAAGTTCAACTTTTGACTTGTACTTTTAATTCATTTTTTAATTTTTCTACTCAGACAACCATATTGAGTATTCATTCCAGTTTCCTTCCCTCCCTCCCACCCTCTCCCTTTCTTTCACCATTCCCTCTCTCACCCTCCCACCCTTTGCCTGTATGCTTCTAAGAACGTCAGGGTTCACTTGGCTTGTCTACTCCTATGGGGGTTCAGGCTTCCATAGTGTGACAAGTTACCTCTCTTCAGGCCACTCTACTGATATGTGTATTTCCCTTCACTCATCCAGCTTTAAACCCAAATGTTTCCACTGTGAGTTCCCATTCTATGAATATAATAGCAGCTGCTTACAGCAGTTCATGTGCTGTCTTCTTACCTATAGGTTTATTGGCTGTCTTCCCTATTGATCTACTTCCTTCCCTTTTTTTAGGTTCTTGTTCTAGTTTTCAGTAACAGGGATGGGTACCCTTCTGATGAGCAGGTCCTGAGTCCAATCAGAAAGCTGCTGGTTGTCTCCTTGATACTCATGCCACTGTAATAGTGGCAGAATTCAGTTTTTAAGTTGATACGAGTAACTATCTACCACATTAGTCAAGAGAAAATAGATCTGTAACTATGGTACAAACTCCTACATTCAAAACTTTATCAGTGAAATATACTGTCAAATTTTGAATTGCTTCTAAACTGGTAGATAAGAAGTAGTATTTCACAAAAGTTTTTAAATAATTCTTTTCTTCAGAATGGACATCTATTAATAGTTTTTAAAGTTTTTTGTATCATCTATTTGCAACAGTTTCATCTTCACATTGATGAATGAATACCCAACAACTCAGGGTAACTTAGTGTTTTATTCTAGCTTATGGTTTTCAGTTACATTCATCAGCATGGCAAGAGAGTAAATGTTAACATCGTGGTCTGAGGGAACTGTCCATACAACAACTAAAGGAATTGCTGAGGGAGGAGCATACTTTCTACCCTCTCAGTTTGCCAAAGTACTGAACCAGATCTCCCCATCTTACTCAACTGTCTAGGGAATGTTCTTACAGGCTATAGGCTGGGTCTTACCACATCAATTAGACAATCTCCCACAGGCTTTCTCAGGGTTTATCTCAAATACTAAATCTTTACAGATATTCCAAAGACTAAGTACTCAGTTTTCAAGTTGATATCTGTAACTAGCTGCCACGGTTGTCATGTCCTATGCAGGTCTTTGTATAGAAAAGCTTGCATCCTCTTTATCATTTTCTATGGCTTTGTGTGATAAAGTGGTAAATATTTTGTTTATCTTTTGTTTACTTTGTTTTTGCCATGGTGGAAGGACTTTTAATCATTTATTATTAGTGTAGCATTAGTAGGAGGAAGAAGAAGAGGAGGAGCAGGAGGAGGAGGGAGACTAATAGTAGTGTGTTAGGATGTGTGTGAATGCAGGTGAGTTCATGGTGTGATATGCATGTGAAAGTCAGTGGAAAACTTTGTGGACTCAGTTCTCTCCTTCAGCTTTTATGTGGTTTCCAGGCATCACAGTCATACAGTCAGGTTTGTATGACAGACACTTTACCCACTGAACCTCTTGTCAACCCAAGAAAGGTTTGTTTAATGTAATGAAATATCTCAATCTTTTAATCTTAGTAATTTTAGTATTTTTTCTCCCACATTTTATTTTTTTCCTAATCATTCATACTCAATAGGTACCCCTGTCCTCTCCCTTCCTCCTCCCCTCCCCAGTCCTACCCCCTTGCACTCTCCCCCATTCCCCCATTTCTTTCACCCCCCTCCCTCCTTCCCTTTTTCCTAGTGCCTCCCCCTTCCTCCCTCCCATCTCCTGGAGCATCCTTTTGTGTGAATGCCAAACCTCCTTCTGAGTCTTCCACTCTAGTAAGGGTTCAGGATTCAGTGGCATAGCCCGGAGCCCCTTATTGGGTTCCCCATTAGTATGGGAACTCTATTACGACTGTTAATCCCTTGCTTCTAAGGATCTTACTCCCTGGACCCTTCTCCCTTGTAATCCATGCTAGATTTTGGGGGCTCATTGACATGTCAGCCGTTGTGCAGGTCAGGCAAAGTTCAATCCTGGCTGCTGCAGCCCTAACTTGTGTGGAGTATCTTGTTTATTGGAGGTCCTCCCCATCTTTAGGCTCTTACGATTTTGCTACCCCCTCTTCCAAAAAGTTCCCTGAGCTTTAGGATAGGGAGAGATTTGGCTGGTCTGGATCCGGATGATTAATGTAGGGTCTTTGGTGTGACTTTAGTATTTTGAACCACAGTTTTGAAATACTTTTTCCTACTCCAAAAGTACAAAGAAACCCTCCTATTTTTCTTCCATTTTTATTGCCTTTTTAATTTAAATCGTTAATCCACTTGCAGTTTCATGTATGATATGAAATTAGATACGACTTTATCTTTTTTCTGGCATTATTTCTTAAAAACTCCATTATGCCACATTGATTTGAATTTCCCTATACCAAATCCTTATCTCTGTGTAGATGGTTTCTGGGTGTTTTATTCTGTCCTGTGTGTCTATTATTTTTCTAGTAAAACACTTTTAAATTTTCAGTCTTTATAATAAATATCTAGTATATCATCTTTCTTTTCTGATATATGATTTTTCCCAAGTTCCTGGATAATTTGCCTGTTTATTTTTCATACAAGCTTAAGAATTTGGTTCCATATTTTTAAAAAGGTAATAGTTTATTGGGGTTGAACTAAATTTGTAAATTAATTTAAAGAGAATTGATTTATTTGCAGTGTGAGTCTTCGTAATCCAAGAACAAACTATATCTGCTCATTTATTGAAGCAAACTATATTTTCAATAGTTAATTCCTTATGTGATTCTATGATTCATATATTCCTGGCTAAGCATTTTATCTTCCTTGTTGCTATTGCAAATATGGTATTCTCTATTGTATCTCTAATGTATTGCTTTCATACAGTGAAAATGCTGATTCTTTTTTTAACACTTTTTATTATTATTTCCGCTCATACAAACTTAATAGGTAGACCAGTTCCCTCCCTCCCTCCTCCTCCCGAACCCCCTGCTCCTCCTCCCTCCCTCCCCATCTCCCAGTGCCTCCCCCCCAATTCCCAGAGAGTCCTTTATTGTGTATGCCTAACTCCTCTTGGTCCTCCTTTCCAATGACGTAAAAGGACCCAGTGGCATTTCCCTAAACCCTTTCTCATGTTCCCCTTAAGCATAGGAACACTACTGTGGCCATCAATCCCTTGCCTCCAAGGATCTTGGTGCCTTTAGCCGATGTTAGACTTTGTGAGGTCAATAGTGTGACGGACATGGCGCAGGGCATGCAAAGTCCTAGAAAATGCTGATTCTTATCAGCATTAAACTATAGACTTTATCATGTTACTGATTTATCTAGAGAGATAGATGGTAGAAATACAGATAAGAGACAGAGAGGCTAGACAAAAATAGATGAGATAGATAGAAAGATAGATAGATAGATAGATAGATAGATAGATAGATAGATAGATAGATAGATAGATAGATAGACAGATAGATAGAAAAATAGATAGACTAACCACTAATATCTTCAAAGACTTAAGATATTATTCAGTCCATAAAACAAGAACAAGATTCCACAGGAAAAAGAATGAAGAACACAAGCACATTTTATTTTCAGGTGATAACATCAATTTTTGTAATGCCACATTGTCTTCCTGCTCATGTGAAAGAATATATATATATATATATATATATATATATATATAAACACACTTTTGCAGTAGTATACAGAGGTTTATTATGGAAAGAATGAAAAATTAGCTTAGAAAACTAATAACAGTTTCTGCTTATTATCTCTGTTATCTAGGGCAAATAAATTTCCATCTTCGTTTCTTATTTGCCTATCTATAAAATAGCAATTGTACTATATTTTGTAGTTATATGTTACTATAGGATCAATATATGACTAAATACACAGTACGTGATTTCTTTCTTTAATTTTTCACTATATTTTTCACACTAAGAGTATGACAAGCTTGTGACCAGAATCTACTACTTTTATTGTAATCAGATTTAATAGCAGCTAGAGATTTGGGGAATTTGAGGCTTTAATAATTCGTGGACTTGAAATCATCACAGAGAATGCTTTGAATCCTCTACAATCTGTACTGTCACATCACAGTATAGATCACTCATAGTGCCACTATGCTTCTTGATTGATTTTTTTCAGTGCTAGGTAGAAACCCGATCTGTGTCCCAAGTACATCACATCTTTTAAAAATTATTTCTAGGGTCTGAAGATATAGCTCAGGGATTAAGTCTCTGCTTCACAAGCAGAAGTATGTGAATTTAGATGCCAGACACTATGTAAAAACACAAGACAAAAATGGCAATGCCCTACATTTCCAGCTCTGGAAGGCAGAGCCTAAGAAATCCCAGAGCAAGGCCAAAAAGGAGGTACAGCAATCCAGAATGATTCCCAAGGTTATCTTTGGGCCCCACAGGGATATGCAGCACCCTCTGTTACATGCAAATACAGACACACATGCAAAAAATTATTTCTTTTATATAAATTTAAGGTTTAAATCATACTTTGATACACATGTATAAATAAATAATAAATATAGATAAGAAAATTAACATATTTTCCAGTTACTTTTCTTTGTGTCCATGGGAGATATATTGTCATAGTTGCATACAGGTGTCAGTTTGAGGGCTTGAGTTGTGGGCACATTTATAGAGAATCAGTAGTTGAATTAAGCCCAGAGCAAACCTATAAGAGATTGTCTAGTTGATGGGGGAAACCCAATCCATGGTGGGTTGGACTAGGCCCTGGACAGGTGAATGAAATGTGGAGAACTAGTTGAGGAAGTTGGCATCCTTCTGTATACTTGGCCAGACATGCTGGTCTGGCAAGTAAGGATCATCCACCTCTTGGTTGTTATGTGGATATGGTACAGCCAGTTCCTTTAGCCCTTTGGTGATGGTACATGCCTTCCTGCCAAGCTGGACTAAGAACAGTAACCAGACAATAGTAAGAGAAAATAAACTTCTTATTCCCTTAGATTTGTCATGATTTTATCAGCAACCATGCAGAATAACTGCTGTAAGTACCTAACATGATAAATTTTCATTTATAGTAGAGTAGTATTAACTATAGTTCTCCTTTTGTATATTATACCACTAAACTTTTTCATCTTATATAACTGCATGGTCTACATCTCCCCATTTTCTTTCACCTTGTCCCCTAGGAGCCACTTTCTCTTACAAGTTAATTTAGAAGGTATATGTCTTTCTCATTCTGGTTTATTTGACTTATCATAATGTCCTCCAGTTGAGTTTATGTTCTGAAAATGGCAATGACATCATCTCCTTTGATAAAAATAAATGGATTATGGAAGTATGATATATATTTATCCATTTGTCCACCAACTGACGGTTAAGCTGTTTTCTAGCTTTTCACTGACAGTTGTGGACAATGTTGCAATGAACATGAGACTGTAAGTATATCTATAGGGTATTGATATTTCCTGTAATTAATTACCCAGAAGAAGGATTGCTGGGTCACATAGTAATTTTATTTTTAACTTTTAAAAGAGCTTTCATACTACTTTCCCTAATGACAATATTAACTGACTCTTCTGGCAACAGTGGTATAAGATTTCCTTTTCTTAGGGAGGGCATACAGTCTGGCAGATAGAAGGTAACCATTTTGCAATGGGAGACTGAACTACCCCTCACCACAGTCTCCTAGTCTTATTCCATCTACCTTTGAATCTATCCTTATAATAAGACTCTATTTTAATAGCTTTTTATCTCTGGCCAGGGGGTGACATCCAATACCCATCAGGATGGAGCCAAGGGCATTGTAGGAGCAGCAAAACTGAAAAAAAATCAACAAACCATAATCTCTCCCCATCCTGAAGCTCAGGGAAATTTGTGGGAGAGGGGGCAGTAAGATTGTAAGAGCATAAGGATGGGAGGAATCATGATATGCAAGATACTCCACACAAGTTAGGGCCAAAGCAATTATAATAGGACTCTGCATGACCAACATATCATTGACCCCTCAAAATCTAGCATGGACTAAAGGCACTAGGATCCTTAGAAGCAAGGGATTAACAGTCACAATAGTGTCCTATACTTAAGGGGAACACAAGAAAGAGTTCTAGGAGATGCCACTGAGTCTTTATACCTCATCAGAGAGGAAGACCCAGAGGAAAGTTTGATATACACATTAAAGGATGCTTCAGAGATAGGGGAGGGGGCATTTGAAGAAAGGGAGGGAGAGGGGGAAAGAAATGGGAAAATGGGAGAGGGAGCAGGGTTCAGGGAAGCATGGAGGGAGGGAGGGGACAGGAGTACCTATTACATTTGTATGAGCAGAAAAATAATAAAAAAGTAATACTTTCTTCATGATGGGAAGGTATAAAGTCCTCTAGTCTAGCTTGTCTGTAATATACAGTAAATTTTGCTGAACTATAGTTCCCCTCCTATGTTATAATAATCCAGAAATTCTTACAGAAATATAATTTTGTACCTATTGTTTAGTCATTCTTTATTTCCCCTTCTCCTTAAGAATCAAATCTGTTTTAATCAAAAAAATATTACCTTTTCTTCATATTCTCTTTGGTAGTGGGCATCTTAGACAAAACACTATGAGACTGACATAAACACATAGAACAATGGAACAGAAAAGAAAACCCAGAAATAAATTCACACAGGTATTGTCTACCAAAGGTTTACAAGGCACCAAGACTGTATGCCATAGTTGGATACAGGTGTAAATTTGGCAACTGAAGACTCTGAGCTGTGGCAGTTGTGAGAAATTAGTAATTGAGTGAAGCCCTGAGCAAGCCTGCAGGAGAAAGTCTAGTTGATGAGGAAAGCCCAGACCATGGTAGGTAGGGCTATTCCGTGGGCAAGTGAATAAGATGGAGGGAGTTATTTAGGGAAATTGGCATCCTTGGTATACTTGGCCAGACATGCTTGTGTGGTAAGTGAGAATTGTTGCACTCTCTGTAGTCCTATGGATATATGGATATGATGTGGCCAGTTCCTTCGGCACTTGGTGTTTGGTGTAGGCTGTCCTGCCAAACTTGACAAGGAATTGTGACTGGACAATACTGAGTCAGATTAAAACCCCTTGTTTCCTTAAACCATTTGGTTGTGAATTTATCAATAACAATACAGGCTAACTGTGACACTATATAATGGCCAAAAGACAGTCTCTTAAATAAATGGTTCATGGGAAATTACATGTCCAATGCAAAGGGATAAAATTGGGTCATCTTATACCATATACAAAATTCAACCTGAAATTGATTAAGATTCAAACATAAAACCCCAAGCTATATGAAACACTTAGAAGAAAATATCAGAAACAATCTCTTTCATGTATGTCTTGGTAACATTCTTTTTGTGTGGTAAACCAAAATGGAAACAAAGAAGTAAAACAAACTAAAAATCTGCATAAAAAAGTAATGATCAAGAAAATGAAAATGGATTGGGAGAATACATGTGTAAAATACATATGGGATTAAAGATAACTTAACATCAGGTTGTCCTGGAAGTGTGTAGAGAGAGGATAAAGCATGAGAATCAAGTTTGAAGACTACCTGGAATACAAAGAAAGACTCTGCCTCAAATTAAAACATGTTAATTTATCAAATATATGAAGAATTCACATGACACAATAGCAAAAAAATCCTATTTTTCAGTGGGCAAAGGGCATCAACACACATTCCCCCAAAGAAAGTATCAAAGTGCACAACGGTAAAGGGGAAAAATCAGTAATTATCAACAAAATGCATATCAGTGCCATAATGGCATTTTATATCACATGGCACAACCTCATGAATCATGCTAAACTAGACAATTTAAGATGATCTACAGTGTTTCTTAAATCTGCTATTTTTTTATTGATACTTTGTATGGATCATCTACCAACTATTGAAAGTGGAATATCAATATCTGGCATTATTGCAATAAAGCCTTTCTCTTAGGTTCTCTCAATCTTTACCTTATACATTTTCATGTCAATTGTACCCCGTGGCTGACTTCGATTTAAAGTCTAATTTGTCTCATGTAGGTAGCCAACTTTTACATTCATTTGATTGCCATTTACATGGGATCTACCTTTCCATCACTTTATTTTCAGCCTATGTATGCTCTTAAAGAGACAAATTCTTCAGACAGTTGTATTCTTGTTTTGAGTTATTCAGTCACTCTTTAAATAGAAAGTAATTATCCATAAAGAATACTTTACCTTGACATTTTGTCATTCTACTGTTTTTATGTTTAGGCTTGTTTTCTCTTTTTCTTGGGAATGGAGATGTAGTCTAGGGCCTTGCATTTGCTAAGCATGTGATCTTTCCTTAAGCTACATCCTTAGCCTCAACTGTTTTATGCTTCTCTGGTAATTATTCTGCCTCTTTCTTCTCTCTTGATGATTTCTTTTATGTTTCATTGATGTTTCTGTTGATATGATTAGGTTCTTTTCTCTTTCACTTTTGTATAATTTATGTGTGCTCTTGGTAGTCACCATATATTTAAAATATCCCACATTTATGAGTCAGTCTATTTTAAACTGATATCAACTCAACTTTAGCCACAAACCAACTTGCACACTTTTAAAACACTGCACACAGTTTATATTTATCAATGTCAACATGTACATTGACTTATAATGCATATCCTAAAATGCTATTTTTAATATTTATATATTTTATGGAAGAATTGAAAGTTATCCATAACTATTAATGTAACACAGTATTCTATTTTTGTGTGCTTATCTGTACCAACAGTTTTATACTTTCTTAGTCTATTGTGTAGCTATTCAAACTTTTCATTTATAATGAACTCCTTCAGCCTTTGTTTGGAAAATTCTTCATCTTGCCTTCATTTTTGAAAATTGGCTGTCAGACCCAGAAAATTAAGCGCCGTATGTACTCCCTAATAGGTGGCTCCTAGTACCAGACCCACCCAGCCCACCTAGAGACACTCGAAGATAAATCTCTGTAATATCTACAGTAATTGCAAGGATTATGAACAGGAGGGATGGGTTGGAGGGCCACACCAGAAACAAGGAGAGAGGGGACCATGTTACAATAGAGAAAATAGGCCTCCATCAAGGACTGCAAGTAAGTAATGAGACATCTGATTAAGTTCACAGACTTTCGTTCCTGATCATTTACAACTGAGGGGGTATGATCTCACCAGAAGGGGAGGGCATATAGTCTGGCAGCAAAAAAGTAACCATTTTGCAAATGGGTAATTGACCTCTCCCTCACTGTGGTTTCCTACTTTTATTACATCTACCTTTGAATGTGCTCTTATAACAAGACTCCAGTTTAACAGCTTTTTGTCTCTGGCCAGGGGGTGACATACAATGCCCATCAGGATGGAGTGAAGGGCGTTGCAGGAGCAGCAAAACTGCAAAAGAAAATCAACAAACCACAATCCAGAACTTCAGAGACTCTATATCAACCACCTAGAACTAGACCAGCCTAATCTCTCCCCATCCTGAAGCTCAGGGAAATTTGTGGAAGAGAGGGTGGTAAGATTGTAAGAGTACAAGGATGGGAGGAGCAATGATATGCAAGATACTCCACACTAGTTAGGGCCGAAGCAATCATAATTTGACTTAGCATGCCCTGAGCAATGTCTAACACACTATTGACCCCACAAAGTCTAGCATTTGCTAAAGGCACCAAGATCCTTGGAGGCGAGGGATAGACAGCCACAGTAGTGTTCCTATGCTTAAGGGGAACACAGGAAAGGTTTCAGGGAAATGCCACTGGGTCCTTGTACATCATCGGGGAGGAGGGCCCAGAGGAGAGTCTGGCATGCACATTAAAGGACTCTCCAGGGATGGGGGGGCAAAGGGGGGTTTGGGGGGGGAGGAAGAGGGAGGGAGGGCACCGGTGTACCTACTAAGTTTGTATGAGCAGAAATAAAAATATAAAATGTTTTAAAAAAAAAATTGGCTGAAAATGTTGCCTCTCAGGTCTTTGGACTGCATTAAAGTTGGTTTCTGGAGATTTATCTTATTCTTTGCATTGGAACATATTTTCTTCTTTCATCATTTTCCATGATTCTCAGTGTAGGTAACTGCACACTATATGCAATTTAGGGAGTTTTAGAGTAGCCAAGCTGGAAAGGTCTTTGAAGGTCTTCAAAGGTCATCCCATACTTCTGGGATTATCTTGAAGGAATAAATGCTAATAATCTAGAGGAACTGGTTCTAATCCTTCACAGAGATAAAAGTATACAACTTCCCCAACTCTCTGTTTATGAAAGGACATGAATATTAGCTCTCTGTTGCAGATAAGCTCGGCCACAAGATCAACTGGGTTAGACCCCAATATGAACAAATCAATAAGATGTAGAGGATAAAAAGCTCAAATCAAGTTTGCAGAAACTGGAGCTAACCAATGAGCCACTTTTCCCAGGCCTGCCTAACCTTATAAATATTACTGATCCTGCTAGTCATCTTTGATTTTCTCTTGCACTTCATGGATTCCATATCTGGAGTCTGTGAGTTCTTTTCAGGCTTCTTTGCCTTGCCCGTCATGGGACTCCATGTCTGGAGTCCATGAGCTCTTTTCAGGCTCACGTACCCCCTCATGGATTCTGTATGTGAGTTCATTTCTGGCTTTCTCTCAGCTCTTGTGGATTCTATGTCTAGAGTCCATGAGTTCTTTTCCAGCCCTCTTATCCCTCACACATTCCATATCTGGGAATTTTTGTTGGATTCCCTTTCCCCTCATGGACTCCATGTCTGTGAGTTCCATTCTTTCTCTCCTCCAATAAAATCTGCCTTAATCCTCTACATGTGTTCTGGTTTCAATCTTCAATTCCTCAGCACAAGAACTAGAACAAAGAAAAACTTCCTCTGCAAGAAAATGGCCAATTTTCCCTATCTTTATGGTCTAACATCACAGAGAACAAGAATATGACTAATGTTATCTATTATCAGTAGTCTCCAGGCACCTAACATATCCTGACTTACCTCAGCATTCCGAAACAAACAACTCAAAAATAAAAGGCAATCCTAAAGTCAGTCCTGCAGGTTGGATCTAAAAAAAAAAAATCTATTCAGCTCTTTCTCCCCTGTGAGAAAAGAATGATCATCAGTTTTTCATCTTGTTACTTGAAGGGACATGGCAACTAATTGTGGGGTAGATCAAATCACTGATTGTTTTCACTGACTCCTGGGATACTTAGATTATGACAGGTTTCACCAGTATTCTGATAAACCCTAGAAGATTTATAGTATTGGTCATGCGATCCACTTTTTTCCCTCCCTAAAAAGAAACTGTTAACTTGGGTTTTTGTTCACACACTGTATGCTGAGACACAGGGAAGGGCTGTGTCATTAACTATCATCTTTCTTCTCATAAGCAGCTAGACTGTACTGGGCTCTGCCAGCCTTCCATGATGGATGTGCAAATCTCAGTCCTCTGGGAAACCCCTAGAGAACCTCACAGTGACCAGCTTCTTTCCTTAACCAGTGAAAAGCTGGGAGCTGTGAGGTTTCCTGCGAATCACAGAGCACTATTCCCGGGGTACTGTTGTGGCAAAAGATTACCTTATGTTTCTTTATTGGCTTCAATATATGTAGTTTTGTTCCAATAAAGGGTGAAAAAGTCTTTTAACTATTTTTTGAATTTCTTACAAAGGGAAATTGTCTGTGAATTAGTGTTAAATTACTGTGTTTTTGTGCAAAATGAGTATCCAGGACTTTCTACTCTGTGGTTTTTGTGACACTACTCAAAAAACACATTCTTGAAATGTAAAATAAAAGAATAAAGATAGTTGGGGACATGGTAGAGTAATTAAAATAAAATAAAATTAAATTAATTAAATTAAAATAGCACTGGAGTCAATCACCAGTACTGAAAAGAATCATATATCAGAAACTAAATGTAAAAGGAGTATTGGAAGATCAAGTACAGTAGTCGGATAAGTATGGATGCACATACTTGTCATCTCAGTTAGACAGTTTTAGAACAGGGCCATACTGGTAAGGTCTTTGAAGATCATTCCTCACTGCTGGGATTATCCTGGAGGAACTGGTTCTAATCCCCAACAGAGATAAGGTCCCCAACTTCCCCTCAACCCTCTGCTTATAAAAGGATATGAAGATGAGCTCTCCAGTGCAGATAAAAGAAGCAGCTTGTCCAAGAGGTCATCCACAAAGTGGACTGGGCTAAGATATGAACAGACCAATGAGATGTAGAGCACCAAAGTGTCCAATCAGTTTGCAAAAACTGGACCTAACCAATAAAGAAAAGCCACTCCCCTCTCCCCCTACCTAACCCTATAAAAATCACTGATCCTGCCAGCCATTTTTGGCTTTTTTGTCCCTCACCAACTCTATGTCTATGATTTCCTTTCAGCTCTCTTACCCCTCATGGACTCCATGTCTCAGTTCTTTTTGACTTTTTCCCCTCAAAGACTCCATGTCTGTGAGTTCTGTTACTTCTGTCCTCTAATAAAATATGCTTTAATCCTCTATGTATGTTTTAGTCTTAATTTTCAGCTCCTGAACACAGGTGCTGGGCTCTAAAAACCTTGCAGCATCAATACTCTTGAAGCTAAGACAGGATAGAAGTGCAATTAAGATAATATAAACTACATAATCAGACTGTTCCTCAAAAAAAAAAAAAACAAATGGGGACTGGAGAGATGACTCAGGGGTTGAAACTCTGTCTCACAAGCAGAAGTTCCTGAGTTGGGATCCCAGATCCCATCTTAAAAAAAAAAACAAAAAAAAAAAACAGGCAGAAGTGGTGGCTGGTGGCCTGCACTTCCGGCCCTGCTGGGCGGGAGCCTGGGAAATCCCAGAGTGAAGCAAGAAGGAGATAGAAGCAATCCAGGATGATTCCCAAAGTCACCCTTGTTCCTCCACAGGGACACACAGTACCCTCTGACACACACACACACACACACACACACACTCACACACACACACAATACAGGGGGGTGAGGAGGGGGAGCAGGGAGTACAGGGGGGAGGAGGAGGGAGGGAGGGAACTGGTGTACCTATTAAGTTTGTATGAGCTGAAATAATAATAAAAAAAAAGAATGCTAAAAAAAAAAAGTTATCAATGATTACCAGTCTCTTCCTCAGGTAGAAGCAGAAGAAATATTTCCCAGTATTCTCAATAGAGAGAAGAGACACAGCTTCAAGCTGTCACCTTCACCTATCTGAGGAACTTTCTTAAGCTTCTAGGGACTAGAATTCAAGTCAAACTTACCTTCACAACTTTGACACAGAATAGAATTTGAGGACTTGTCAGTATGAAGTAGAATTGAAGATTTCATTAAGGATATTTAATATACTATTAAACATGAGGATTTAAGAAAGAAAGAGGTTTATTCAGAAAGACAAACATACTGAAGCATTAATGGGCTCCTCGAAGGAAAATGTAATTGTTATAGCATCAGCAAAATATGCCATTTTGGAGGCTCTCGAGTTACAGTTCAAATGTGGCTAAGAAATCCCCCCACCCCTTGATTAGTGAAACTGCTCTGGAGATGCCTTGGGAGTAATTAAAATCTGATACAACAACATGAGGAGCCAGTATGCTTGCACAAGGGTTGAGTACACATCTTTTCCTGTAAACAGGGTTTCTGAGGGAATTCCTACAAATTTGTAGGTTTATATCAGGAAAGGAGAGACCTTAAGCTATTGGTAATTGTGCTGAATTGTTTATTTGCAGGCCAGAGACTTCAATTGGATTCCAGGGAAAGGGGCTCCTCTCCCATCTCATGTCCTTCTAAATTTCCTGCCTTGTAATTTCAGTATAAGTTCAATGTTACCCTAACTATACATCCGAGAGATACATTTCAATTTTTCTCATGAATAGAGGCAAATATAATACAACAAAACATTAGCAATTTGAATCTAACTACGTACAAAAATAATGAGACGCTATGACCCAGGGGTATTTATAAAAAGTGGGTTCAAAGACTGGTTCCACATCCCATGAGCAGTTAAAGAAAAAAAAAAACCACATCAACAGACACAGAAAAAAATATTTGAGGAAACTGAACACTCATTTACACTTTTAAAAATTGAGCTACTTAGAATGGAGACTAGCTCTTCCTCCATGGAGGGCATTGGCAGACAACCAGTGTGAGTGCTATCAGGTTGCAGCAGCGGACGCGTGGTGCTCGAGCGGGGTTCGTCCTGGAAGCACAGCAGCGAGGTTCCCGAGGGTGTTGCGAGCTGAGCCTTCCCTGGATGCTCATGGCGGCTTGGAGGCTGCTGGCGCAGGCCGGCGCCTTAGGTGATGCCCCGGGCTTAGGGAATAGATCAAACATCTAGCTTTTTGTTAGAAATCTCCATGGCAAGAGTGCCATTTGGTGGGATGAGCATCTTTCGGAAGAAAATGCCTCATTTGTGAAGCAGCTGGTCTCTGATGAAGATAAGGCCCAGTTGGCAAGTAAACTTCACCCACTGAAAGATGAACCATGGCCTATGCACCCATGGGAACTAGGTTCTTTGAGAGTTGGCCTTATTGTTCTGAAGCTGGGCATGATGCCTTTGTGGACCAAGGACAGGCAAAAGCATGTAGTCACATTACTTCAGGTCCAAGATTGTCATGTTTTAAAATACACTTCGAAGGAAAACCATAATGGAAAAATGGCAGCCCTCACCATATGCAGAAAAGCTGTCATGCTTCCATAAACCTATATCTATATTGGAATTTTACCAAGAACTTGGATTGCCGCCAAAACAATTAAAACCTTTCATGTTACAGATAATGCTGTAATTAAGCCAGGCACTCCTCTGTATGCAGCTCACTTTTGTCGGCACAGTATGTGGATGTCACAACCAAAACTATCGGTAAAGGCTTTCAGGGAGTCATGAAGAGATGGTGATTCAAAGGCCAACAGGGTTCTCATGGCCAAAACAAGACCCACAGGAGACCCGGAGCCATTTCCACTGATGATGTTGCTAGAGTCTGGCCTGGAACTAAGATGTCTGGGAAAATGGGAAAAAAAAATAGGACCATTTATGGACTGAAAGTGTGGAAAGTCAACACAAAGCACAACATAGTCTATGTAAATAGTTCCGTGCCTGGACATAAAAACGGCTTGGTTAAGGTCAAAGACTCCAAGCTACCTGCATATAAGGACCTTAGCAAAAGTCTGCCGTTCCCTACTTACTTTCCTGACAGAGATGAAGAGGAACTTCCAGAAGATTTATATGACGAGAATGTGTGGCAGCTCAGTGCCCCATCCATTACGTTTGCCTGATGTCCCTGTGCCAGGCAGAGCCTTCCAGAGTCTGTGAATTTCGATGAGCCGGAGCACTCGTGCAGCCAGAAGTCACGTGGGCCTGCTGTTCACAGGCCACATCCCAGTCCTCATCAAAGGGCGTCCACATCACTTCACCCTCATTTGACTCTCGTTGGAAAAATCACTGATGGAAGTTACCATTTAAATAGTGGATTTGCTGAAATTGAAAGTTTGCAGATTAGCAAAATATCTGCAATATGTGGACCTCATTCCTTGCACGCATTTCTCAAGTTTTAAGGATTTTATAAATACAATGTTTACTAAAAAAAAAAAAAAGGAGACTAACTCAATTAAAAGAACAATGAGATATGATTATTCAGGTATCATAAAATTTGGGTAAGGGTACAATGCACCAAATGTTTTCATTCATTGCTGATGGAAACATAAGAGATTATAGCCACATAGGAAGAGAATTTGTCATGTTTTTATATAAATGGCATACTCTCACCATGTGCCCCAGCAATTGTTCCTTTTGGTATGTAGCTAAAAGATTTGACAAGCATGGCCACACACATTCTACACACCAATATTCATAAAAAGCTTGAATGATAATCAGCAGTCTGGAAACAACCAATATATCTATCAGTAGATGAATGGATAAAGAAGCTCTAATTTCAGCCAGATGACAGAACATTATTCTTTGCTTTTAAAAAATGAGCTATTTATCTGCAAAAAGAGGTAAAGGAACTTTAATGTTTGCTACTAATTGCGAGATTCTAACTATAGGACATCTTAGAAAAACCACCATTATGAAAAAAAGACAAAAGGATCAGTAGATTTCCAAAGATTGATGGAGTATACTAGGAATAGATGTAAAAGTAGAGCAGAGATCATTTTCCACCATTCTATTAGTTTCATGCATGAATATAGTGAATCTAATAACATTTTAAGAACCTTAACCCCTAATCCCATCTGCCACTCTTTTTCCCATTACAACCCTTCTTCTGCTCTATCAATTTCCCTCTTATTTTCATGTCTTTCACATGTGTGGCCCACTGAGTTTCATTTGGGTTGTCATTGATGATATGTGCCTGAGTATTTTCTGGAACATAAATCATATATCAGTGAGTATACCATTGAGGAAAGAGTCTTCCTTCCCACCCATCAGAATTAATTCTCCTTAGTCTCTCAGGGAAGTGTGGGGCCTCTTGAGATCTATTCCCTTCCACGGTGAAATGTTGATAGGGCAATCCCATGTAAGTCTTGCAAGGGACCTGTCATATCCAGAGGATAATGTCTGGCAATGTTCCTCCCCCTGCAGGCTCTTATAATCTTATTGCCCTCTCTTCTTTGATGTTCCCTGAGATGTGTAGGGAGAGAGGGTTAGATGTCCTGTAGAACACAGATTTTTTTCTCCCACATTTTATTTATTTTCCTAATCATACAATCTCAATAGGTACCCCGTCATCTCCCTCTCTCCTCCCCTCCTCAGTCCTACCCCTTGCACTCTCCCCTGTTCCCTCCTCACCTCCCCATTCCTACCCCTTGCACTCTCCCCTGTTCCCTCCTCCCTCCCTCCCCCTCTTCCAGTGCCTCCCCCTTTCTCCCTCCCATCCCGTGGAGCATCCTTTTGTGTGAATGCCAAACCTCCCTCTGAGTCCTCAACCCTAGTGATGGTTCAGGACTCGGTGTCATAGCCCAGAGCCCCTTTTTGGGTTCCCCATTAGTATGGGAACTCTATTATGAGTGTTAATACCTTGCCTCTAAGGATCCTACTGCCTAGAGCCTTCTTCCCTGTTATCCATGCTAGACTTTGGGGAGGTCATTGACATGTCAGCTAGTGTGCAGGTCAGACAAAGTCCAATCCTGGCTGCTGCAGCCCTAACTTACATGGAGTATCTTGCATATCACTGGTTCTTCCCATCTTTAGTCTCTTACAATCTTGCCGCCCCCTCTTCCTCAAGGTTTCCTGAGCTTTAGGATGAGGAGAGATTTGGCTTGTCTGGTTCAGGTGAATAATGTAGGGCTTTGGTGTTCTGAGTTATGGTTCGTTGTTGTTTACAGTTTTGCTTTTCCTGCACCGCCCTTGGCTGCATCCTGATTGGTATCAAAGATCATCCCTTACCAAAGATAAAAGGCTGTTTAAATGAAGATCTTATTATAAGAGGAGACTCAAACGTAGATGGAAGATAAGGAGTAGGACACAATAGTGAGGGAGGGTCAGTGTCCCACTTGCAGGATGGTTACTGTCTATCTGTCAGTCCCTATACCCTCCCTGATTGGTGAGATCAAACATGTTCAATTGCAAGTGACCAGGAAGGGAAGTGAAAGTGAGTTTCACCAAATATCTCTTTACTCCTATTTTCTCTACTGAAGCATGATCCCCTATCTCCTTTTGGGGGGTCCTCCTTCCCCTTAAGTCCTATTTATAAAAAACACAGATCTCTTTTAAATTTCATTATTTTTATTTGTGTGTGTGTGTGTCCATGTCTGCATCTGTGTGTGTGTGTGTGTGTGTGTGTGTGTGTGTGTGTGTGTGTGTGTTTGTGTGTGTGTGTGTATGTGTGTGAGGACACTGTGTGTGTGCCTATGGAGGCCAAGGGTAACTTTCGGGATCACCATGAATTGTTCTACCTCCTCTTTGCTTTGCTCTGGAGTTTCCCAGGCTCTGCCTTCCAGACTAGAGGTATAAGTTGCCACTATTTCCTCCTGGTATTTTTACATAGGATCTGGGGTTCAAAGTGAATATTTTATGCTTGCAAGGCAGAGGCTTAACTCCTGAGCCATATCTCTAATCTAGAACACAGATTTTAAGAACACTGAAATTACTCTGTGTGACATCATAATGGTAGCTATAGGCAATTATACATTTGTCAAAACCCATGAAATATATAAGACACAGAGTGAAACCTAATGTAAATTGTGAATGTTCAGTGATCATGGGAGAATTAATTTTGGTCCACAACTGGATAAAATGCACCACTGTGGTGTGGGATTTTCATAGCAGGGAAGTAGCAAGGTATATGATTGATCTCTACCTTCCATTCATTTTTTTCTGTGATCCTAAAACTTCTCTAAGCAATATATTCTAGTTTAATGACATGGCAAAACAAAGCTAAGAAGATGTGAAAAGGAAACACAAAAGATAATAAAATCTGAGAATCATCTAATATCCACCTACAAGTAGTTCAGAAAGAAAGAAAATTTAAAAGATGGAATTATAAAATAATGGCTTAAGAATATTTCTCAGAAACAAAAATGAAAATCATAAATTAATAGAGACCACCCCATGCCCAGTAAACTACAAAAGGGACTGCCTATACTGAAGTGATTTGCTTATCATCAACAGGAGCTAGTAAGACACTGTTGTGAAATGTGTTACTTTTTTTCAGGAACTCTAATTTAAAGCTTAAGAAATCCATCTCAGCTACTCCAATGGAGTTTTCATTTGAACTAGTTGGCTGAACCAGGGTGCTAATGAGGACCCAGTCAGGGATTCAACAATTCTTGTGTGGGCCATTTAGTTTATTCTACTCCCTGGCCAGATTCTTAACAGTAAAAAAAAAAAAAAAAAAAAAAAAAAGCAGGGAAGCAGGGTGAAAAGTACAAGATATTGATACAAAGCCATCCCCATTATGAGAAAAAAAAAACATTTAAATTATCTTTTCTGCTGGAAGTTCTCCATCCTCACACATAAGAAGCATTTTCCTCATTTTGGATTACCGAAATATTTACAAATGAGTTTATATGATAGATCATTACCCACACCCTATGCTGAATTTGGGCCTTCAAACATTCTCTGGAAAAGGAAATGGTTGGGTTCTCTATGCTTTTTTGGTGGTTTCCTCATCTCTTTTATTCACATAAAAAATCAAGTAAGAGCCAAGAAGTAATTTTTCAAGCCAGTATTTCCAAGCACACAAATTTTATATGCCAGTCAGATTTATTATAATAGAAATAGAATGAATTAAGTCAGCTGCTTCAAATGATGTTTGGGATTGATTTTCCAGAGAACCTTGGAGACTGTCCGCAGCATCTCCTACTGCTCTAAGATTAAAAACAAAAAGAAAGAAAAGAAGCTCATTGGCCAAGTAAGCATGTTTGTGTGATTGTTTTTTACCTATGCTACTTGGCACCCGCTACTGCCCAGAGCCATACATTCAGCTCACCCCAAACTGTTTGACTTTACCACATCTCACTGAAGTGCTTCTGTTCTGTTCTGTTTTGCTGTTTGCCTGCCTCAGTTGTTGATCTCTTTTCAAGGTCTCTTTGAATGATCTCTTTCTTTTCCTGTCTTTCTCCATTTCACCATCACTGACTAATGACTTTTTTTGGTGGTATCCAAAAGGATTATTTAAGAAGAAAAAAGACCAGCAGGAAGAAAATCAGTTTTTTCAACTTCCAATTCTCCTCCCACTTTCAAGTATCATATTCTATGGGGGGAAATTTTCAAGTATCATATTCTAATGGGGAAATTTTCTGCAAGTTTTCATAAGTAAATACTAATAAAGTAAGGGAGTGCATTGTTCTCTACATCTTAATCCGATCTTTGCGAAAAGAAATACATCACTCGAGTGTCTACAGCTGATACATTTCTTCATCCTCTGACTTCTCACTGGTCTCTCTACTTAGCTACTCAGAGTAAAATTTAAAAATATTAAATAAGAAAATGAGGAAAAGTGCCTCACCATGATTTGAGGAGTGTCACATGTCCTGTCTATGGCATTCAGAAATAGCCTGGTAAACTCAGTACATCAGACAGTCTTCCCACTCAATTATAAATCATTTCAACTCAGATTTAAGTATAATACCTTACCTTGGTTTCAGTGCCACAGTAGTCATTTTATTGTTTCTGGCAGAGAAGGGAGGAAAAAAATGAAAAGCAATATAGTGTTTGAAAGTTAAATCTCTTTAACAGACTATGCTTTAAAAACTCAGTATTTCCCTCCAAGTTCTTCCTCCTGCATCCCAGACTCAGTTCTGCTTGAAAAACGTATGAAAAATTATTACTTCATCTTCTCTAGGGATACACATGCCTGCTCTTGTGGGAAGAACTCTGGAAAAGGAATCAGGAAGCCTAGGCACCCATCCAAGTGGTGCCACTAAATGAGTTGCATTACTGTGGGACAAGTTCTTTCATGACTGTGCCCTTCAGTTTTATCTGTAAAAATAAGGGGTTGCAATAGAGAATTTTCAAAGTCCTTTGAGTCTCACATTATGACTGATTAAAAACAACACAATATGAATGAGCCTATGAAACAGGAAAGTGATAAGCAGGTAGCTAGTTGGTCAAAGTAGAAAGCAATGCATGAAGAAAAATTCTAAGAGTTGCAAACTTGTAGAGTATGTGATGCTGTTAGTAACTTAAGAATGGAATTAGATGTTATTTCATAAAGGCCAAACACATTACAGAGAATTTGAAGTCATTGCCAGATCTAAGCTGGGCATCATGTTACCAATCAAAAGGAATATAGAAAGGTGTCACATTTCAGGCTGCTATAACTGAATATCATACACCAAGTGCCTTAAACAACAAATACTTAGGAGCTAGAGAGATGGCTCAGAGGTTAAGCCTTTGCCTAGCAAGCAAAAAGACCTGAGTTTAGATCTTAGATCCCTCTTAAAAATGACAGGCAGAAATGGTGGTAGCCTGCACTTCTGGCTCTGGAAGATGGAACCTGGGGAACTCCAGAGCAAAACAAAAAGGATGTAGAACAATCCAGGATGATACCGGAAATTATTCTTGGGTCTCCATGAGCACACACAGTGCTTTCTGATACACACAAACACACAGACACACACACACACACACACACACACACATACACACACACACACACAATAGATATTTATGTCTCACATTTTACAACACAAGAAGGCCTAAATCAAGGTGAAAGCATATTTAGTGCCTGGGTAAACTGTCTCCTCACTGTATATTAGTATTGCAAAGAGGGCAAGAGAGCTATTTAGTTTCTTTTCTTTATTTTTTCTTTAAAAAAAAAGGGGGGGGGATGTAACCCATGGCCTCTGTAACAAATTCCCACTCATCATCCTTACTGGTTTGTGTTGCTTAAGGATTTTAACATGCTCTAATTTACCCCAAACTTCTCAGTCACACCTTTACATTCTCTTAAGATTACTGACCTTTCCTGTTTTCCTAAAAATCTTGCTTCTATACCTTCTGAGATGAGATAAAGAGAAAGTCTCTTTCCCCTTTTTCCCATTATATATGACTCTCTCAAGATAAAACACATATCATTCTATCAGTGATTTCTCCATTTTATTTGTAAAGTTTTCCTTCTGCTTTGACTCCTTATTGAATATTGATCTTCAAGATTCTGCTTAAAATCTTCTCATTTTAAATGTTTTCCTTAAGCAAAGACATTTTTTTCAAGAACTTAAATTACAATTCCTATGGTAAAAGACATTGAAACTGAATCTCTGACCTAGCATTCTCTTCAGATTCAAGTTGCAAAATGAAAAAAAAGTGTCAGGAAAACTAGAGAGAGGGAAGGAAGAAAGGAAGCAAGATAGAAGGAAGGAAGAAGAGACCCCGCTCCGCCGGTCGGGACACGCGCGTGGTCCAGGTGGGCCCCACCCCGCGCCCTAGGTAAGTCCCCGTTCGGGCCCGCCCACCAGGACCCCAGATCAGCCCACAGGAACCCGGCTCCGACTCCCACCATGCAGCCGGAGCCGCGCGGGGGCCGAGGGACGAGGAGGACCTCCCCCTGCGCCCGGGCCCCGCCCCAGCTGCCCTCGGGTTAAATAGCTCCACGCCAACGCGCCCATCCTCCCTTTTCACCCCACACCGCTCCGCTGGTCCGGACACGCACGCGGTCCAGCCTGGCCTCACCCCGCGCCCTAGGACGCGCACGCGTGGTCCACCCGGGCCTCACCCCGCACCCTAGGTAAGTCCCCGTTCGGGCCCCGCCCACCAGGACCCCAGGCCAAATAATTCAGTTTAGTGAAATTGAGAGATCTTTTTTTTTCTTTTTTTTTATAAAGAGAAAGATATTTTAAAGCATAGTTAATTCTCAGTCCTTTCCATATCAAACATCATTTTAAATGGTACATAATAAGTCATTGATCTACTTATTACTTATAAACATCAGAACTTATCCATGTTGTATTCTTTTTTTTTTTTGGAATTTCACTTCTTTTTTTTTATTAAAAATTTAATTATACATTTTAAAATTTTTTACCAGTTCCCTCCCTCCCCCCTCCCCCCCCTCCCCTTCCCCCAGTGCCTCCCCCCCAATTCCCAGAGAGTCCTTTATTGTGTACGCCTAACTCTCCTCTGGGTCCTCCTCTCCGATGACATATAAGGACCCAGTGGCATTTCCATAAGCCCTTTCTCTTGTTCCCCTTAAGCATAAGATCACTACTATGGCTGTCATGCCTTGCCTCCAGGGGTCTCGGTGCCCTTAACAGATGCTAGACTTTATGAGGGCAACAGTGCGCTGGACATTGCGCAGGGCATGCAAAGTCCCATTTTGATTGCTTTGACCCCAACTATTGTTGAGAATCTTGCAAATCGTTGCTCCTCCCATCCTTTTGCTCTTACAATCTTACCGCCCCCTCTTCCGCAAATGTCCCTGAGCTCCAGGATGGGGAGAGATTAGGCTGTCCTAGTTCTATGTGATTGATATAGAGTCTCTGAAGTTCTGGATTGTGGTTTGTTGATTTTCTTTTGCAGTTTTGCTGCTCCTGCAATTCCCTTCACTCCATTCTGCTAGGCACTGTATGTCACCCCCTGGCCAGAGACAAAAAGCTGTTAAACTGGAGTCTTGTTGTAATAGCACATTCAAGGGTATATGTAAAAAGAGTAGGAAACCTCACTGAGGGAGGGGTCCATCACCCATTTGCAAAATGATTACTTTTATCTGCTAGACTACATGCCCTCCCCCTTCTGGTGAGATCAGGAAAGAACGTCTGTGAACTTAACCAGGTTTCTCATTACTTACTTGCAGACCTTGATGGAGGCCTATTTTCTCTGCTGTAACATGGTCTCCTCTCTCCTTGTTTCTGGTGTGGCCCTCCTACCCATCTCTCTTGTTCATAATCCTTGCAATTACTGTGTTACATAGGTTTACTTTTGAGTGTCTCAATGTGGGCTGGGTGAGTTTGGTACTAGGAGCCACCTATTAGGGAGTACATACGGCGCTTAATTTTCTGGGTTTGGGATACTTCACTTAATATAATTCTTTCGAATGACATCCATTTCCCACCAAATTCCAGTAATTCATCATTTTTGATGGCTGAGTAGTACTCCATTGTATAGATGTATCACAGTTTCCTTATCCACTCGTCAACTGCTGTACATTTAGGTTGATTCCATGACTTTGCTATTGTAAACAGTGTTGCTATGAACATGGTCGAGCTTGTGCTATCGAGGCGAACCTCTGCTGCATGGGGGTTATTCCCAAAAGTGGGATAGCAGGGTCATATGGCATTTCAATCTTTAATTTCTTTAAGAATCTCCAGACGGCTGGCCAGAGTGGCTGTATGAGCCTGCATTCCCACCAACAATGTAGGAGAGTTCCCCTCTCTCCACATCCTCTCCAGCATTTGTCGTTGTTCCTATTGTGGTTTTTTGCCATCCTGACCAGGGTGAGATGATATCTCAGGGAAGTTTTGATTTGCATTTCCCTGATGGCGAAGGAAGTGGAGCATTTTTTAAGATAATTGTTAGACATTTTAATTTCATCCCTGGTAAAGTTTCTTTGAAATTCCAGGGCTCATTTTTTAATTGGGCCAGTGTTTTCCTTGGAGTTTAGTTTTCTAAGTTCTTTGTGTACTCTGGACAGTAGAGCCCTATCAGATATGTGGTTAGTGAAGATTTTCTCCCATTCTGTGGGTTGCCTTTGAGCTCGTGAGACAATCTCTTTATCTGAACAGAAGCTCTTTAATTTCACAAGATCCCAACTGTTGAGAGTTGGTAGCAGTGACTATGCCATTGGATGTCTGTTTAGGAAGTGTTGGCCTAGCCCAATCAGCTCGAGGGAGTTCCCTATCCTTTCAACTATGGTTTTTATAGTCTCTGGCCTGATATCAAGGTCCTTGATCCATTTGGAATTAAGTCTTGTACATGGTGACAAGTACGGGTCCAGCTTTAATCTTCTGCATGTGGAGATCCAGTTTTGCCAGCACCGTTTGTTGAAGATGCTGTTCTTTTTCCATTGGATTCTTTGGGCCACTTTGTCAAGACCAAATGGCTGTAACTTTGTGGGCTTATATCTGGGTCTTCAATCCTTATCCATTGATCTGTGTGTCTATTTTGGAGCCAGTACCAGGCTGTCTTTATAACTATGGATTTGTAGTATAGACTTAGGTTTGGTATGGTAATACCTCCAGCTGTGTTTTTGTTACTCAGGATTGTTTTTTGCTATCCTGGGTCTTTTGTGCCTCCATATGAACTTTGAGATTGTTTGGTCAACTTCTTTGAAGAATTGCTTTGGGATTTTGATTGGTATAGCATTGAATCTGTATATTGCCTTTGGTAGGATGGTCATTTTTACGATGTTGATTCTGCCAATCCAGGAACAAGGGAGGTCTTTCCACCTTCTGGTGTCTTCTGCAATTTCTTTCTTTAGGGTTTTAAAGTTTTCATTGTAAAGGTCTTTTACCTCCTTAGTTAGGTTTATACCAAGGTATTTCATTTTTTTAGGGGTTATAGTAAATGGCATGGTTTCTCTCAAGGCTTTTTCACTTCTTTCATTCTGGGCATATAGGAAGGCCTCTGATTTTTGCACATTTATTTTGTATCCTGCCACCCTGCTGAACTTCTCAATTAGTTCCAGGAGCTTCCTGGTGGAGTTTTTGGGATCACTCAGGTATAAGATCATGTCATCTGCAAATAAGGATATCTTGACTTCTTCCTTGCCGATTTGAATCCCTCTTATGTCCCTTTCTTGTCTTATGGCTTCAGCTAAGACTTCAAGTACAATATTGAATAGAAGTGGTGAGAGTGGACAGCCTTGTCTAGTTCCTGATCGAAGTGGGAATGATTCCAATTGTTCCCCATTGAGCATAATCCTTGTTGTGGGCTTGTTGTATATAGCTTTTATTATATTGATAAAGGTTCCTTCCATTCCTACTGTCTCTAGCGTTTTGATCATAAAAGGCTGTTGGATCTTGTCAAAAGCTTTTTCTGCATCTATCGAGAGTATCATGTGGTCTTGGACTTTGGACTGGTTTACATGATGAATTACATTTATTGATTTGCGTATGTTGAACCAACCTTGTGTGCCGGGGATGAAGCCTACTTGGTCCCCATGAATGATCTTTTTAATATGTTTTTGAATCCGATTTGCTAAGACTTTGTTGAGAATCTTTGCGTCTGTGTTCATCAGGGAGATCGGCCTATAGTTTTCTTTTTTAAGTGAATCTTTATTAGGTTTTGGGATTAAAACGATATTAGCTTCATAGAAGGAATTTGGTAGTGTTCCTTCCTTTGCTATTTGATGGAACAGTTTAAGGAGTATTGGTGTTATTAACTCCTTAAATGTCTGGAAGAACTAGGTGCTGAATCCATCTGGTCCAGGACATTTTTTGGTGGGAAGATTCGAGATTACTTCCTCAGAAATTGAGAGATCTTAAGAGTTAAAATGACAATGCCAAAGTCAAAGTGCAAATCCATGAGAAGCAACACTCAAGTAAACAAATTTCCCACTGAAGAAATTAATCCCATGTTAGACTCCAACAAGAACAAACCCGTGGAAAAAGGCCAAGAAAGCCTCACCCAGGATAAGGTCTTCCAAAATATGATCATTACCATGTTCAATTCTATGAAAGAGGAAATCCGGGAGGAATTACATAATCGAATCAATCGCTTTGAAGAGGAACACAACAAACACCTGGAGGACTTGAGAAAAACAGTGCAAGAAACAAAAAGTGGCATAGAGCAGTTAAAACAGACTCAAGCAGAGTTTAAAATTGAGCTAAAAGACAAGTTATCTTCAACCCAGAACGCCACAGAGAGTCTTATCAACAGAAATAATGAAGCAGAAAACAGAATTTCAGACCTTGAAGATAAAGTGGGAGTACTAACCAGCTCAATGGAAGAGGTTGTTAAAGCCAAAAAGATACTTGAGAGAAATATCCAAGAGATATGGGACACCCTGAAGAAGCCTAACATGCGTATTCATGGAATACCAGAGCAAGAATCTCAAAATACCACCCCTGAGGAAATTTTCAAACGATCATCAAGGAAAACTTTCCTCATCTAAAAAAAGAGAGGCCATTCATATACAAGAGGCATTCCGCACCCCAAACAGATACGACCAAAATAGAAGCACGCCGCGGCAAATAATAGTTAAAACACTCCACATTCAAGATAAAGAACTGGTGCTGAGAGCTTCAAGGGAGAAAAAACAAGTCACTTTTAAAGGTAAACCTATTAAAATAACAAATGACTTCTCAGTCGAAACAGTAAAGCAAGAAGAGCTTGGAGAGACATACTTCAAGTATTGAATGAGCAAAAATGTCAACCCAGGCTGATTTACCGTGCAAAACTATCAATCATGATCGAGGAGAAAGGAAAATTTTCCAGCACAAAGAANAATAACAAATGACTTCTCAGTCGAAACAGTAAAGCAAGAAGAGCTTGGAGAGACATACTTCAAGTATTGAATGAGCAAAAATGTCAACCCAGGCTGATTTACCCTGCAAAACTATCATCATGATCGAGGGAGAAAGAAAAATTTTCCAGCACAAAGACAACTTTAAGGGATACATGGCCACCAAACCAGGCCTTCAAAAAATGCTAGAAATGATACTCAAGCGTGAAGAAAAAAACAGGCATCCAGGAGAACAGAAGGCAAATATAAACACCATTAAAAGCGAAGCAATATACTTATAAAAGCTACTAAACATAATAAATGTCTGGAATTAACAATAGTTTCTCCATTATAACACTAAATGTTAATGGACTTAATTCACCGATCAAGAGACAACAGATTACAAACTTGGATTAAAAATCACAATCCATCAATCTGCTGCCTGCAGGAAACCCATCTCACCACAAAAGATAGGCACGCTCTAAAAAAAAGGCTGGTCAACAATTCTACAAGCAAATGGAAGCAGAAAAAAGGCAGGGTAGCCATTAGCTATCAGACAAAGTGGATTTCAACCAAAAAAATATAAGAGACATGGATGGATACCACATTTTAGTCAGAGGTACAATTCACCAGGAAGACTTCACAATACTGAACATATATGCACCCAATACGGGCCCCTCCACATTCATTAAGAAAACCCTACAGCGTCTAAAGCAAGAAATCAACCCCCAAACGATAATTCTTGGGGACTTCAACACCGCCCTCTCTACATGGGATAGATCAACAGGTCAAAAGCTTAACAGAGACACTTTGGAACTTAATCAAACCCTGAAAGAAATGGACCTCACAGATCTCTATCGAACTTTTCACCCACGCACCAAAGAATACACATTTTTCTCAGCAGCACACGGAACTTTCTCCAAAATAGATCACATATTGGGCCACAAAATGAATCTACACATGTACAAGAAAGTTGAAATTCTAACCTGTGCCCTATCAGACCACCACGGCCTAAAGCTGGACATCCACAACACATCAAACAAGAGAAAATACACTAACTCCTGGAAACTTAACACTATGATGCTGAATGAGAACTGGATTCAGGAAGAAATTAAAAAGGAAATTCAAGATTTCCTGAAAGTGAATGATAACGAAAATACAACTTACCAAAATCTCTGGGACACAATGAAAGCTGTTCTAAGAGGTAAGTTCATAGCTCTTAATGCCCACGTCAAAAAAATGGAAACATCAGAAATAAACAACTTAACAATGCAGCTTAAAGCTTTAGAGAAACTAGAGCAATCTGATCCCAAAAGCAGTAGAAGAGAAGAGATTAGCAAAATAAGGGGAGAAATATCTGAAATCGAGACTAAGAAAACGATAGAAAAAATCAACCAATCAAAAAGCTGGTTCTTTGAAAAAATCAACAAGATTGATACACCCCTAGCTAAACTAACCAAAAGCAAGAGAGAGAAAACCCAAATTAACAAAATTAGAAATGAACATGGAGTTATCACTACGGATACCCAAGAAATCCAGAGAATTATAACATCATATTTCAAAAACTTATACTCTGTGAAGTTTGACAACACAAAAGAGATGGATGAATTTCTAAGTAAACACAAATTACCTAAATTGAATCAGGAAGTTGTGAATTACTTAAATAGTCCCATAACATATAAGGAAATTGAGGAAGTAATCTCGAATCTTCCCACCAAAAAATGTCCTGGACCAGATTCAGCACAGAGTTCTACAAGACATTTAAGGAGTTAATAACACCAATACTCCTTAAACTGTTCCATCAAATAGCAAAGGAAGGAACACTACCAAATTCCTTCTATGAAGCTAATATCGTTTTAATCCCAAAACCTAATAAAGATTCACTTAAAAAAGAAAACTATAGGCCGATCTCCCTGATGAACACAGATGCAAAGATTCTCAACAAAGTCTTAGCAAATCGGATTCAAAAACATATTAAAAAGATCATTCATGGGGACCAAGTAGGCTTCATCCCCGGCACACAAGGTTGGTTCAACATACGCAAATCAATAAATGTAATTCATCATGTAAACCAGTCCAAAGTCCAAGACCACATGATACTCTCGATAGATGCAGAAAAAGCTTTTGACAAGATCCAACAGCCTTTTATGATCAAAACGCTAGAGACAGTAGGAATGGAAGGAACCTTTATCAATATAATAAAAGCTGTATACAACAAGCCCACAGCAAGGATTATGCTCAATGGGGAACAATTGGAAGCATTCCCACTTCGATCAGGAACAAGACAAGGCTGTCCACTCTCACCACTTCTATTCAATATTGTACTTGAAGTCTTAGCCGAAGCCATAAGACAAGAAAGGGACATAAGAGGGATTCAAATTGGCAAGGAAGAAGTCAAGCTATCTCTATTTGCAGATGACATGATCTTATACCTGAGTGATCCCAAAAACTCCACCAGGAAGCTCCTGGAACTAATTGAGAAGTTCAGCAGGGTGGCAGGATACAAAATAAATGTGCAAAAATCAGAGGCCTTCCTATATGCCCAGAATGAAAGAAGTGAAAAAGCCTTGAGAGAAACCATGCCATTACCTATAACCCCAGAAAAAATGAAATACCTTGGTAAAAACCTAACTAAGGAGGTAAAAGACCTTACAATGAAAACTTTAAACCCTAAAGAAAGAAATATGCAAAAGACACCAGAAGGTGGAAAGACCTCCCTTGTTCCCTGGATTGGCAGAATCAACATTGTAAAAATGACCATCCTACCAAAGGCAATATACAGATTCAATGCTATACCAATCAAAATCCCAAAGCATTCTTCAAAGAAGTTGACCAAACAATCTCAAAGTTCATATGGAGGCACAAAAGACCCAGGATAGCAAAAACAATCCTGAGTAACAAAAACACAGCTGGAGGTATTACCATACCAAACCTAGTCTATACTACAAATCCATAGTTTAAAGACAGCCTGGTACTGGCTCCAAAATAGACCACACAGATCAATGGATAAGGATGTGAAGACCCAGATATAAGCCCACAAAGTTACAGCCATTTGGTCTTTGACAAAGGGGCCCAAAGAATCCAATGGAAAAAGAACAGCATCTTCAACAAATGGTGCTGGCAAAACTGGATCTCCACATGCAGAAGATTAAAGCTGGACCCGTACTTGTCACCATGTACAAGACTTAATTCCAAATGGATCAAGGACCTTGATATCAGGCCAGAGACTTAAAACCATAGTTGAAAGGATAGGGAATCCCTCGAGCTGATTGGGCTAGGCCAACATTCCTAAACAGACATCCAATGGCACAGTCACTGCTACAAACTCTCAACAGTTGGGATCTTGTGAAATTAAGAGCTTCTGTTCAGATAAAGAGATTGTACGAGCTCAAAGGCAACCCACAGAATGGGAGAAAATCTTCACTAACCACAATATCTAGAAGCTCTACGTCCAGAGTGCACAAAGAACTTAGAAAATTAAACTCCAAGAAAACCTGGCCCAATTAAAAATGGGCCCTGGAACTTCAAAGAAACTTTACCAGGGATGAAATTAAAATGTCTAACAATTATATAAAAAATGCTCCACTTCTTCGCCATCAGGGAAATGCAAATCAAAACTTCCCTGAGATATCTCACCTCACCCGGTCAGGATGGCAAAAATCCACAATACAACAACGACAAATGCTGGAGAGGATGGTGGAGAGGGGGAACTCTCCTACATGTTGGTGGGAATGCAGGCTCATACAGCCACTCTGGCGAGCCGTCTGGAGATTCTTAAAGAAATTAAAGATTGAAATGCCATATGACCCGGCTATCCCCACTTTTGGGAATAACCCCCCAAGCAGCAGAGGTTCGCCTCGATAGCACAAGCTCGACCATGTTCATAGCAGCACTGTTTACAATAGCAAAGTCATGGAATCAACCTCAAATGTCCAACAGTTGACGAGTGGATAAGGAAACTGTGGTACATCTATACAATGGAGTACTACTCAGCCATCAAAAATGATGAATTACTGGAATTGGCTGGGAAATGGATGTCATTAGAAAGAATTATATTAAGTGAAGTATCCCAACCCAGAAAATTAAGCGCCGTATGTACTCCCTAATAGGTGGCTCCTAGTACCAAACACCCACCCACATTGGACACTAAAGTAAACCTATAACACAGTAATTGCAAGGATATGAAAAGAGAGATGGGTTAGGAGGGCCACACCAGAAACAGGAGAGAGAGACCATGTTACAGCAGAGAAAATAGGCCTCCATCAAGTCTGCAAGATAAGTAATGAGAAACCTGGTTAAGTTCACAGACGTTCTTTCCTGATCTCACCAGAAGGGAGGGCATATAGTCTAGCAGATAAAAAGTAATCCTTTGCAAATGGGTGATGGACCCCTCCCTCACTGAGGTTTCCTTACTTATTACATCTACCCTTGAATGTGCTATTATAACAAGACTCCATTTAACAGCTTTTTGTCTCGGCCAGGGGGTGACATACAGTGCCCACAGAATGGAGTGAAGGGAATTGCAGGAGCAGAAAACTGCAAAAGAAATCAACAAACCACAATCCAGAACTTCAGAGACTCTATATCAATCACATAGAACTAGGACAGCCTAATCCTCCCCATCCTGGAGCTCAGGGACATTTGCGGAAGAGGGGGCGGTAAGATGTAAGAGCAAAAGGATGGGAGGAGCAACGATTTGCAAGATTCTCAACAATAGTTGGGGCAAAGCAATCATAATGGAACTTTGCATGCCCTGCGCAATGTCCAGCGCACTGTTGCCCTCATAAAGTCTAGCATCTGTAAGGCACCGAGACCCTGGAGGCAAGGGATTGAGCCATAGTAGTTCTTATGTTAAGGGGAACAAGAGAAAGGGCTATGGAAATGCCACTGGGTCCTTATATGTCATCGGAGAGGAGGACCCAGTGGAGAGTTAGGCGCACACAATAAAGGACTCTCTGGGAATTGGGGGGGGAGGCACTGGGGAAGGGAGGGGGGGGAGGGGAGGGAGAACTGGGTAAAAATTTTAAATGTATAATTAAATTTTTAATAAAAAAAAAAAAAAAAAGAAACATGAATATAAAGAATCAATATAGGAAAAGCTGGTTTTGATATTCTAGTAGTCCTTGTACAAATAGGAAATGGATGAGAATCCCGAATCTTCCCACCACAAAATGGTCCTGGACAAGAGGAATTTAGACAGAATTCTACCAGACATTTAGAGAACAACTAACCCCACTACTCCTTAACCTATTCCATGAATAACAAAGGAATGAACATTTCCAAATCCAATGAAGCTAATATTAATATTAATCCCAAAGCTTAATAAGATACATTTAAAAAAGGAAAACACGGATAAAAAACAGATGAAAAATTCTCATGGAATCCACTGGGTCTTATTGCATCAGAGAGGAGACCCAGTGGAGAGTTAGGCGTACGCAATAAGGACTCTCTGGGATTTGGGGGGAGGCACTGGGATGGGGAGGAGACGAGGGAGGGGGGGTGGCGGGGGAGGAGGGGCGAGGATGGAACTGGTAAAAAAATTTTTAAATGTATAATTAAATTTTAATAAAAAAAAAAGATCCTCAACAAAATCTTAGCAAATCAGATTTAAAAACATATCAGAAGATATGAGATCAAGTAAATTTTCTCCAGCCACACAAGGTTGGTTCAACATATGCAAATCAATAATAATCTTCATATAAACCAATCCAAAGTCCAAGACCACATAATATTCTCCAAGACGCAGAAAAACCATTTGACAAGATCCAACATCCTTCTATCTACAAAATCCTAGAGGCAATTAGAATGGAAAGAATTTATATCAACATAATAAAAAGCTGCATAAAACAAGCCAACAGCAAGTGGAAAAACGTGAAGCATTCCCCTTCCATTAGAGATATCTGCTTTCATCACTTCTATTCAATATTGTACTTGAAGTCTTAGCTGGAGCCATAAGACAAAAGAGGGAGATTAAAGGGGATTCAAATCAGAAAGGAAGAAGTCAGGATAATTCTATTGTACAGATGACATCGTATATACCTGAGTCATCCTAAAAACTACAACAGAGAATTTTGAAACTAATACATAAGTTCAGCAGAATCAATAGAAATAAGCATGCAAAAATAGAAAGATAGAGGTCTTGTGTTCTCCTTATAAATGAAACCTAGTAATAAAACCCTCATAATGATATACTCAAGGAGAAATCTGTATAATATACATTATAAGTGAGATGGATCATAATGTGGAGCGTAGGGGAAAGAAGATCCCAAGAGAATAGAGACAAAGGAACACAGTTCAATAGATAAATAAGGCCACTGTTAACAAACCCTGGTATTGAGACATCTGATCCGTCCACTGGAAGTTTCCTCCCCCACCCACATGTTGTTACTACAGTGTTACAGTGCTGCTCAGTGTTTCCTGTCATAGGAGGAGGGGCATAGGGGTTAGTATGAAGGTGGTTGGTTACTAGAGGCCAACCCGTTCTTTTCCGTTCATCACTCTCTTTTAAGCCTTTTCTTAAATAGAGGACTTTTTCCAAAGGTTTTTTTTTTTTTTAATCTATGGAAAGGACAGGAATCTCAACACCCAGACAGGATGAATGGAAAAACAAAATAGAACAACAACATCCAACCAGAATTACAGTATGTGTGACCCTGTAATGTTCATTTGGAAACAGCCAGCCAAATCTCTCCCCATAATAACGCTCAGAGAAACATTCAGAAGAGGATGATGGTAAGAATGTAGGAGCCCACCACTGAACAAGACATTTCAGTCAAGGAGGCGCGGCATCAGACACTGACTGTAATTAGACTTGCACAACCAGACCTGCATAATGGCTGAAAAATCAACATTCCCTATAGGCAAGCAGGATCTCAGAAGAATAATTCAAGCAGTAGGAAACTTATGGTTTAAGGCTAGACAGTGAAAAGGAGTGCCTGTATCAGTGGACTTCCCTGAGAGTACACAGAAATCTGAACATCCACCAGTGAACCCCAAGAATCATAGAAGCAGATGGACAGGAGGGTAAGAGGGAATGGGATGTCTCGATGAAGGGAGGAGAAGGAAAAAGAAAAGAGGGAGAGAGCATAGGATGAGGAAGGGAAGGGCAAAGAAGGGAAGCAGGTATTATTAACAACTAGGGAAAATAAAAGAAAATTTAAAGAATTTGGCTGAGAAACATGGATATTCACAGATAGTGGAAAGATGCATATTTGTGACTTTATATGCAGCAGATTAAAAAAGTTAAATAAAGTTTTTAATTTACACAAACACTGAGACCACCTTTGCTGTCTATAGCCCTGGTAATCTCATTTATTCACCAAGCAGGAAAAGAAGGAATGTTTCTTTTAACATCCTCTCCTTCCATATCTGTGAACACGAGATACTTCTACCATCTATGCTGACTCCCAAAGGTCGAAGAAATTAGTGAAATCACTCACAGAAAGAAGACTCCTGAGTGCTCTCAAACTAACTACAAGGTAAAGTTGACTTCAAAACAGAGAATAAAACAGTGATCTCGAAAACATAGAGTAAGTAATGGGGAAGAAAAGGTTGACGGGAGGATGTGTGGCATACAATGGGGTCCACAAGGAAGTACTGAACAGCTTGTTAGGTTCTATAGTGAAATACTAAGCAGATGGTTGACAACAATGCATTGAAAATTAAAAAATAGCTGAGACTCTCCATGCTCTAAATACAAACCAGTAATGCCTGTGCTGACAAACTGCACCGAATAATTACCCATGAAATATGTGCATTGTACAACTATTATGTTCTCCATAAATGAATGTATTATGTAAATGTACGAGAAAAATTTCTCATTGGAGATGCACTACTAAAAGTTATCAATGACGCTTGGGCACAGGGTAGAGTGGAGTGCAGATGGTATACTCAGAAGTTTGCAGACCACACAAGGGTGCATAAAGGAGATTCAATGCACTAAAACCATAAAATTCTCTTAATAAAGAAGCACATATCTGAAAACCCAATGGGCTGATGAGACTGAAGGCATAGAGAGAATCCCACAGAAACTTCAGAGCCAGAAGGCCTGACCTACAAGAGAGCAAAGAAGAAACGCCACCCAAGAAAGGGCAGAAAATAGGATAACACCTCACATTCTCACCTGGGACTTGCAGACACAAAACTTCACCCAGGAGAAGGCACACACAACAAAAAGAAAATAAAGAACGTTATTAAGAAAACAAAGATTGGAATAATTCCTATACTTAGTTCAGAAGAAAATAATTGGAACTTAAAGTTATAGGAGACTTAGACTCACCCAGACACATCAGGCTGTTGTAGTTCTCCATCATCATGTCCATATAAAGGGTCCTCTGAGCAGCATCCAGGTACAGCCACTCCTCCCAAGTGAAGTCCACAGCTATGTCCTCAAATGATACCGACCCCTGTAATAACACATCTTGAATCTATGTCCTCATCTTTGGCAACAGCAAATGGAAATTCACTTATTCTGTATGTGTGTGGCATGCCAATGTCATAAACAACATATCTGATTTCTTCCCCAGGAGAAAGAAAAATACCTTCTAATTTTCTTGCAATCATTCCCAGACTTGAGACTACAGTAATCTACCTTCAAGTACTGTTTAGATAGAACAATGTAAAAATTAAGAGGCTTTAATCACATTAACAAAGTTTATCTACAACCAAGTGTATTCCAAACACTAGTTTTCAGAAAAACAAATTTTTAACATATAGATAGGAACCCAGTGAGATACCTATGAGCCATAACGTCCTATTAGGATGTTTTCATGGCCAAGACAATGTCATATATGGGCCAAGGTTTACAAAAAAAAAAAAAAAAGGAAATTATGTAGTAAACCTCCAAAGCTGCATGCCACAAAGTGTCCTACATTTAAAGGGTGCACAGAGGCAGCTGGTGGGCTTTTTCTTTATGTCACTCCTCACCACTCCAAATGCTTATTCCTGCCTTATCTTGGCTCCACTACACCAACAAAACTACAATGTTCCATTGTGCAAAAGGACAGATTGAGTCTCAAGCAAGGGCCTAAGCTTCCCAAGATCCCACAAAGAGAAGACTGGAACCCTAACGTCCTACATTAGTCAAACCAATGAAATTTATATATTTAGTTCACATTAATTTGAGACAGAAACACAGCAACTGCATTTTGTACCTGAACTCACTTAATGGCCAAGTTTTCACTGTAACTTACAAACCTTCCTCCATTTTAAACTGATTGAGGAAGTAGTGTGTGTCCATGCCAGGAATACAGGTGAGATGACTAAAAAGCTGAACCCTTCTCCTTTTTCCCTACTTCACCTTAAAATGTCATGAAGAAAGACTTGTGTAGTGAAAGGCAGCAAGATGAGATGAGGTCTCCCATCAAAACCCTGGAATTCTACATCTACTGTCTACCACCCAAACAAGGTAAGGACACAGGTGGCTTCAGGTCCCCCCCAAATACTACTCCACATTCATTATGAATAGTCCAGAAACAAACTATTGAGCACAGAGACAGAGAACAAACATTCTGTCTGAACATCAAAAGTCCTTCATGTGGTGTGGTCTCAGAGGCCCCCTCTCCAGTGCCTCCTATCAAGTGAGGAAGGGACTTCCCATAATGCTTTTTACCAAGGACACCCATGATTGTGACAGTCCATCTGTTTCTTTCAGCAGGCCTGACTGGACATTCCTTACTCTATGTGCATTTCATTGGTGACCACTTCTTCTAGTTCTAAGAACAAGGGCCTTGACAAAAGGGTCTTGACAAAAGGGATTGAATATCCTAAAAATGCTAGAAAAACCATATGCTTCAACAAATGGGCTAAGTAAGGATTGGGGGAATGGGATCGGGTAGCACAGAAAGGAAAACCAACAATCAATAAATGGGATCTGATGTAAGTAAAGAGCTTCTCTACAGCAAAAGAACCTATCAGACAGTGGAGGGACAGAACTGAAAGAAAGTTTTTCCAGCTGTACATTACACAGAATAATGTCTAGAATAGACAAAGAACACAATAATGTAACTTTCAACAAAAGCAATAACTCAAATAAAGCTCAGAACAGAGCAAATTCACATGTCTAGCAAACAAGTAAAAATGCTCCACACCCTTAGTCATCAGAGAAGGCTAATTAAACACTTTGAGAGTCCAGGGCCTAAGGAATGGCTCAATGGATAAAGATGCCTAGAGTGAAATTGGGGAACTGTCTTTCATTCTTGGAACCACACGACAGAAGGAGAACCGCCTCTGAAAGCTGTCCTCTGCTCACTGTACACAGAACATGGGGCACATATCTCTCTTCTCCATAGCTGCACTGTTGGCCTGACCAGTCTTATGCAAGTGCACTCTTGTTTGGTATGAAGAAGCTGCCTGGCCTCTATATACTGTGACTACAATGTGATATTTCCTGACACTCTTTCCTGTTCTTTTCCTCTTACATTTTTCTGTTCACTGCTCTATGATGGTCTTTTGTCTTGAAAGGAATAGTATCAATATCTCTTTCAAATAAATGAAAACATTAAGAAAAATGATAAATTATGTAAATTGCAACCTGTAAACCTCAGATAGCTTAGGGTTACTTTTTAAAACTACAAAACTAGAAGATAGTAGTACAGGACATTTGCCTAAAAGGACAAGGAGGAAAAAGTCATTGGATTCTCAACTGGGGCTCTTGTGTGGCCAAGTACACACAAGAATGCCAACTCCCTGAACCAGCTCTCTGCATTTTATTCCAGGGCCTAATCACAGCCACCATAGGCTGGGCCTTCCCCATCAGCTAGACAATCTCCTCAGGTTTGCTTTGGACTCAACTCAACTACTAATTCTCTACAAAGGTGCCCAGAGCTCAAACCTTCAACCGTCAAATTGACACCTGTGCCTAACTATAACACTGGAATACAGGGTTATGTGTGGCATCTCCCAAAAAAAGCACTGATACTACAGCCTATTATCTTCCCTACATTAGAGGGGAAGTGAAGGAGCAAACTCAATCAATTTGCAGCTCCTATTACAGGTCTATGGGCTATTTCCCCCAAAGCCTGATGGTCTGTCTATGCTGTTGCTGCATCTCCTTCTGTCTTCTACAGCTTCTCCATATCTAAAGTCAAGTATATTTTCTCTGTGTATCTAAGATCCACTCACTCTACAAGGACTTTCACTTGGTACAAGACAACAAAGCAACATTCAATGCTTCGGCACATCTCTGATACCTCCAGACCTGCTGCCAGGAAGCACCTGCAGGAGGATGTGGGAAACTAAGTAAGACCATTCATGTGATGGTCACTGCCCTGGACTCTTCTCGTTAGTGGGATGAAAAAGGACAAAGCCAGCTCTGATGGGACAGGCTTGTAATCACAGGTAAATGAAAAGCAAGACATAAGGATCATAGGTTCAAGGACAACATGACTTAAATATTTTTCACAGTCAACCTAGACTGTGAGAAACTACAAGTTTCATCCTATTACCAAACAAACACACACTCACACACACAACATACACATATATACACACTCAAACAAAAATACACATAACACAAAAACATATACACACACAAATACATACACAAAAACATACATACTTAAATTAGTGAAATAGCTCAGATAAAGAAAGTGTGTAATGAAAGTCATCAAGCTATAAAGTGGGAATTGAGCCAGAACTGAGTGAAAGGCACCATACAGAAGAGGTGTAACAGCTGAGGGTCACCAGGCAGAGATGGAAAAGTTATAGTAGTAGAAACAAACAGGGGTGATCACCTGACAAGATTTGTACGTCCAGGTGACAGTCCCATATTGGCACAGACAATGAGAGAGAAAAGACAGCATCTTTTGCACACATACAGGATTAGATCTTCATTGACCTATTCAGGAATTGAGCGCTGCTACTCACCATTTCTGGTTCCTAGAGCAGGCGATGTCCAGATCTGGATTTTCACAGAACAGTTAATCAACAGAATCCAAGGAGCTTCCAAGTTTGTATCTGGAAAAGGAGTAAGGCCATATACATTCATCATCTAAAAGTTGGTTAAAAATGCCAGGCACAAAGGGCTGAGGCTGCACTTCTCACCTTGGTGGGTGGAGTCTGGAAAATCCCAGAGCAAAGCAAAAAGGAGGTAGAAGCAATCCAAGATGATTCCTACAGTCACCCTTGGTCCTCAACAGAGACACACGGTGCTTTCTGATACACGCACACACAATTAAAACAAATAAAGTTCATTTTAAAGGAAGGGATATTCTCTACATTTGTTCAAATTTCCCAGCAAATACTACCAAGTGCTGGACTCCTTCACTTTAAATCTCAGTTGACAAGGCACTTCAAGCAGACATCAGAGAGAGAGGATCCTTGCCCTGCCTGACACTTCCTAATGTTCCCTCTTTCCATCCTGCCCTTCAACATCCTGAGTGTGGCCCATTGGCCTAAGCCTTCAATTCTGTGCAGTGAGCCAACACCCACACCACACCCACCCCAATTTCAGGGATTCAGTAGGGAGGAATGGTGGGCTTTAAACAGCATTGTAAGCAAATCCTGAGTCTTGTTTTGTTATGGCCCCACTTCAATGGCCAGCATGGGGGGACACTTCCTCCTTCTCCATAAAAATAAATGGTTAGAAAACCTGTGACTCACTTCTCTCAGATTTCACAAGGAGAAGGTAACTGAGAATCGATCCTAGGCCTTACCCTTCTTGGTACACACTGTCCCATTAAACTGATTCCTGCAGTTGGTGTGATTCTTTAGCAGGTAAGGTGCTTATTCGCACACATGATGACCTACATTTCACCTCTGGAAATCCATCTGGTAGAAGGAAACTGACTCCTGAAAGTTGTCTTCTGACTTTTTAGGCCATGCCACCTTATATATGGGCAAGTGCCCGATTCTACCTGTCTCTCCAAAGAATATTTTTTAAAAAACCTGCTTATCTTTTTTTCTAAGTGAGATCCCAGGACTTTTTTTCTAGTAAGATCCCAGGACTGTCAAATAGTCACATAGGAGGCTTGCTATGCTTCCTCCTTCCTCATTCTCCTGAAATCATCTGTCACCACACTACACTACCCTGCCTGACTTGGGAGAGGAGATTTGAACTCAGATCTAGAACTCATTCCCTGTTGCAAGGAGAAGCAAAGAAAGGAATATGTAAATAAACACAAACACACACACACACACACACCAAAAACAAACAAACAAACAAAAAACAGGCAAAAGGGACAAGGCTCTGCACAAGGTTCTACTGAAAGCTCACTGCCTGTTAATAACCCATGTGTGTGAGGGATCAGCCAGCAAAAGAACTTTGTCACACTGAGTACTTCCACCACCAGGGAAGCGGCCCGCAGTGTTGCCCTTGCTGGAGCTGGTCGGGGAGGCCGGGAAGAGCCCCAGCGGGGATGGGACAAGTGTTCACAGAAGCTTGACTGGCACAGCTCTATGTATCTTGCATGTCAGTGCAGCCTGCAGACTGCAGTGTCTGTTCCCATTTGTCTGTGGTCAGTTGTTCTTCCAGAATCAGAAAAGTGAATGACCCCTGTTCCAGACTGCAACAAAGTCATGGATGATGCTGCGCTCTCTGCCGGGGCTCATGCCTGACCATACTGCCAGTCAAGGCTTCCCTATGGTAACTCACCAGCCCCGAGGCTGGGAAAAACTTCACAATTGCACCTTTGAAGGATGCAACCCCACCTGCACTCACCAAGGTCCTGCCCTCTCTGCTCCTTTGCTCACTGACTCCATCCGGAGTGGAGGCAAGGAACCAGAAGCAGACGTGTTCAGCTGCACTGTCATTCACTTCTCAGCCTTTAACTCTACAGTATCCAGGACCCTCCACTGTGGATGCTGTGCAACCTTGGCCAGGGCTCACTACCTGCCCACCTACTGGTAAGATCCAAGCCCCTGGCCTCGGTGTTTTAGTCTATTCGAGTCCCTCTGGGTCTTCTGTGAGGGGCACAGGGCAGCATTACCAAAAGCTAGACACATGTTAACAGACTCACATACCTTCAAAAGAGGTAGGTGAGCAACGGTGTCTGCAGCCCAGTGCGCCTAGTGAGCTTCAGAAGGGTGCACTCCTGCTCAGCAGAGGCCACAGGGAGGGGAATGGGCCACACCTTTATATCTTCAACCAGGAATACCATACAGTGGGCTCCACAGCTATGCCAAGGGGACCAGTAACAGGTTGGGACTCCATCCTTGCATGGTGATATCTGAGTCTATTGATTCCCTGTGGGCCAAGCACCCCACTCATCCATATGTGCTGTCATAAGTAGATGCGGGTCAGTCCCGACCTGATGTCTATCACGCAGGCCTGCAGAGCTCTGCAGCTCCCGACAGCTTGAAGACACTTCAGATGAGAAGACTTTGGAGAAGATGGGCTACTGTTCCTGTATGGGGTGGGTCTCTGTCTCTCAAACCCTCCCTGCCTCCCTCTATGGTCCCTAACCTGGATTAAAGGCCAGTGTCTGCCTTGCAGCTGGGATGTAGCCAAAGGGCCCTGGGAGCACCTGGCCAGGGTCCAGCAGCAGCTGGAGGACAAGGGTCAGAGTCTTCTCTGTGTCTGGGTATTTAGCAAGGACCACTGAGATTTATCCCCAGCTCTCTGGCAATGCTTATTAAGCATTTATTGTAAAATTGATCTTGAGACCAACCTAAGCGTACCACGATGAACATGATTCTTAGGGTCTTCTGGGACTAAAAATGAAGCAATTCAGTGACAGACACAGAAAAGTAAATAAATACATAATAAGAGCCAGAACAAAGGAAGTTAATGAGTATAGGGGAAGAAACAGTTTCAAAAATGAATCTCTAGAGTAACCGTGAATGAGAAGTTCAGAAACATTTTATTGATTCAATATACACCAGCACATACTACGTACAAGTTACTGTAAAGAATATATAGACATTAAAGGAAAAACACACATACTACTTTTGGGATATTTACCTTTCATTCATGGATACATATAATAATAGACACATAGATGCACAGTTAGAGCTAAGGAAAAGCAAGAATATAATAGGAAACAGGGTTGAGGGCTAGGGTTGTCTTGAGGGAGCAACTAAGGAAGGACTCTGGGGAGATATGACTGCGTGGAGTTCTGAAGGGAGGCTGGAAGGAACTCTAAGTGTACACGGTCTGCGGTCAGCCTGGGTATAGACATGTTTGTGGGAGTGACAACAGCCAAGCTACCGTGTAGAAGTGAGGGGAATACTTGGGCAATCCTAGTTGAGAGCTCACCAGCATCCAAAACACATAACATTTGAATGTTTTGCCCCTGACTGAGTTGACCAAAGGTTTTGGAGAATTTTGAGCAGGCAAGTCAAATCCAGCTTTTATTTTAAGTGGCAACTCCAACTGTCAGACTCAAAGCAGACCCAGGCCTTGGTGCTGGGATCACATTGTTGGTGGGAAGGGACAGAAGTGCTGACATTTAGGGTTTATTTAAGAAGCACTGCTGGCAGACTTTGATGCAGTGCATGTGGTGTTTAGCAAAAGAAGAGAGCTCCCCCAATGTATCACACCTATACCTTATGGCCTGGATGACAAGTAGATCCTTTCATTGACTTGAGAAGTTACTGTTGAGGCAATGGGGAATGGAGGGTGGGAGAGATGTCAAGAGTTCCTCCTTGAAATCATGAAGACTTCAAAGGAGGTAACTTTAGCTGAACATGAAGGATGAGCAAGAATTAGTGAAGTCTGTGGGAAGAAATGAGGAAATAAGTTTTTATTTTACTCAAAGTTGTTCAGAGCAGTCGTAGAACTTTAACTTATGTCTAAGTGACTCCAACATCCACCCACTCTGTTCTGCTGTGCTTTATCAATTAATCTAGGTACAGGATGCATTTATCTGATGCTCTGTGGGCTCCTTTAAAATTTCTTGATTTTGAGAAACTAGGGCAATAGCTGAAACACATGCATTCATAAACATATAGATTGTGGCTGACTCTGGTATTGTAAGACTGAATTCTAGAGGTAATGAGCAGTCAACTATCACTTTGCTACTGCACAAGGTTTATGATTGATGGCGTTTTCTCATTACATTCAAATACATGTATCAGTACATAAATGCAACCGTGTACTTATCTAATTAATAAATTTCCCTATAGTGGTAAGATCTGACTCAGGTCAGCTCTGTCTTGACAAGATTAATTATATCTGAAAATGGAATAAAAGACCTGGTCTATAAAGAATTTATATAATCTTGAATTCTCTTTGCAGCACCTGTGGTACACTTTGATAATCTACAGATTGCAAACAATCCTCAAATTTTAATTAGTATATATTCATTCAAAATGTGCAACAGTCATTGCCCGCTGAAAAAAATAGAATTAACATGTTACATTATCTGTGCTCTAGAAACATAATTTCATAGGACTGAGGAAGTGGTTCAGTTAAAGGACCAGAGTTTGGAGACTCCAGAAGGCAGAGACTGGTAATCCTCAGAGCAATCCTCAGGCTGGCCAGATTAGTCTTATTAGTCTTATTAATGAGCTCTGGGTTTAATTAGCTAACCCATTGTGAAAGAATAAGATGAAAGAAAGGTTGATGATGATTCCTGATATCAACTTCAGATCTCCACGTGCATGTGCTTGTTTACCTGCACACAAGTATGCCTACACACATGCAAATTTGCACACATGCAACCATAGTCATTCCCCACCAAATAAACCTGAATATTGGTATGGGGGGAAGAAGTTCACGAAGACCCATGGCTTGTCCTGTTTGTACACTTACACTATCCTCTGTAATTACAAACTGGACACTGGCTCCCCTTATCTGGGCTGGAGTACTTTTCTTCCTGATGTACATGTCCAACTCTATTTTATAAGTTTAGCTCTGGCCTATGCAGCATGCTGCACTGATATTTTTATAGAAATTTCTATCTTATGCTACGCTTCCACATTTTCTTTTCTCAATTTTCTTTCACATCATGAGTATTATGGGAACAAAGAATGTTTATTTAACTCCATATACCCCAGGCCTTGCATTGTTAAAAACACATAGTGACCATGTGAAGAACATTTGCTGAATGAACAAATGGATTCTGTATTGGTATTTATTGTACAGAGAGAACTTGATTTCCATTGTTAGTTATCTTTAGAAATTAGAATAGCATGAAATCCAAGCTCAGGACCCAGAGTGGTGGTGAATCAGGCCAGAGTCCAAGTGATGGGCCTATCCACCCGGACCAAAGCTGTAGGAGTTTACTTGTCCTCAACCCCTAGCCCATTGCTCTGTGCCCAAAGCCTAACCCAAAGCAGTGAGGCAAACCAGCACCAGAGCAATGGGCCTTACACCCTGGCCTCCTGTAGTCATCTTTCCACGTCCAAACCTAGAACTCCAACTTTCTATCCAGGGAAACTAAACCAGCCAATTGCATGAGAAGTATCATTTTTATCTTATTAATGTGGACTTAATTTTCATTTTTGAGCGTCTCATAATGGTTGGACTTTGGAATGTATTTGGATTACCTAGGTTTTAGGGTTGACATTGATACTTTCCTTCATAGTTAATTGTAAGGAAACCTCTAACACACTCTTCAGCCATAATTCATGCTTCTGATCCTCACCCTTGTTTCTCTAACACCACCTAATACAGCTTCATAATCACAAATAGACATGGTATTAACAAATGTAGACCCTCCCAGCTAATTTACCCACATCTAAATTTTCTTCAGAAAAATTAATCAAACACTTTTTACTGAGCTTTACCAATTCTACCCTCTCTTACTTCAGATCGTAATAGTCTCTATCTCTGTAGACCTAATAGTCTCTGTCACTGGTATCTTAGCACCTGATCCGTGCCCACACTCCAGAATGGTACCCTAAAGAATCATCACTTACTACCTTAGATTGAACTTCAAACAATTATTCACTCAAAATGGGCAAAGTAATAAGAGAAAAAACAAACCAGACTCATGCAACCACTTGACACAGGTGTACCAGACATACAAATCACAGGAGGAAACCAATTACCTAGTTCAAGATGCCCACACCCCAATGAAAAACAGAAATAATGTAATCAGATTAATATGTCTACTCCGAAACTTACTAACACCCCAGTGTCTGCTCTTCATAAAAGTGAAGGCCATTGTTGTAGTTTCTCTTCTCTATTGCTGTGAGACACCACTCAAACTCAAACAACTTAAAAGGAGAAAGGGAGACATTTGACTTATGGTTCCAGAGAGAGATATAGTAGTCCATTATGGCAGAAAAGGTGTGGATGGATGGCAGAAGCTGAAAGAGGTTTAGGTCACTGCATACTTCATGGAGGCCAAGAAAGAGCTGCAGATTCCTAGAAGAAACTACTAGTGGAAGCAAAGGATGGCTAACAAACCTCAAGGCCCATTCCCTACCTACTTCCAGCAAGGCTCCATCTCCTAAAGTTGCCACAACATTTCCAAACATCAACTAAAGATTCAAATACATTAGCCTATGGGGAACAACTTATATTTAAACCATCATACCCTGCCACCTCATGATGCAAACTGTACTCAATCCAACCTTGAAATTCACATAGACTGCATCAGTTATCTCAACTGAACCCAAACATCCAGAGTCTCCTGAAAAATCAAAAGACAAGTTATATACCTTCAACGTACAATAGCACAGAATAAACATTATCATTCTAAAAGTGACGGATGGAGACATAGCCTGGACAGATCAGTCTGTAACAAGACCAAGGACCAGAAGGAGAAACACCAAATCCTATAGCTCCAAGTCCAGCATATCAATCTACTGTCGAAATCATGCTAGTTTCAAAGTACTTTGTTTCTATCCCTCCAGCACAGTTGTCCCAAAAGCTCACTACTCTCTTGGATTGGCTCCTCCCATGGTATACAGCTCTTCTTGGCAGATGTCCCACATTGGTGTGGCACTTCTAACATCTTCACATCTCAAAGGCAAAACAAATTTTAATTTCACAGGATGAAATGCCCTTCTTGGACCTCTTTGTTGAATTTTGAATCCTGCCACACATTTTCTGGATTCAACCGCTCTCTGAAATCTTGGAGGAGGAATTCATGACCTCCTCACAGTGCATCATACTATGTGGATGACTTTAACAAGTTCTGTTATAATTTCTAGGTAGAGATTGGTTCCCATGTTTCATAACTGGTTCTGCTTCCCTGTGCTGATGCTGGGCAGACTCTCTCTGGGTTCTGACTTTAGAGGAGCAGAAACAGAACTTCCTTTGGAGCTCTACCCTTCATCTTGTTCTTCATGTGCATTCTTATGGGCGGGAGGCTTCCTGAAGAATTTTTGCCTCTTCTATTATCCCAAGGAAGAGCAGACTTCAGTTCAATTATAGTGCTAATCTCTACCACAATTTTGTTTTCTGTGTTCTCCTGATTCAGCTCTCCAAGTTTGCTATTGTATTTTTTCTCCATCAAGTCTTAGAGTTTTAATTTCATTTTGCCCAGTTCTTTGCTCTTTTTCATCATAAGTCTGAATAAAAGCACAAAAGTAGCCATGCCACACTTTCAAGACTGTGTTGTCTTGAAACTTCCTCCTCCAAACACTTGAATTTAGCTTCAAGCAAGCTTTTGGGACCCTGGCAAAACCTGGCCACACTTTCTGTCGAAGCATCATTCTATTTGCTTCTAGTATAGTTCTCCAAGCTTTCTCTGTCCTTTGGACTATCGCAAGCTGGGTACACTGTTGGCACCTCTCTCAGCATTACTTTCTCCAAAGTTCTCACTAGAATGACACTTTAAGCCATGGCTTCATGACGCAAAAGAAACCAGCCCAAGTCCGAAATTTATCCATACTTCTCCCAAAAAACAGTTCCAAAATGCACACTAGCCACATTACCACAATGGTAATGCTTCTTTCATTCTTGGTATCAAATTCTCTCAGCTTCACATCAACATTTCAATTTCTGGTACCAGATCCTCTAAATCTCACAGAAACACCCCACTCTTCTATATCAAATTCTGTCACAGTTATTCTATTCTGTTGTGAAACACCACTCAAACTCAAGCAACTTGAGACGAGAAAGGGTTATATAGTTGGCTTACAGTTTCAGAGGGGAGATATAGTCCATTATGGCCAAAAAAGGAATAGCTAGCTGACAGAAGCTGGTGGAAGTTTAGATCCCCCTCTAAGGCTACCTCCTATCGCATGCCTTTCCCCAAAAAAAGGTTTCATTCATCTCCTATAGTTGCCACAACCTTTCCCAATATCAACTAAGGACTCAAACACATCAATCTATGGGCTCGACCTATATTTAAACTATAATATTCATGAATTATAAAGATTACATATGAATATGAAGAAGAAGTTCTAAGAGAACATGAATTAATGCTGGAGCAGAGAGGAAAAAAATACAAAATATGAATAAATGAAATGAGCAACACAATTCAGGATATGAAAGTTACTTCTGGAACAGTTTGCACATATATGTATTGTACAACAGTGAACTTCTTTGTTATAACCAGATGTCTTTATTATTTCTATTTCTTCCTATTCTGTAGCCTCAGATTCTAACAGTTGCTCCTTAATGACAGTCCTAGCTCTCCTCTACCATCTGCTAATTGTCTCCACTTTACTTTTCCCTACCTTCCCTTCTCACCTGGTCAAGTAAACACTTGATTATTATTTCTTCCTTATTGGGATTTACCTTTCTTTCATTTCTAATTAATAGAAGGAAATGAAGACAAGAGGGAGGCACTGGATAATTCAGTCAAAGGAAATGAGATATTTAACAAAGCACATGAGCAGTACATTCAGGAGCTGTGAGGATACCATGAAAAGACCCAATGCACACACAGATCATGGGCATCAAGGACACAGAAGATAATCAAGTTAAAAACCACAGAAATCGGGGCTGGAGAAGTGGCTCAGGGGTTAAGCCTCTGCCTTGCAGGTGGAAGGTCCTGAGTTCAGATCCTAGACCTCATGTATAGATGCCGAGCAGAAGCAGGGGGGGAGGCCTACGTTTCTGGTCCTGGTAGGGTGGAGCCTGTAAATCCCGGGGCAGAATGAACAAGAGGAGATGGAGGCGGTCCATGGTGGTTCCCAAATTCACCCATGGTTCTACACACACGAATGCACACACATGCACGCGCACACACACACACACACACACACGCACAATTGAGTAAAAAATTTAAAAAAAAACACAGAAATCATGTTTGGTTTAGTAATATCAGAAAGAAATATTTCCCAAATAAGGGACAAAATACACATTCCTATGCAAAAACCAAATAAAACTATAAAAGAAATTCCCTACAATATGTAACAGTTAACACTAAATGTATAAATCAAAGAATAGTTCTTGAGAGCTGAAAGAGAGCCAAGTCAAGTAAGTATAAAGGTAAGTCCATCAAAATAAAGTTGGTTTCTTAATAGAAATTTTCAATGCCAGAAGGGCCTAGACAGACACATTTTAGGTTCTGAAAGACCACACAGTTGCCAAACCAAACTATAATATCCACCAGAACTATCAGTCATAATTGAAGGAGAAGGGAAACTTTTTCCACAAAAAAAGGCAGGTGGAAAGAATATCTGCCTACCATACTACAAAAGGCACTAAAAGGAATAGATAAGTCTGAATTAATAGTTAAGTTAGCTTCCCATCAACATTTCAATTTCTGGTACCAGATCCTCAACACATGCAAGAATATACAGGGCAAATAAAACAATGTTACAAAAACAGTTAAGCAAATTAGTATAACTACAAATACTACAAAATAAAGAAAATGACAAGAAATAATGAACATGTTTCAATAATAATCTTAAATAAATATAGAACCAATTCCCCAATCAAAAGAAATACCCAATATTGGTGCATTCATTTGGAAATCAGTATGGAGTTTCCTCAAAAACCTACAAATTGAATAGCTATATGACCTGGCTCTACCATAAATGCCGGATTCTGAATGACACTTCCTGGGGTCTCTGACAACCATTTTTCCTCCATTCCTTTCTCTGAGTTCATTTCCTGATGAGAGTTAATTTCTTTCACTCCTCCTTTAGCATATTCCCTCTACCTTCTTAGGAGAATGTCCTGGCCCACGAACCAGCATAAACCCAGACTTACGTGCAGGAAACAGAAGTGAGAGGTGCAGGAATTGATCAAGCATTGGGTCAGAGGGAGCCTAGGACGTCCTCCATCATCCAAGCCAACTTCATTGTAGCACACATGAATATTTGTAGGAAAACAATCAAGGAGCAGGGCCCAATTCAGGAAAATATCAAAGAAGAGCAGGACCAAATTCTTTACAGGATTATGTAAAATAGATACATTCCAGTTAACAAAAGAAAGGACTGCCCATTCCAGATGTTAATGTAGCATTCTCCAGAGAGCAGGCTTTGGGCCTGACAACCCCCACAATTCTCCCTTGTTTTTATTATTAAAAAATAGACTTAGTTTTAATATTATTTATATAATCTGAACAAAGCAAAGATTACAAAAAGGACAAACAAATTAACTCCCATAGCAACGTGTCAAGTCAATCAGATCTATTTGGAGTTTTTAAATTACATGTTACTTAAATGAGCCTGAATTTTGTCTAGAATATAAATTTTATCTCAGTACCTATATTGACTTATATTATGTTCAGGAGAAGCACAATTAGCAATCAAGTCCTCATTTGGAACTAATTTTAAGTACCAGGGCTCAAATGTTAACTAGAGAGAGATATGAAAACGTACCAAATTTTATAATTTACATATCTTTCTTATTTGATGTCTCCAAGAATTTAAAATATAAGGTTACTATCATGTAAGTTAGAACATGTCTACTTTTGTCTACATTGTGTTTTTTACAGTGCTTTTTTTTTAATTATTTATTCAACTGTGTGCATATGCGTGTGTATGTGCGCGCGCGTGTCTGTGTGTGTCTGTGTGTGTGTAGAACCACGGACGAATTCGTGAACCACCATGGACACCTCCACCTCCTGCCCCGGGATTCACAGGCTCCGCCCTACCAGGACCAGAAGCGCAGGCCGCCCCCGCTTCCGCCTGGCGTCTATACGTGGGATCTGGGATCCGAACTCAGGACCTTCTGCCTGCAAGGCAGAGGCTTAACCCCTGAGCCACCTCTCCAGCCCTACATTGTGTTTTTAAAGACATTTGAAGTTGACTCCCTTTAAAATATCAAATTAAGGTTCTAGCTCTCTCATTAATTTGAACATTGGGTGGATCTAATTTATCTTAGTAGGAATAATTTTCTTTTATTAGAATATATATATGTATTATGTAGGACATGCTCTCTGAATCTTTTTAGAGCTGTAATGAGTCCTGTATGACATAGAGCCAATTGAACATCACCAAATAAATATTCTAAGGACCCTTTATGTATAAACTTTTGACACTAGGTGGGGCGATTAGCCATCCCTTAGGACAGTACCTTTCTCAGTTTCTCACTGTAGAAGGGCAGCACTTTGTTGAGGTCTGGTGGAGATTTTTATGTCTAACTCCACCTTAATGTAAGAGGCCACAAATGGGCCAATGATATGAGGCTGTGACCAATAGTCTATACCAGTAACCATGAGGCCAGATGATTGTTTCCCATTTATATTTAAGGAAAGAATGGGCCATTCTTTAGTTGTGGACTGTAGCCGATATATTATCTAAGAAGCCAAATCCTCAGGTGTCTAAACCCTGTTTGTAACTGTAATTGTATTCCCATAATTTTATGGATGATATTAACATTTGAGCAATTTCTCTCTTGTCCACAGTAAATTATTTTTTAAAGGCAAGGAGGACAAAATCATAACCATATTTTTTAAAATCAGTATCAATAACTTTTGAATAAACAATAAAACCTCCCAAGGTTACTTCTTCCTAAAAATCCATCTCAAACAGGCTGTTGGTAGGGGGTCCCAAACCTCAGTGGGAATATCAACAAGACTCTGGAGGCAAGCCCTGTATTACCAGTAGTGGTCCTGGTGAGATTTGATATGTATCTTAGTCCTCTGAGGAATTACGGATAGAGGGACTTTAATATGTTTTACTTTTTTATGTCATAATTATAATATAACTTTCTGAGGAACCGTAAACTTTATCTTAAAAGAAATAAAAAGTTGGACTTTTCAGGCAATTGTGTAGACAATATACATTAATATACAGTCATTTTTAAATGTATACTTTGAAATCTAAGATACTGTAGCTTTCAATTTACTTATTCACTTTAGCATTAAGCAACCACAAAATGTATATCTTTGAAATACATGAACTTTAAAATATAAACACAAAAACATTTGATTTAAGATAAACAGCTTTAAATCTCATTTTGAAATGAAAATGTTAAATAATTTATAAAAATTTTAGTTAATTGTAGTACTTCAATATCTTTTAGAGCCAAATGTATAGCTATAACACAAATTAGTAAAAGTTCTTTAAATTTTGTAAAGACCAAGACATTATCAAATATGGAATAAACAAGCAGCACATGATCACAGGAGAATACCTGTATGTCTGTTTAGATAAGCAACCTTTTTTGGCAATATAAACATTTAGATACTATTATATCTTATATCTTACCATAGTGGCTTTGTTATTTTGGGAACACAGGGAAATACCTTTAAGAACACAAGGGCATTTTCATTTGTAGTCCTATTAAAGATCAAAACCAAGCAAGATAATTTTTCATGAAAGAAAACTTATAATCTATCAGAAAAACAGTTGCGATCGATTTAAAATGTAAATAGTTAAGGCCTTAGATGTTATTGAAATTATTCGTTCTAATTTTTAAGTATGCATACATGTATTTAAAAATGGCATGCCAAGGGCTGGAAGGTGACTCGGGTTAAGCCTCTGCCTTGCAAGCACAAGGTCCTGAGTTTGCATCCTAGACCCCACCTATAGACACCGGGCAGAACCAGGGGAGGCCTGCCTTTCTGGTCCTGGTAGGGCAGAGCCTGTGAATCCCAGGACAAAGTAAAACGAGGAGGTGGAGGCAGTCCATGGTGGTTCCAAATTCTCCCGTGGTTCTACACACACACACACACATACATACATGCACGCGCATACACACACACACACAATTGAATAAATAAATAAAGAATTACTTTAAACAAAAATGGCGCGCCAAAATTTTAATATTAACACACAACAGAAATGAAAAAAAAAATTGAAGTGGCCGCAGATATTTTACGTTGAAACACAAGACACACAACATATAAGCACAGATCATATAAACATACAAACACCATCGGAGAGGAGGACCAAGAGGAGAGTTAGGCATACACAATAAAGGACTCTCTGGGAATTGGGGGGGAGGCACTGGGGGATGGGGAGGGAGGGAGGGGGAGCAGGGGGTTCGAGAGAGGAGGAGGGAGGGAGGGAACTGGTCTACCTATTAAGTTTGTATGAGCGGAAATAATAAAAAATGTATTAAAAATAAATAAATAAATAGATAAAAAAACCATACAAAGACATTAATAACCATAAAATTAATTGGCAACAGCTTCAAAATTACCTTTGAAAACATCATCAAAAGCAGATAAATATTTATGAAAACCTTATTATTGAAAACAAAATCTCATATTAGGGAAGTCCAGCAGCTTAGTTTAATTATGAAAACATTAAAAGCAGATTAAACTTTAAAATTTAGTACCAAAATCAAATTATTACTAAAGAAACTTTATATTTAATAGATGAATATATTTGCCTAAGTTTTTCTTTTCCTAAAAATCTGTTAGCATTCCCAAAGTATCATTTGCATCTTCAAAGGCCAAATATTTTACATTATTGTTTCCCTGAGCTGAGTTCCTCCTGCCACGCCTGCAAAAGTGGCAGTTTTGAAATATTTTTATGGATCTCAAAAACATTTGAATTAATTCTAGGACACTTGGGTTTATATCAATCTTTAGTTTTTTCCTACAATTTAGAAATATCAGGAAGAACATATTCTTGTCCTCTTATTTTTATCTGATCTATATGAAACCAAATTCTGGGATTTATGCTCCCTTTGGTAAAAGAAAGATGCAAATTTGCAACTAAATCTACAAAGCCAGCCAATTGTTTCTCACTGCTTTTAATCTTTCTGGTTTTAACATTATGTTTTCATGTGCCTGTCTCACTTGTTTAGTCTTCCTATTAAAAGTTGAAGGTTTGGTTGCTCATTGCCATCAGATTTCATGATTGGGGGAAAATTCCTGGACAAAAGAAAAACTTATTGCAAACTTGTATAATTACTTCTTCTATCTCCATGAGTTCTTTTATCCCACAACATAGTTCCAGATACATTACTACCAATATAAAAATGGCAGAGGACTTAGTAAGCATACCTATTTTTAGAAAAATTAGTACATTCTAGGCTAACTGCAAGTAAGAAAATATTTTTTCTCTCAGTATAATTAAAATTTCTCTTGTCCCACTGTGGAGCTGCTGTTTATTTAAACAATCAATCTAGATAGGTTGTTTCTTATCCACAGTAATTTGTTTTCATTATTGAGCACATTTCCTTGGAATTACTGAATGTTGCTTGGTGACCAGAATCCAAAGGCATCTTTATTTTCCTGGAGACTTAAATATGGCTTCCCACACTTATCCATTTCTATTTGATCATGTATGACGTAAAAAGAAATAGTCTTTCACGGAATAAAATGGATGGATTTTTGAAGATATGAATAGATGAATATAAGTCTTCAATTCATTCATGTGAACCTACAAATCTGAAAAGCAATTATGTAGGTCTTAAGTAAGTCAATTTAAAACTCTGTTAATGCCCTTAAGTCCATTATTAATAAAACTTATGTTACTGCCTTCATGTCTCCTGTCATATATCTATACAAATTTTCTTAAGTATAGTAATTAAATCACTGTCTAAATTCTTAATTTAATTTTATTATCATTTTGGATAAACACTTTCTTAAGTATTGTTTACTTTTTGATCTTGTTATAATATCTAAAATTAAAGTCACCATTGTGTTATGGAGAAACAGGTGATTACAATAAGAAAAACAGTGGTTACACTAAATATTAGGAGCCATGTCATCCATATCTAAATAAGTTAATGCTTGAATGAATTGACTTAATCATTAGTCAAAAATTATTTGATCTTAAATAATATACACAATAGAATAATACTCTATGAAACTATTGTTCACTTTGCTGCATTGAAATTATAGACTAATAAATAATGATTTTCCTGGGGCAGTAAGAACAAACATCTACTCATCTTTGATGAGCCATTGGCAACAGATCAAAGTAAGAACCAAAGTCCAGCTTCATAAACCAATTGATTTGTTAGGAAGGCTAACAGAAGCATGGGTGACTGGAAAACAAGCTATATCACCAAAAACTTTCCACCCTGTCTTGACAACCTTATGAAAACTGTATCAATGAATTCCCAGCTTCAGACATCCTTTCACCTCCTATCTGGTAACAAATGCACAGTGGGTCAGCAGAAGGAACGGATGGCTCTAGTCTCAGATGAGTGACTGAAGGTCTCACTATCCTCCTTGGAGGGCATGCTAAGTTCCATTACTATTGCTATATAAACCTGAATTGCTTTGATGATAGAGTCAGGGTTTTCTGTGAACACCACAGGAACCTCTACTCCGTGAGACCTGATGGTTTTATCAGACTCATGGGAACCTGCTTCACTGAAGCAGTGCCTTTCAGAAAAGGATATACTGGCAGAGATTAAAACAGGCAGGCTAAAATTAACACAAAGAAAGCAAAAATGAATTTATGGAAAGGGACGATGTCTTCTGAGGAATCAATAGTCCTTCACTGAGTTTTGACATGACAGATAAATAAACTTATTCTATCTTTACATTTTTTTATCCCGATATGTGAAAACTTACCCTTTTCACTTGGTATTTCAAGGAAAATATTTGATAATTCCCTCTTCCTTTGCCTAGCACAGTTTTTTGCTTGCAAGATTGGTGTGCTAACAAGATCAAGGGAGGTTTGGTCTCGAGGTGATTTTGCAGGAAAATTAGAGCAAGACTTTTCCTTATAAGAAGAAAAGGAATTTTCTAAATCTCGAGAAATTTACCCATCATCATCTCTCCATAAAAATGCCTTTTAAAGGGGCTGGAGAGGTGGCTCAGGGGTTAATCCTCTGCCTTGCAGGCAGAAGGTCCTCAGTTCGGATCCTAGATCCCACCTATGTACACCAGGCAGAAGCGGGGGCAGCCTGCATTTCTGGTCCTGGTAGGGCAGAGCCTGTGAATCCCAGGGCAGAGTAAACAAGGAGGAGGTGGAGGCGGTCCATGGTGGTTCCCGAATTCACCCGTGGTTCTACACACACTCACACACACACACACACACACACACACACACACACGATTGAATAAATAAGAAACAATAAAAAAATTTTAAAAAGCCTTTTAAAATTGGACATTACTTTTTCTGTGAAAGAAATAGGCTATCCATTTTCCCAAGCTCAGGCTGCAATTAAACTATTTCCATAAGTTTCTCAGTCCCGGCTTGTTTTGGTAGAGGTCGCACATAGAATCTAGAGAATCCAGTAACAAGATCATCTATCAGCACCACTAAGGAAATTAATTTAGAAATCCCTGGTAATGACTGACTGTTGGACATTGTAGGGTTCCGTGACCAGCACGCTTACCTCGCAATCCTGATAGGTACCTGAGTGGGGTCAGCAAGAATTAAGTCAGGCTGGGTCAAGAGGGAATCTTGGAAAAGCTGAAAACCAAGTCAAGTTTATTATGGAACCCAATCCCTTATATACCATGAACCAGGGGGTGAAGTCTGTACACTGCACTGAGTGATGACATCAATAGTGACAGACTGCAGGTGCAAAGTCCACAACAGGTGGGACCACCACCAACAATACAGCCCTGCCAATCCTTAGACATGTTAATTGGCCTTAATGGCCCCATACAGGGTGGAGAAAGAACAGGTCTGGTGCATGGTGGTACAATTATAATGATGAAGCTCTGCAATGCCCCATCTTGGAGGTATGCTGATCAATGTCTAGGTGGCTTCCAAAGAACAGGAAGGAATATGTAAAAAACACTTCTGCCCTTGAACCTAATTCCAGACAGGACAAGATCCATCCCTGCCTCTTGTGGGAAGGTCAACAGGAGTCAGCCTACCACTATACTGGCATAGGCTAGCTATGCTGGCATAGGAGGCACACTGCAACTGAGACTGCAAGGGATGCCCTTGGCATCCATCTACAAGAAATGGAGATCTTGGGCTTGAGCGTTCCCTACAGGACATGATTCATATCACAGCTGAGTTGTTTATGTTAAACAAGTTAAATCTCAGTATAGTGATTCCTGACTGTAGTTACAGTCATTGTAGTTACATCTAGAGATAAGGATTTATTAGTAATCTTAGATCATAAGTCAGATATAGCATTGGAAATAAAAAGTGTTTCTGCAGTTTTAAGTGAAATGCAAGTGTCCTAATGGTGGCATAGTTTAGATGTGATTTGTCTCCATATAGGAGATATTCTTAGTTGTTGTTAATGTTTGGGAAGGTCACGGCTACTTTAGGAAGTAGAATCCTGCTGGAAGGAAAGCACAGCCAAGGGCCTTGAGCTTTGGTAGTCTAGCCTCCTTCCTCTAGCAGTTGGCACTTGTTCTCTCATGATGGATGTGGTGACCTAAACCACCTCCAGCTTCTGCCTCCAAACCATGCCTCCTGCTGTGGTATTCCCTCCACAGAAGATGCTCTTTGGGTGGTTCTGGGGGCAATTGATTGCTGGGACCCTGACTGTCTGCCTCACCTGAAGTGAGGAAACCTTTGCTTCTCTTAAATGCCTCCATTGTTCCCATATCTTGTTATGTCATTAATATGCTCTATTTTCCTCCTCTTACACCAGAACATGTATCACTGCTGAACACATCCTGTTCAATGGCGCCCCACTTTCTGAAGTTATGTTAGAGGCTGATTGCTTTAACCTTTGATTTTTGCTAATAAAGCTCTTTCATTCTTGCTGAATCCTGTCATCTGTGTGTACCATTCTTTGGGTTTTGAGACAAGATTTCAGCTCAAAGAATATTCTGCAGTAATAGAAGAGAAATTTGAAGACAAAAGTCATTACCTGGTATATATAGAAGGGATAGTTATATATTTCATTAACTAGGGTATTGGAGAGAATTAAGTATACAAACTGTCAATGATCTCATCTTTCTGCTTAATTGTCATTCAAAATTCGGTACCATAGCAGCTGACAATGTCTCTTTCCATCAAATGTGATCAAAGAATCAGGACTTCTGAGAGACAGAATCCAGATTTTATTATGAAGGTTTGACATTACATAATTGTGGGAACTAGTTAAGCAGGAGTTTGGGGAAGAGGTACATTTGCATATATAAAAGCAAGAATGATGTGAACTGCAACTACTATATTGTCCATAAAGTCACTGGCACAATGTGGAATCCTTGAGGTTTCTCAGCACTATAGTGGATTAAACAATATGGTAGCAGGGAAAGGATTGGTGGGCAGTGAATTCATCCTTGAGATAAGAATATAGGGCTGGAGAGATGGCTAAGGGGTTAAGAATCTGCCTTACAAGAATAAGGTCCTGAGTTCTGATCCCAGTTTCCATGTAAAAAATGGCCAAAGGGAAATGGCAGTGGCCTGCATTTCCGGTCCTGGTGGATGGAACCTGGGAAATGCCAGCGTAATATAAAAAGGAGATAGAAACAATCCAGGATGATTTCTGAAGTCACCCTTGATCCTACACAGGGACACAGTACCGTGTACACACACACACACAATAAAATAAAGTAAAATAAAATAAAATAATTAAATAAATAGTTTAAGGAAAAGAGCAGAATAGAAATAGTATGCTGAGTATTTTGAAAGAGGCCCTTATGGGTAGTACCTAGATACCACCTGGGGTGTGGGGCACAGGGTTGTGGGGATTATTGCATCCAGGAAATCTGAGGCCTCCTGTTTAAGGTCTTAGTCTGTTAATAAAGGAATTGAAAACTGATTCAGAAAGAAGCTTGAGGATGATTTTATTAGAGTCTGAAACAAAAACAGCAGGGCAGTGAAGTAGTAAATCCCAGCAATTGCCTGGAGAAAGAAGACAGTAAAAAGGAAAAGCAAGTCATGCACTCTGAGTTCTTCACATAGTCAAATAGTGAAGGAGTGGGAGTGGAAGAAAGGTGTCAGGCTTAATGGTCCTGAAAGTTCTGTAAAAATTTGCATTAAGGAAGGGCTTTATCATGTACTCATTAACCAGATTACTATTGCTCTATCAAAGCCTTTGTAACTGTGTCTCACAGTAACCAGATCTCATCATTTGGGAGCCTCTATCAATCTCCTCTCCCCACTGCCTGATACTATCTGTGTCACATGATGTGACACTTCTTCCACATTGGAAAGGCTATAAAAGGTTATCCATTCCTTTTGTCCATGGGATTTCTGCAGAGATTCCTCCCACTACACTGTTGCCAGTGGTCACGGCAAGTTAGCTCTTCATACTTTGGGCTAGCATTTTGTCTTCTGAGTATTAGCTCAACTTTAGGCTAAGCCTCTGTTCTAATAGAGTTGTATATTCATGGACCCCCATCTTTTCTTTCTCTAAGAAACTGTTACTCCAATCTCCTTAGATGTCTTTAGGTGATTCAGCTTTCCAATGGGGTGAATTCCTGGCCTAGTGAATAACAAACCCACTTGAATTAATTCAAAGGAGGAGCCCATAATAGATATGTTTTAATTTTTAGGGAAAGTAGAGAATGTTATGTGTCAGAGGTAGAAGTGAAATTTCACTCTACTGCTACTAGAGAAGTGAAGTGGATTGTGAGGGTCTTTTCTCAGTGACCTCCAAGTTTGCTCAGTCCTATCCTAAGGTTGGTAGTGTGGAGACATGCTGAACTCTGTACTGGGGACGTGCCAGACCCACTGTAATGTGAACTTTGCTCGAACCCTGTATGACGCCAGAAGCAGATGGCCCACACCTGCATCCCGTTTATCAGATGAACTTTCGATCACCCCCTGCCCAACCTAACAGTCTTGCAACCATGACGCCCGGAATCCTCTCTATCAAGACAAAGCCTGCACGTGCACCTGCCCCTGCTCCTCCTATAAAAGCCCTTGGAAAGCATTGCAGGAGCAGCAAAACTGAAAAAGAAAATCAACAAACCACAATCCAGAACTTCAGAGACTCTATATCAACCACATAGAACTAGGCCAGCCTAATCTCCCCCCATCCTGAAGCTCAGGGACATTTGCGGAAGAGGGGGCCCCGGTAAGATTGTAAGAGCAAAAGGATGGGAGGAGCAATGATTTGCAAGATTCTCCACACTAGTTAGGGCCGAAGCAATCATAATAGGACTTTGCATGCCCTGCACAATGTCCAACACACTATTGACCTCACAAAGTCTAGCATCAGCTAAAGGCGCCAAGGTCCTTGGAGGCAAGGGATTGACAGCCACAGTAGTGTTCCTATGCTTAAGGGGAACACGAGAAAGGGTTCAGGGAAATGCCACTGGGTCCTTGTATGTCATCGGAGAGGAGGACCAAGAGGAGAGTTAGGCATACACAATAAAGGACTCTCTGGGAATTGGGGGGGGAGGCACTGGGGGATGGGGAGGGAGGGAGGGGGAGCATGGGGTTCGGGGGAGGAAGAGGGAGGGAGGGAACTGGTGTACCTAATAAGTTTGTATGAGCGGAAATAATAAAAAATGTATTTAAAAAAAAAAGGCCCTTGTAAAAACAAGCTCGGGGCCGCTCTGTTTTCCAGTGCAGAGTGATCCCAGCGCGCGTTGGATCAATAAACCTCTTGCTTTTGCATCGATTTCTGAGTCTCCTAGTTCCTTCGGATACGGTCCCACAGCCTGTCGGAACTTCGGTTCCAACAGTAGTGTTAGAGATGTTATTGGATTTAGGGCCATAGCCTATTTCTCAACAATCCAGAGTCATCTGCCCTCAATAAATTATTTAAAAGAACAAAATGAATATTGAAAACCATTGTGGACATAAAAATGTGTGAACATGAACATGAAATACTGTTTGTGAACTGACCTTAGTCACGCTGACTCTTGATGAACTGCCCTGTACCTTACCCCTTAGTCATACTGACTTGTGCTTCACCCCTTGAGCCATCCTTATCACCAATAACCAGATGTCTCATCCCGTTTGCTGTGTTTGCTATGTTTGAAATTTGTTCCCTGCCCTATAAAAAAACCCAAGCCCTAAGTGCTCGGGGCCGCTCTTGTTCCTGAACAGCAGGGTGACCCCAGCACGCTGGTGATTAAAGCCTCTTGCCTTTGCATCGATTCTGGCGTCTCCGTGTCTTTAGTTGAGGGGCTCGATCAGGTGCGGGAACTTTGTTCCAACACCATAAAAAGATTTATCATTGTGGATACATTAGGAAGATGGACAAAGATGCCTCCCTTGACTTCAGGGTTACAGTATAAGTAGAGGTCCAGAAGTATGCATCTAATCAGCCCTTGACAGGATATTGCGCCATAGATCAGTGTTTTGGCTACACTCTTGATAGGGGGCCTGACAGTTGCAAATCTTTTTCAAAACACTCTCCTTTGATTGATGCAGGATTTAGTATTAATTTTCTCCCAGAAATCATCTCTGGGTAAATTCTAATTCACTTTAGTTGTCTGATAACCAAAGCAACAGTACAACTGTTGGGTTAGAATAGTTTCATCCCTGTAGGCAAGGGATAGAGGTTCTCTTCACTTTGGGGTCATGCTAGTTCAGTTATGGTGAGTACTTTAGTGAGTTGGCGCCGGCGGAGATTTGAATTTTGCACCGGCGGGAACTTGGGCTTCACAGCGGGAACCTGGGCTTCACAGCGGGAACCAGGGTTCCACATTCCCCCCTTTTTCTTTTCTGGGCCATTTTGAATCTTAAAAATGTGGATAGAGGGGAGACAGGGGAGGCCGAGCCAACCACATGGGAACTGGGGCGACGACCGTTCTAACTACTTCCTGCTGGAAAGGGTCGGTGTCGTGGGGTTGTGGTTGCTTGGCTCCTCGTCTCTGAAAGGGAACAGGACATAGTTATAGTAAGGATTCCTTTCCTCACTCTTTGCAGGAACTGGTATATTTTCTACCCTGTTTAGTACCACACTTCTATTGTCTGTCTTCATCTTTATCAAAGATAGATGGAGAGGGAGAGAGAGAGAGAAAATGAGAACGAGAGAGAGAATAATATTTTAAAATATAAAACTCTAAATCAAGGCCATGTTCTTTTACCCTAAGTATCAAAGGGGAGGGAGGGTTTTGTGGTGAAGGCCCTTTTAGAACTATGAAAAGGCAACATAACATATTACTGAAAGACCCCCATCTTTCAGTCAGGAACGAGGCCACCGAGAGAAAGACCAAGACCCTTCTCGCTGCAATAGCATGAGGTTTTATTTAACGACGCGCCGGGCGGCTCCAGCAACCTTTCACGCAGGAAAGACTGAAGCGGCCCCGAGCAGCTCGGGCAAGGGTTTTTTAAGGGGTCTTGGGGTAGGGGGGTTGCTTAGCTGAGGAATTTCTATGACCTTTACAGTCATTGGTCGGCAAGAGCTCGGGTGGAGTTGGCTCTTGGTAATCGTTCCAGTCCACCTGCTTAACCGCAGGCTTTTCATTCTGGGTGACCTTCATTGATGGAATTCCCCTTTGGGCAAACTTGCTTTTCCAGAACTGAAGGGCTGGAGATCTTAAGGGTGGGGAAATACCTGTAAAAGGCTCAAGGCGTGTACAAGTTTTAAGCAATGACTAACAATGGATGCTTGGATGGCTATAAACAATGGATGCCTGAATGACTACAAGCAAGGGCTAACTGTGGGCTTGAACCAGCCTGCTTGTGAATTTTAGGGCGAGGGTCTCAGGGTCCAAATCCCCCTTTTTCTATAGGCACACTCCAATCATGGAGTGTTAGTCACAGTTCTCGTGGTAAATTTCTGGGAGAATTGGAGTCAGTTTTTCAGCAGGGGTGTTCCTTCCAGGCGATTCCAGCAGTAGGTCTCTTCAGAATTCCAAAGACCTTGAGACCCATCCCGCATAGCTGCTCTAACCTGCCTCACTTCCCATAAACCTATTTGGAATTCAGACTGCTCTGGGAATAAAGGGCGATGATTCGATCGGGCTGATCCTGCTGAATCGGGGCGAAGAAATAAGAGCAGTCGGACATTCATCTATGAAATGCTGGTTGGTCTAGAGGTCTTTGATAGATGGCTTTATTACCTCAAGGTTGGTCTAAAAGAGACAAAACACAGGCAAATTGAGTCTCCAGAATCTATAGAAGGACCAGATCATTGTAATTGGGAAGGCACATGAGATAAACCGAACAAGCTCAGCAGTCTTGCTGTGGGTACAAGCAAGCAGGAGTTAGTAAAAGAACACATTTACAAGGTGTAAAAGCCAAGGAGACCTTTTCCTCGGGCTACTGTAGATCATATTTTAAAACCTGTCCAAAACAATGAGAACTGATTCTTTGTACAGAGCAATCTAAATTATCCCCTTTTTTATTCTGAAAAATAAGCATATAAGTCTTCTTCTTTGGGGGACCAAAGGGATGTAACACCATTTCTCTGATCTAAATGAAAAGCCAGCATGATGCTAATGGAGCACTCTGGGAGCTACACCTGGGTTTTGCTGTTTTCCTAGTTTACTCCTTAAGTTTGCCATTGCTTTTCCCTCTGTATCAGGTGAGGCAAGGAGTCAGCAGAATGGAGAATAAAAACAACTCTTTGGCTTAGTGAATCGGACCTGTTTACTGAAACTTCTGTGACAGCTTTACTTTTAGGAAGGACATTTTTTCCAAGAACCTATCCCATTGCTTGAGGATAATGGCACTTAACAGAAATATTCTCTCAGTATTGCAAATCTAGCCAGTGTATAATGGTGCACCAGATAGCCAAGAGGCTGAGCCCACATACTTGTAACAGAGACTGCATTTTTTTATATATACAGAGAAGATTGACTCCTTTGATTTCAGTAAGGAACATATTTTACAATTAACTATACGTGTCCCCAACATTTTATAAGTCCCAGCGTGAGCTTAAGCAATATTATTAAAAGAATAATTCCCCTATGATAGCATCTTTTCATTTTTCTGCTTTGCGCTCAATCCAGGAATTTGCTTGGATTTTAGGCATAGCATCTTTAACATTATTGCTTGCAAGTCCTAGGTAAGGATCTATCTGCACTTGGGATGTCAGTCATAAATAGCAGGAATACTGACGAGTGAAATCAGCTAAAATCAGTGGTGTCAGACCGTTGAGCAAGGCACCAACATAAGTAAACACCCATATAACACTGCAAACTCAAGAGGATCAACTAAATCATCAACTAAGAAAAGGCACCTGAGTTCTTTTATGGTGCAGTTCACATGACTGAGAGCAGAACAATTCCTGCGATCTAGCAACATTAGATTCCAAATATGCCCTGAATGGGTGGCCTTTATCTGATTTCTGGATGCTTGGTTCATACCCTTATAACTCTAAAGCTGATAGTCAAAGAGAGCGGGGCCAAGGCAATGTAGGCCGTCACACTCACAATGCTGAATACTGTCAAGGAAAGCAGCAGGAACAAGCTGGCGAACACCACTCCAGTTTTCTTAATCTCTCTAGTGAGAGAGTCAACAATCACGGAGCCCAAACCCCTGTGGCCAGGGTGGAGAGGGGTGCGGCAGGGGCAGAAGGGGTCAGCGGGCTCGGCCTGGGGGCTCACGCAAGCCCGGGGCAAAATGTAAATTACCTAGGAAAGAATGTTTAGCACCTGTCCCTGGGCGTATTGTGACATACCAAGAAATCCTAGCACTGCCCATGGGGTTACAGTGACCTCCCAGGGAACAGGCTTTAGGCCTGAACTGGGAAGGAACACCAAGCCTGCCAATTTCTATGTTTTTTATTTCTCCTAAATAAAGCCATGTCTTTTCTCCAGAAAATGTTCCTTGAGATAATATCTTATCAGGTTGGAATCTTATCGAATGGTTGGAAAGGATGCAGCATTTAGGGTCTTTAAACTGCAGACTTTTGTTACATGCTATCGGGCATTTTCTGTAACCCATGATTTCTCTTTTAATACCTTTGGTGCGTCTAAAACCAGAGCCCACGTGGATGACTTTATAACAGTGCTAAACTATTTTATTCTATTAAGCCTAAACTTGAATATTCGGGCACTCAGGCATGTAAACAAAGGAATGCCTAAAAAGCATCACTATTAAGCATATAAGGAATCTCAGTAGTTACTTTGTGAGTGCAATGAGCCTGTCATTTTTCCTGATCTTAAACATTTTAGTAAAATCAAAAGTTGACAAAAGCCTAGGAAGGAAGTTGAGCACTAGAATTTTGTTCCCTTGTCTATTAACATAGAAACAAAGAGGCTTCCCCATTTGCACTTTAAACCCAAGGTTCTCACGAGATGCTCAACTGGCACTTTTGGGCTTCCTTTTGCTGGATATCAGTGGCAAACTCCTTTTTCCCATCGGAGGGAAGCTAAGAGCTTCAGGCCATTTCATTGGTCTCCCACCAGAGAACCGCTCGACCCCTGGGCCCTGAGGTTCAGGGGGCAATCTTCCTCCAGTGGAAATTCCCTAGTTGGGACATAGGCCACATGAAAGCTCTGCTTGCTCACAACAGTCTCAAAGCGCCCAGTCTGTTCATATTCAAAGCATCTTTTTCCACCTTCCCTGTCGGGAGGGGTCCTGGGTTGATCTGCTTGGGGTGCTGTTTAACCTATCCCCTAAGGCAAATGTCAAGTTCTGATTCCTTTGCTTTCTGGTTCTTCTGTTCTTTCTTTTTTTTTTTACTAAGTCCTAGGTCAACCTGTCCTATTTTTAAAGTCCTAGGACAAACAGAAACAAAGATTCTACCTCCAAGACAGAAATGAAAGCTTCCTGATGGTGCCAACCCTCCCTTACAGATGATGGGGACCTATTTCCCTCAACAGATAGAGAGCCCTGTTGTCCTCCACATGAGAGTTTACTTCCCCCTGACAGAGAGGACTTTGGCTGACATGGAAGCTAAATGAAATTCCTGTCTGTTTCACCTTAGTCTTGAGGGTATGGGAGGCAAAGCTTTTTCCTGAGTTACTAGCTGGTACTTTTGGCAAGCTCTATAGTCTCTCAACTTCTGGCATTTGTTTGTCTAGTTGGATGGTAGTATCCTGGGATCACTCTTGTCTAAGATGATACAGGGCATGTCTGAGAATATGCTATGACTGACCCTCTTTTAGGTTGGTAGAACTAAGCATTCACAATTCTAGATAGTCCCTGGACACAGAGGGGAAACGCTCTCTCTTCTGGCTTCAATTAGTGAACCTGGACTTGAGGAAAGGACGCGTGGCTTAGCAGAGTTCTGATAATCACATACACAGTGTTGTCAGCAAAGACATCCACTGACACTGCCCGTGGTGTGGGCCGGGGAGGCCAGCACTCCACCCAACACCACCAGAGCCCCACCCGATGACACTAAAAGGGGAGAGTCCATGGTCCACACATGCGAAGCTTCCTGTATTCCCTATGCATTTAACAGCATAGTCATTGTCTCAGACTTGAAACACTTTCCTTCAGGGCAAACATTTTTAGGAATTCCCTTCCATTGACTAACAAAAGCTAAGTTACATTGATCCCCACTGTACTACGTAGACCAAGAGCTAGAGTCACATGATCCCCACCACACGACGCAGACAGACAAAGGTTGGAATCCCTCCAGGAGAGATCATTCAAGTACCAGTCTGGCCACACTCTGCAGAGTCATGGGTGATAACTTAGCCATAGTGGTTCAGCTGTTTCGTGACTTGCGATCGGATTCTAATCCGATCCCACCCTAGACCATATGTTATCACCATGGAAATGCAGAACTGGCCCAATCGAATCCCGTGGCTTTAAGAGATCTTAGGGATCTCGCCGTGGGACTACAAACTCGAGCCAGAGGTGTTACAGGTTCCCACCTCAGGCCGACACTCACTCACATTCATACAGAGGTTAAAACATTCCCTCCCCCATTTTGCAGGTGCCCTTTTCCTCCCCCTCCAAGAGAGGCCTGCTCCAAAAGGTGAGCAGAGGTTGGTTTAGCACAGTCTCTTTTACCAAAAGTCCAAGATTTAGAGAAACTCCCTAGTTGGCCTTGAGTCTGTTCCAAGCTGAGCTGAGGCGGGGCTCAGCTTCTGCTGGCCACCTCCCTGGGGGCAGGAAGGGCCCTGGTCTCAGACTTCTCATTTATGACCCCACTGGTTAGATTCCTACTGTCCTTGAGAAGTTGGGATTTTAGAAGTAACCAATTTTCTGCTTTAAACAGACAACTGAAATACATTTGAATACATGAAGCTTAATTCTTAATTTCTAATTTCTGAGGCTCAATATCTTTTGTTTTATAACATGGAAGAAACATAACAAACAATATTTCTTTAACCATCATCTCTTATTTCAGTTCTCTCTCATAACTCTACATCCCACAAACCTTCACAACATACTTTAACATTCTTTTAAGTAACCAACTCATAAACCTCCTGCACCTCTTAACTTTCTAAGTAACATATCTCATCCCAAAACCTTTTACCTCTACTACTATACATATATATTTCTTTCTATTTGATGGTTTCCTGCTGTTTTCACTTTAGTTATCCTGTAAGAAATATCCTTTAAAAGAGGCAGTAGACCTTATCTTAAAAATCATTATATAGCAGAACATAGGAGTACACCTGGGAACAGGGAATTAGAAAAGCAGATTTGTCCCCAAGAAAGGGAACTCGTACATACCAGGAGAATGAAGGAATTCCAATGAATTTTTCAGAAACAGTTTTTCCTTCTGGCTTTTAGATATGTTGGTATTACTCATGGGAAAACAAATTTTTAAGGAACTACAAAAGTGATGTTACCAGATCCTAGGTAAAAACACATGCCACTTTTTGTGAAGCTTCAAGATAAAACAAGATATTTTGGTCAGTACGTACTCAGGCCTTTTTACATCATCAAAATGATTTATTCCTAAGTGTGCACGTGCATTTAAATTGAGCAGCCAAATAGTAAACAGAGTCAAAAACCAAAATGTGATCATAAGCGCACAATGAAATTTATAGTGGCCACAGCTTGTTATTTGAAACATAAAACCCACATTATAAGAAATCCAAGTAACCAATCAAGTTAGAACATTGAAGTAACTCTTTATCATCACAGGCAAAATTTCTACCTCAACACTCAGTTTGGGTTCTTTTCCTAATATCCTTTTAGTGATTCAAGACAAGATAGACAAGACACAAATACTGCAGACTGCAGAACAGCAAACGTACAGACGCAGATCAGACAAAACCAGATGGGGAACGACACTTCTGTCCTTTCCCCTACAGAGAGTCAAGAGCGTCCTCTGGGACTCTCACAGTCCTCTGCGATATGACACGTCTGTCTCGCAGTTTACTGACCGCCCCAACCTCATAAGAGGAAACAAACAGACACAGTATCAAACACAAACAGACACAGACTTAAACAAAGCACAAGTAAAGAAGACAGGAGGCTCACATACCTCCGAGGCTGGTGTTGGGGCAATCTCTCGGGGGTCTCGAATCCCGGACGAGCCCCCAAAATGAAAGACCCCCGTCTTTCAGTCAGGAACGAGGCCACCGAGAGAAAGACCAAGACCCTTCTCACTGCAATAGCATGAGGTTTTTATTAACGACGCGCCGGTCGGCTCCAGCAACCTTTCCGCAGGAAAGACTGAAGCGGCCCCGAGCAGCTCGGGCAAGGGTTTTAAGGGGTCTTGGGTAGGGGGGGTTGCTTAGCTGAAGAATTTTCTATGACCTTACAGTCATTGGTTGGCAAGAGCTCGGGTGGAGTTGCTCTTGGTAATCGTTCCAGTCCACTGCTTAACCGCAGGCTGTTCATTCTGGTGAACCTTCATTGATGGAATTCCCCTTTGGGAAACTTGCTTTTCAGAACTGAAGGGCTGGAGGTTCTTAAGGGGTGGGGAATACCTGTAAAAGGCTCAAGGCTGTACATAGTTTTAAGCAATGACTACAATGGAGGCTTGGATGGCTAAAAAATGATGCCTGAGACTACAGCAAGGGCTATACTGTGGGCTTGAACCAGCCCTCTTGTGAATTTTAGGGCGAGGGTCTCAGGGTCCAGCATTACTTATCAAGAATACATGGAAGGTTAGCATCAAGGCTAAGTGATATAGTCAGTGTGCAGTGTGTAACTTCATCACATCTTGGGAAATGTATAATCACTGTATAGGGAAGACAAAGGAATGAATGTGAGAGAAATAACAAAAGCATAAAAGTTTGCATTTTTCATTAACCTGCTTTCTGTCTTCTGGGTAAGAACTCACCAAGCCGTGTTCTGACACAAACAAAAGTACTTCTTTGCAGATAGTCAGGTGTCCTGCCTTCTCCGTGCAAGCATCCTGCTACAGTGTACCTTTGTTGATGGAGGAGTAGAGACACAGAAAGAATAAAGAGTCAGAGGATAGGGAAAGAGTTGTGAAATGCCATCTCCAAAAATTGTATGGTCATGCAGTCACTTACAATGGACTGGAGCAGGCAGGCATTGGTCAGTTATGAAAGTGAGGGGGGGTCTGCAAATTACTGATGAACAACGGACAAAGAACTGTATCCAGTTCTTTATCTAGCAGCATCCTAACCCTTTGTATCCATTTTGCAATCTAATAGAATATATATATGAGAGAATTTTTTTTCTGTATGGTGTGTGATATGAAATTAATATTAGTAATTAAGTGGAATGAACTAAGCTCTGTTTACTTTGGCTTGATACTAAGACAAGTAGGATTAGGTGGCAAATCGTGGCCATTGAAACCACTATGCCAAGTGAATTCAGATTGAATTCAAATGAATTGTTATTCAATAGATTCTAAAACTGTAGAAACCACAGACACAGGTGGGTTCACATGTTTCTGACATCATCTTCTCACAATAAGCAGGGCCTCAGACCCAAACTGCCAACCTCATAGTGCTGTAACTGACACTATGGAAAACACAGAAACTCTCCCTGTGAATAAAGTATTTGAATAGGAATGGTCTTTGTTGCACCAAGCCTATTGTGCTTATTTGCATTGCTTTCATTTGCAAACTGGAAACTACTTAGTTTGAAGTTACCTACAAGCCATCCTGATAATCTCCCAAAAGTGCACAATGGCAAGTTGGAATTCCCTCTTTCCATATGGCAAATTAAATGCCATGAAATTACACTAAGTATCCACCATAACTGAACTAGCATGACCCAAAAGTGAAGACAACCTCTATCCCTTGCCTACGGGGATGAAACTATTCTAACCCAACAGTTGTATTTGTTGCTTGGGTTATCAGACAATGAAAGTGAATAGAATTTATCCAGAGATGATTTCTGGGAGAAAATTAATACTAAATCCTGCATCAGTCAAAGGAGAAAGTTTTTGAAAAAGATTTGCAACTGTCAGCCCCCTATCAGAGTGTAGCCAAAACTGATCTATGGAGCAATATCCTGTCAAGGGCTGATTAGATGCATACTTCTGGACCTCTACTTATACTGTAACCCTGAAGTCAAGGGAGGCATCTTTGTCCATCTTCCTAATGTATCCACAATGATAAATCTTTTTATGGTTTTCAATATTCATTTTGTTCTTTTAATTAATTTATTGAGGGCAGATGACTGGATTGTTGAGAAATAGGCTATGGCCTTAAATCCAATAACATCTCTAACACTACCAACCTTAGGATAGGACTGAGCAAACTTGGAGGTCACTGAGAAAAGACCCTCACAATCCACTTCACTTCTCTAGTAGCAGTAGAATGAAATTTCACTTCTACCTCTGACACATAACATTCTTTACTTTCCCTAAAAATTAAAACATATCTATTATGGGCTCCTCCTTTGAATTAATTCAAGTGGGCTTGTTATTCACTAGGCCAGGAATTCACCCCATTGGAAAGCTGAATCACCTAAAGACATCTAAGGAGATAGGAGTAACAGTTTCTTAGAGAAAGAAAAGATGGGGGTCCATGAATATACAACTCTATTAGAACAGAGGCTTAGCCTAAAGTTGAGCTAATACTCAGAAGACAAAAGCTAGCCCAAAGTATGAAGAGCTAACTTGCCGTGACCACTGGCAACAGTGTAGTGGGAGGAATCTCTGCAGAAATCCCATGGACAAAAGGAATGGATAACCTTTTATAGCCTTTCCAATGTGGAAGAAGTGTCACATCATGTGACACAGATAGTATCAGGCAGTGGGGAGAGAGATGATAGAGGCTCCCAAATGATGAGATTGTTGTACTGTGAGACACAGTTACAAAGGCTTTGATAGAGCAATAGTAATCTGGTTAATGAGTACATGATAAAGCCCTTCCTTAATGCAAATTTTTACAGAACTTCAGGACCATAAGCCTGACATCTTTCTTCCACTCCCACTCCTTCACTATTTGACTATGTGAAGAACTCAGAGTCATGACTTGCTTTTCCTTTTTACTGTCTTCTTTCTCCAGGCAATTGCTGGGATTTCTACTTCACGTCCTGCTGTTTTTGTTTCAGACTCTAATAAAATCATCCTCAGCTTCTTTCTGAATACTTTTCAATTCCTTTATAACGACTAAGACCTTAAACGAGGCCTCATTTCCTGGATGCAATAATCCCCACAACCCTGTGCCCCACACCCCAGGTGGTATCTAGGTACTACCCAGGGCCTCTTTCAAAATACCAGCATACTATTTCTATTCTGCTCTTTTCCTTAAACTATTTATTTAATTATTTTATTTTATTTTACTTATTTATTGTGTGTGTGTTGTACACGGTACTGTGTCCCTGTGTAGGATCAAGGGTGACTCAGAAATCATCCTGGATGTTTCTATCTCCTTTTTTTATTACGTCATTCCCAGGTTCCACCACCAGGACCGAAATGCAGCCCACTGCCATTTCCCTTTGGCCATTTTTTACATGGAAACTGGATCAGAATCAGGACCTTATTCTTGTAAGGCAATTCTTAACCCCTAGCCATCTCTCCAGCCCTATATTCTTATCTCAAGGATGAATCACTGCCAACCAATCCTTTCCCTGCTACATATTGTTTAATCCACTATAGTGCGGAAAACCTCAAGGATTCCACATGTGCCAGTGACTTATGGACAATATAGTAGTTGCAGTTCACATCATTCTTGCTTTTATATATGCAAAGTACCTCTTCCCCAAACTCCTGCTTAACTAGTCCCACAATTATGTAATGTCAAACCTTCATAATAAAATCTGGATTCTGTCTCTCAGAAGTCCTGATTCTTTGATCACATTTGATGGAAAGAGACATTGTCAGTCTATGTAGACCATTTTGAATGACAATTAAGCAGAAAGATGAGATCATTGACAGTTTGTATACTTAATTCTCTCCAATACCCTAGTTAATGAAATATATAACTATCCCTTCATATAACCAGGTAATGACTTTGTCTTCAAATTTCTCTTCTATTACTGCAGAATATTCTTTGAGCTGAAATCTGTCTCAAAACCCAAAGAATGGTACACACAGATGACGGATTCAGCAAGAATGAAAGAGCTTTATTAGAAAACAAAGGTTAAAGCAATCAGCTCTAACATAACTTCAGAAAGTGGGGGCCATTGAACAGGATGTGTTCAGCGTGATACATGTTCTTGTGTAAGAGGAGGAAAATAGAGCAATTAATGACATAACAAGATATGGGAACAATGGAGGCATTTAAGAGAAGCAAAGGTTTCCTCACTTCAGGTGAGGCAGACGTCAGGGTCCCAGCAATCAATTCCCCCAGAACACCCAAAGAGCATCTTCTGTGGAGGGAATACCACAGCAGGAGGCATGGTTTGGAGGCAGAAGCTGGAGGTGGTTTAGTCACCACATCCACATGAGAGAAAAGTGCCAACTGCTAGAGGAAGGAGGCTAGACTACCAAAGCTCAAGGCCCTTGGCTGTGCTTTTCTCAGCAGGATTCTACTTCCTAAAGTAGCCGTGACCTTCCCAAACATTAACAACAACTAAGAATATCTCCTATATGGAGACAAATCACATCTAAACTATGCCACCATTAGGACATTGCATTTCACTAAAAGAGGAAACACACTTTTATTTCCAAGTCTATATCTGACGTATGATCTAAGATTACTAATAAATCCTTATCTCTAGATGTAACTACAATGACTGTAACTACAGTCAGGAATCACTATACTGAGATTTAACTGTTTAACATAAACAACTCAGCTGTGATATGAATCATGTCCTGTAGGGAACGCTCAAGCCCAAGATCTCCATTTCTTGTAGATGGATGCCAAGGGCATCCCTTGCAGTCCAGTTGCAGTGTGCCTCCTATGCCAGCAGCTAGCCTATGCCAGTATAGTGGTAGGCTGACTCCTGTTGACCTTCCCACAAGAGGCAGGGATGGATCTTGTCCTGTCTGAATAGGTTAAGGGCAGAAGTGTTTTTTACATATTCTTCCTGTTCTTTGGAAGCCACCTAGACATTGATCAGCATACCTCCAAGAAGGGCATTGCAGAGCTTCACATTATAATTGTACCACCATGCACCAGACCTGTTTCTTCTCCACCCTGATGGGGCCATTAAGGCAATTAACATGTCTAAGGATTGGCAGGGCTGTATTGTTGGTGGTGGTCCCCCTGTGTGGACTTTGCACCTGCAGTCTGTCACTATTGATGTCATCACTCTGGCAGTGTACAGACTTCACCCCCTGGTTCATGGTATATAAGGGATTGGGTTCCAAATAAAGACTTGGTTTCAGCTTTTCCAAGATTCCCTCTTGACCCAGCCTGACTTAATTCTTGCTGACCCCACTCGTACATTCAGGATTGCGAGGTAAGCGTGCTGGTCACGGAACCCTACAATGTCCAACAGTCAGTCATTACCAGGGTTTTCTAAATTAATTTCCTTAGTGTGGCTGATAGATGATCTTGTTATTGGATTCTC